>CM034151.1:365813245-366178909 GCA_019776745.2 Taxus chinensis
ATGATCCAAGTGACAACAATAACCACTATACATTTACATCTATGGACCTCGTTAACTCTCAATGGTTGAATAAAAGTAAGGGCGTACTTTCAAAAAATATTAAGGTTGAAATGACTATAGGGCATTAAAATCACATTTTATAGTCTTTATAGTCCTCTAGTGTCAAGTGACATATTCCAAGGTACGTGCATTTGTAGTATGACAAAAATTTAGCCATCATATCCCACAAGATATAATTTCCTTAATATGGCCTTTGACTAGATCACCATGAACCTCTTGAAGTAAATATCTTGTATATTCCTTCATCACGCATCATTACAACATGTGGTTATACCCCATCGTATACATAAGGCCATCTACCAATTGAAATGTTTAGGAATTCAAGGCCATTATCTTATGCTTCATTCGTTTCATATTGTTTGGAAAGGATGCATTATATATATAATATGAAATATTTTCATACCGATATAATATAATAACAATTTGAAATAAACAACCATTCGTAAAACCTGATTTACACCGTCAAGAGGTTAATGGGACTTGATTCTTGAAATTTAGTTGATTGTGGGGTGACTTTTTCCATTCCTACCAATTATATTGAATTTAAACTCTTGTAGTAACATCATTTATATTCTTTCTTGACCTTTAGATAATAGGGGTTTTCACCATGTACAACAAGGCATGATGATCCATGTAAAATGTGAATGGAGTTTCTAAGAAGTAATGTTAAAACTTATGAATAGCATACATCATGTCAAGAGGCTTTTATTTTTTTGGTGGTATAAATTTTCTCGATACTAGATAATAGGTGAATATAAAAAACACAAAGTAGTTTGACCCTCAATTTCCCACTTGTGCCAAAGTAACACCAATGTCATATTCAAAATTATCAACATGTACATGGAATCCTTTTCATTAGTATAGGTATGCGAGGATAGGTGAACTAATAAGGTATACGTTTAGTTGTTTGATCTTGCTTTTTGGGCTATCCAAATGAATCTCCTTTCCTTGTTAGTGCACCCATGAAGTGAGAAACTCGATAAAATTTCTTGATGAAGTGTCAATAATGTCCAACATAACCCAATAGTGACTTTATCCCCATGACATATTTAGTCTATTCCATTTCTACAATGACCCTTTATCTTATCAAGTTCTAACTTCAATCCAACCTTACATATGAGAAGACCCAAAAGTTAACCTTATGGCACCATGAACCTATATTTCTTCAAATTCAATTTCAAATTCAATGCTTGACATCATCGCGTACACTATGTTAGGGATCATAGGGGAAACCATTGGCTATTATAAATGGATCAATAATTTAAGAAATTTTAAAAAATTTCCAAGACATATCATCAAAATTATACAAGATGGTGAATTACATTTCTGAGCAGCATGTGATTATAAGTAGATTCCATTTTCCACTATGAAATTTTTCTTTCTTATCTTATTTAGTAGTGTTAATATGATTATATCCAAAAAAATACATCTATACTATAATCAATTTCATGCACAAGTACTTCAAGGATGGATTTTTTGAATGGATTAATGGGAAGGGGTCCTTAATTGTAATTGCATTCAAAATTTTGAAGTCAATGTAGAGTCTTATTTTTCCTCGATTCTCTCTTTAGAATTCTCATTATCTAGGACACTCATTCACATGATTACACTTTCAAGAAGATATATGCCTCAAAAAAAATTTCCAATTTATTTCTCGACTCTAGTAACATATTTATAGTTCATTATGTATGATTTCCTACACACATTTTATGCTCCTAGTGCAATAGGAATTCTATGTACATAATTAAAATGGTACTCCTTTTAAAAAAATTGTATGTGTAGAAAACACATCCTTATAATCCATGAAAAATTGGAATGTTGCAACCTTCAAAATGTGATTTTAATCATTTTCTACCACAATCATTTGGGGATTTCGCTTGGGACCAATATTAACCCTCAAAATGATTTTTTAATATATTTATGGCTTTTACACTCCCAAAATAGTTAGTAGGATTTGCATCTTAAATTTGCATCACCATATTTATATCCATTGAATTTGGGAGGGTTTATTATGTTAGGATAGGTATTGGAATGACAAATTAACAATATTGGTCCAAGACAAAAAAATGTATTCACATTTCAATTGAAAAAGAAGAAGATTACAATACATACACCCAAGGTTTGGTTGTCCATTTCACCTTTGACTAAGATGACTCTTCCTATTCCTATGAGAATGAATCTTCATTTATATCAAATAAGATAAAATCCTATGACACCTAAGATTAACATATATTACAATAATGTTACATCCCCCCTTAACATGTAAGGGTCATAGTGAGACCAATTATTCCTCTAAACTTTTCAAATTTTTCTCGTCCAAGTGTGTTTGTCAGGAAGTCTACTAGTTTTTCTATTATATGGAAATGTAGCAACTTTACACTATCGTCTTTCACATAGTGCCGAATCAAATGCAATTTAATATTGATATGTTTGGTTGGGTCGTGAAAGATTGGATTATTTTTAATTTGAATTGAAAAATTGTTTTCAATCATGAGAGATGTTGATGAAACCTATTGCTCCTGTCAATCTAAAAGAACACTTTTGATACACAAAATCTCTTTGGTTGTCTTTGAATCTTCCATATACTATGCTTTTGCTAAAGAAATAACCAACATTAATTGCTTCTCAAACTTCTGACCGATCGTTGTTGTTCCCAACTTCATTAGAACATTTGTAGTGGATTTCCCATCTTCAAAATCACCAACGTAGTTTGAATCTAAATTTCCAACTAGTTTGAAGTTTTCTTCTATAGATTACTTTAGCCCAAAATGTTGTGTTCCTTTGAGATATCAGATGACTATCTTTGTTGTTACCCAATGAATTTCTTTACATTGTTACATGGATCGACAAAAAACACTAATAGAAAAGAAATATTTGGTCTATTTGTCACATAAAAAAAACTTCTGATGAGTTGTTTATATTTAGTAGCATCTACAAAATCTGTGGTATCTTTTATGCTCTATTTCAAATGCTGTTCCATGGGCGTACTAAGAGACTTAAAATCTTCCATTCTTAACTTTCTCAAAAATTTAAGAATGGAATATTTATGTTGATTGATGAAGATATACTTTGGTTTTTGAATTACTTCAATACTCAAATAGTAATGAAGACAACGCTAATCCACCATTTCAAATCTTTTCATCAACTTTTATTTGAATTTTTAGTGTATATTTCATTGTTTCCTATGATAAGTTGATCATCAACATACACCACTACAAATACAACCATTTTGTCAATTATTTTGACAAAAAAGTGTTGCATTTTCAAACTCAAAATGTTTTTAATTCATGTTCAAGAGGTGTTCGACTAGTTTTTCATAACATGCTCGAAAAGCATTTTTCAAACCATACAACAATTTTTCAAGTTTGTGAAAATTTTTCTCTTGGTCATCAACTACAAACAAGTTGAGTCATGTACACCATTTCTTAAAGTTTACCATACAAAAAAGTAGTTTTATCATCCATTTGATGAGCTTTCCACCCATTTTGTGTTTCCAAATCAAACAAATTTTAAATGGTAGTCCACTTCACTATTAGTGCAAAGGTTTCATTATGTTCTATGCCTTCCTTTTAAGCATAATCCTTTGTGAAAAGATTTGATTTATGCTTTTCAATCAATCCATCAACCTTGTATTTGTTACAGAAGACCCACTTGCAACCAATTGGTTTACAACCAAATGGAGGATCAACCAACTTCCAATTCCCACTTTTCACCAATGCTTCATAATCATCTCTCATGGCCTTTCTCTAGGACTCATCCTTTTTAACTTGGCTGCAAGAGGTTGATTCTAAATTGAACGCATCATTGAGTTCTTCTTCTACAGAATCATTCAAGGTGATATTTTCAATCTTGTTTTGAATTTATTCTGGGACATTATTGTTGGTTGTGTGGTTGCATGTGCACTTCGTGTGCCATTTGTTTTAACTTCATCAGAACAAACATATTTGAAATTTTATGTTTCCCATTTAGGAATCTTCTTTTGTGGTGTTGGTGCCTTAATCCCATTATATAAATCTCTTTTAGTTTTGTTGTATATTATTGTGTCACTTCTCCATTTTATGATGAATATTCATATTCTTCTTCATTAGAGGTATCAATCTCTATTAAGGAGATAAGACAAAATCAAATGACTCCAAACTACGTGTCTCCCCCTCATTGTTTGGAATTTCTAAATTACTCTCCACATAGACATCCAACTTTTCATACTTCTCTAGTTGACAAAATTGACATTTAAGGTTGGTCTCATCCTTTACGATTTCAAAAAAGACAACATCCCTTACAATCAAGAATTTCTTTTTCTTTTCATCATAGAGCCAGTATGCCTTATAGGGTTCAAAATATCCCAAATGAATGCATTTATGAACCCTATGGTGTAACTCATTGCTTTCTCTTTTGAAATCAATGTGGAACGTGTGGATCCAAAAACTGGAAGATGGTGCACTAAAGGAAGATGTTCACACCACATTTCATATGGAGCCTTCAATTGAAGGGTTATTAATGGTGATCTATTTCAAAGGTACATTATTGTTGTTGTTGCTTTGTCCTAGAAGTGTAGATCCACCTCCTTAAAATATAACCTTGTCTGAACAATATTTATCACATATTTGTTCATTCTCTCAACAACTCCATTTTGTTGAGGATTGTGAGGAACTATGACATGGTGTTTGATCTTATTTTACTTGAGATATGATTCAAATGCCTTTGAAGTGTACTCACCATCATTATCAGTTTTGAGTTTCCGAAGGTGGGTTTGAGCTTCATTATCCACCATATCTCAAAACTTTTAAAATGTTTCAAAGGCTTATGATTTTTTTTTGAGGAAATAAATCCATGTCATTACGTTGTAGTAGTTGATGGATAACATGAAGTACTTATAACCACTAGCTTATAGATTTGGAAGAGAAAACAAGTCAAAGTGGACCAACTACAACTTTATGTCATCTTTTCATTTTGAGCCCTAGAAAGAGCGTATTGAGTGTTTAGCCAAAATGAAGGCTTCATACTTCTCATATTCTAAAAGGAGGGTGGGAAATCCTATTGTGCCATTCTTTTGCAACAAAAATGTGCATTCATGATTGGAGTCCCCAAATGTCGCATGCCGCGACACACTTGGATACATTCCATCTTAAACGAGATGAACTAAATTCCATGAATTTGATGGCTCGCCCCTGAGTTTTATAATTTCACTTCCTCAAATCTAGTTACTAAAACTACATTATCACTTTTTCTTTTAACAGTTACTGTTATCCAAATAACTTCCCTAGTTATCTAGACAACTTACATTTCCATTCAAGCTCTAAGGTTCTACATTACAGGATGCATGCACTTCAATTTGTCCTTTGGCATATTCCCTTGGATACATGTTCCTCGTGTGCCCTTGTGTGTTGCTCCTTTCCTTCACCTTTCCTTCTCCTTTTCCTCTTTGTTCCATGTTCCCCTTGTGTGCACTCTCTACGCACCCGCCTTCTTCCCAACAATTCATGCACCCTACGTGTGCCCACATTAGACTTGCTTCCTAAATTAGTTAAGTCTCTGGCACTCTCGCACGCCCCTTTTCTTGTTGTTACACATTACCTTGTAATAGTTGTGCCTTCACCATGCATTTCTTCCTTAGGTATTTCTCTCATTCCTCCTGCGCACGTCACTTTTGCATGTGCCCTTTTTTTTTTCCTTCCATGCCTCGCCCTTTCACGTGCATGCCTTTGCACCTTCTTCTGTGCCCTTCTATGCCAAGTGGTATATGTCAAACATTGATTGTGTTACACGTAACCAATCAAAGCGCGCCAGCTAGGGGAAAAATCCTTGCAAAAAACCAGTGGGTGAAACGTGGCAGAAACAAAAAAATAGACACACAGTTGGTTGATCTTTTCAAACAATCAGTGTGCACCACGTTTCATTGCGTGTCAGAGTGACCTGTAGACTTTTGACAACCATAACTTTTGTTGTAGGCCTCTGACACACACGCACCTGGTCTCATTTGGAAGTTGTTGATGTGGGCTACACACTAGGCCATTCAAATTCAAATTTCAATAGGATTTGGTAGGTGAGAAATAGGGAAACTTCTTTACGGCCATTAATGAACTGTTATGTACCTTGGGATATAATATTACAATGTATATGGGTTGATGGAGATGCCGACATGTGGCACACATCCCCTTATCTTATTATATCATTCATTTATGATTTATTATGCTTAGGAGGTCGGCCTCCAGTATTGGCCATAGGTTAGAATGGTATATATAGGGGTTAAAAGGTTGTAGTTAAGGATCATATTGAGTATTGGAGTGTTATTGTATGGTTTGGAGGTTACCCCCTCGAAGTGGTATTGGAGGTTGCCCCCTCGAAGTGGCAAAGCTATTATATGAGCATTTTGTCATCATTTATCTATATTTTGGTGTTCTCTCATGTTATTATGTTGTATATGTTCTAATTTATACAAGTAATATCTTTACAAGTGGTATCAGAGTAGCGATTTCAGCCAAAATTAGGGCAAAAACCCTAATTTTTTATTTCACGTATATCTTGAAGATGATATCGAATTTTTTCCCATTTTTTGAATCATAATTTGGAAACACTCTAAGTCAGAATATCTGAAAAATTCAGCTTCATTGAATCTGTTTCGCGGATGTTATTGGTGTTTTAGGTTTTTTCATAAATTCACTTTTCAAGAAGCAAATTGTGGTATTTTTTAGCAAAATTTATATTTTCGGAAAGATCTTGAAATTTCAGTTAGGGTTTGTTCTTTGTGTTTTTATCCATCTACCAAAATATTTTAATAATTCTGAAAAACCCTAGTTTTGTGGATCATGGGGATGGTAGCTTTTTTTAGAGATGGCAGGAGTGATGCTACAGAATGGTGGAACAAATTCAGGGATAAATTCTCTAAACCATCAGATATTTGGTTATTCAAGTTGTGGATTAGTGGCCCTACACAGATTTTCTTTTCTAAGTTAGAAAAGGAAAAGTCTAATTGGTCTTTGCAGGAACTGGAACAAGTTTTCATGGACAGATGGGCAACAAAAGAAGAAGAAGCCGAAGCAGAAGAAGAAGAAGAAGAAAAAGAAAAAGAAAAAGAAGTAGAAGAAGAAAAAGCAGAAGTAGAAGCAACATCAAAAGAAGAATAATAAGAAAAAGAAGATGTTGATGATGAAGCTGCTACACAGGATAGGATTTCATATGGTGGTTGGATGATCGAGCTTGGCGACAAGTGTGCAATAATTTAAAGCACACTCATTATATGGCTTCTTCTTATGTTTCGGGAACGAAACATGTCAAAGAGGGAGGAAATGCTATGTACCTTGGGATATAATATTATAATGTATATGGGTTGATGGAGATGCTGACATGTGGCACACATCCCCTTAGTGTTATTATATCATTCATTTATGGATTTATTATGCTTAGGAGGTCAGCCTCAGTATTGGCCATAGGTTAGAATGGTATATATAGGGGTTAGAAGGTTGTAGTTGATGATCATATTGAGTATTAGAGTGTTATTGTATGGTTTAGAGGTTACCCCCTCGAAGTGGTATTGGAGGTTGCCCCCAAAAAGTGGCAAGAAGCTATTATATGAGCATATTGTCATCAATGCAATCTAAATTTTGGTGTTCTCTAATCTTATTCTGTTGTAGATGTGTTGATTTATACAAGTAATATCCTTACAAGTGGTATCAGATCAGTGATCCGGGCAATTTGTGGGATGAAACCCTAATGTTGCTATGTACCTTGGGATATAATATTATAATGTATATGGGTTGATGGAGATGCCGACATGTGGCACACATCCCCTTATCTTATTATATCATTCATTTATGAGTTATTATGCTTAGGAGGTCGGCCTCAGTATTGGCCATAGGTTAGAATGGTATATATAGGGGTTAGAAGGTTGTAGTTAATCATCATATTGAGTATTGGAGTGTTATTGTATGGTTTGGAGGTTACCCCCCTCGAAGTGGTATTGGAGGTTGCCCCCTCGAAGTGGAAAAGCTATTATATGAGAATATTGTCATCATTTATCTATATTTTGGTGTTCTCTCATGTTATTCTTCTGTATATGTTCTGATTTATACAAGTAATATCCTTACAAGTGGTATCAGAGCAGCGATTTCGGCCAAAATTAGGGCAAAAACCCTAATTTTTTGTTTCACATATATCTTGAAGAGGATATCGAATTTTTTCCCAATTTTTTCATCATAATTTGGAAACACTCTAAGTTCAGAATATCTGAAAAATTCAGCTCCATTGGATCTGTTTTGCGGATGTTATTGGTGTTTTAGGTTTTTTCATAAATTCACTTTTTAGGAAGCAAATTGTGGTATTTTTTAGCAAAATTTATATTTTCGGAAAGCTCTTGAAATTTCAGTTAGGGTTTGTTCTTTGTGTTTTTATCCATCTACCGAAATATTTTCAGAATTCCTAAAACCCTAGTTTTGTGGATCATGGGGATGGTAGCTTTTTTTAGAGATGGCAGGATTGATGCTAGAGAATGGTGGAACAAATTCAGGGATAAATTCTCTAAACCATCAGATATTTGGTTATTCAAGTTGTGGATTAGTGGCCCTGCACATGGATTTTCTTTTCTAAGTTAGAAAAGGAAAAGTCTAATTGGTCTTTGCAGGAACTGGAACAAGTTTTCATGGACAGATGGGCAACAAAAGAAGAAGAAGCAAAGATGAGCAGAAGAAGAAGAAGAAGAAGAAAAAGAAGAAGAAGAAGAAGAAGAAAAAGAAGTAGAAGAAGAAGAATCAGAAGCAGAAGCAACATCAGAAGAAGAAGAAGAAGAAGAAGAAGATGTTGATGATGAAGCTGCTACACAGGATCAAGAAAGTAAATCAAAGGATTTCATATGGTGGTTGGATGATCGAGCTTGGCGACAAGTGTGCAATAATTTAAAGCACACTCATTATATGGCTTCTTCTTATGTTTCGGGTAATGAAACATGTCAAAGAGGGAGGCAATGCTATGTACCTTGGGATATAATATTATAATGTATATGGGTTGATGGAGATGCCGATATGTGGCACACATCCCCTTATCTTATTATATCATTCATTTATGATTTATTATGCTTAGGAGGTCGGCCTCAGTATTGGCCATAGGTTAGAATGGTATATATAGGGGTTAGAAGGTTGTAGTTGATGATCATATTGAGTATTAGAGTGTTATTGTATGGTTTGGAGGTTACCCCCCTCGAAGTGGTATTGGAGGTTGCCCCCTCGAAGTGGCAAGGCTATTATATGAGCATATTGTCATCATTTATCTATATTTTGGTGTTCTCTCATGTTATTTTGTTGTATATGTTCTAATTTATACAAGTAATATCCTTACAAGTGGTATCAGATCAGTGATTCGGGTAATTTGTGGGATGAAACCCTAATAGGCAATGCTATGTACCTTGGGATATAATATTAAATGTATATGTATTGATGGAGATGCCGACATGTGGCACACATCCCCTTATCTTATTATATCATTCATTTATGATTTATTATGCTTAGGAGGTCGGCCTCAGTATTGGCCATAGGTTAGAATGGTATATATAGGGGTTAGAAGGTTGTAGTTGATGATCATATTGAGTATTGGAGTGTTATTGTATGGTTTGGAGGTTACCCCCTCGAAGTGGTATTGGAGGTTGCCCCCTCGAAGTGGCAAAGCTATTTTATGAGCATATTTTCATCATTTATCTATATTTTTGTGTTCTCTCATATTATTCTGTTGTATATGTTCTGATTTATACAAGTAATATCCTTACAAGTGGTATCAGAGCAGCGATTTCAGCCAAAATTAGGGGAAAACCCTAATTTTTTGTTTCGAGTATATCTTTAAGAGGATATCGAATTTTTTCCCAATTTTTGAATAATATTTTGAAAACAATCTAAGTCAGAATATCTGAAAAAATTAGATCCATTGGATCTGTTTTGCGGATGTTATTGGTGTTTTAGGTTTTTTCATAAATTCACTTTTCAGGAAGCAAATTGTGGTATTTTTTAGAAAAATTTATATTTTCAGAAAGCTCTTGAAATTTCAGTTAGGGTTTGTTCTTTGTGTTTTTATCCATCTACCAAAATATTTTCAGAATTCTGAAAACCCTAGTTTTGTGGATCATGGGGATGGTAGTTTTTTTTAGAGATGGCAGGATTGATGCTAGAGAATGGTGGAACAAATTCAAGGATAAATTCTCTAAACCATAAGATATTTGGTTATTCAAGTTGTGGATTAGTGGCCCTACACAGATTTTATTTTCTAAGTTAGAAAAGGAAAAGTCTAATTGGTCTTTACAGGAACTGGAACAAGTTTTCATGGACAGATGGGCAACAAAAGAAGAAGAAGACGAAGCAAAAGAAGAAGAAGAAAAAGAAAAAGAAGAAGAAGAAGAAGAAGAATCAGAAGAAGAAGAAGAAGATGCGATGATGAAGCTGCTACACATGATAGGATTTCATATGGATGGTTGGATGATCGAGCTTGGCGACAAGTGTGCAATAATTTAAAGCACACTCATTATATGGCTTCTTCTTATGTTTCGGGGACGAAACATGTCAAAGAGGGAGGCAATGCTATGTACCTTGGGATATAATATTATAATGTATATGGGTTGATGGAGATGTCGGCATGTGGCACACATCCCCTTAGTTATATGTATGGGTTCACATGGGATATAATGTTATGATGTATATGTATTGATGGAGATGCCGACATGTGGCACACATCCCCTTATCTTATTATATCATTCATTTATGATTTATTATTCTTAGGAGGTCGGCCTCAGTATTGGCCATAGGTTAGAATGGTATATATAGGGGTTAGAAGGTTGTAGTTAATCATCATATTGAGTATTGGAGTGTTATTGTATGGTTTGGAGGTTACCCCCTCGAAGTGGTATTGGAGGTTGCCCCCTCGAAGTGGCAAAGCTATTATATGAGCATATTTTCATCATTTATCTATATTTTGGTGTTCTCTCATATTATTCTGTTGTATATGTTCTGATTTATAAAAGTAATATCCTTACATGAACACATTTGATTGCTCCAACCACCCATATTTTTTCTGATTTTCCTTCCTTGCTTCTTCTACACGCCATACAGACTTGGAGAAGCACATTTGACAGATTGAAGGCAGATTTACAGGCATTCATTACTCGTTGTTGGTGGTTGTGATTCAAAATCTGATTTTTCCCTCCTTCTCTCCTCTCTCTCTCATCAATTCATCTATAAATGTAAAATCTTGGCTCATTATAAAGGGTTGGACATTTTTGGATTCTTTAATATTGCTAAGGATTCTATATCTTTGCATTTTGAGTTGCATACCTCTAGATTTGGTTCTTGCATGTGGATATCGGCCTCATACGCCATTGTAATCAACTGTGCATTTCTTAAAGTAATAGAAGCATTGTTTTGTGGCTATTCTCTGCCTTAACGTGTTTGTATTATTCTTTCTTACCTTTCTCTTGCATTTTGTGCTTGTTTTGTTATTTTAAGTCCCTTACAACTCCATTTTCTTTTGTGTTTCATGAAACTGATCATGTGAATGCATCCTAGTCTATGTTATGTGTGCCTAGCCTCCCTCGGTGCCTTTACTTTATTTTTCGCTCAGAACAGATAGTGTTCATCCCTCTTTTTTTGGTGTTATCGCCTGCCTTAGTGTAGTTTTCTGTCTTTATATTATCCTTTTATCCCTGGTCCCTTAGCATTGTTAGCTTAGGTGTTCCTTTCAGCATTAGGAGTAGCAGTAGCAATAGAAATAGGTAGAGGAACCGGCCTTCTCTGAAGGTCCGTCTCAAGCGTGCAAGGTCCCACAACTTGGAGACGGTCCCATTGTTGACTCAATGACTCAGTTCTTTCAGATCTGAGACACAGGTGCAAGTTTGAGGAACCAACAATTACCTCCACATTGTCTCGCAAAATGGAGTGTCCTTGTTGGCAAATGAGCTCCAAGGAAAAAAAAAATTCAAATGAGAAAGTTATAGGACATTTTTAAGAATGAAATATGGAAGCCCTTAACACTTGAGTCTTATGGTCCCTTTTCCTTCTAGTTACAAACTTGATTTTTCTACCAAGTATACTAGATTGCAACTTTCTTCATGAAATTTCAAAAAGTCATGTGTTGAGTGGCCCCAATATCTAGACATCAAGCCAATTGGTACTTACTAAGGCATCATTTGCTTCATCATAGCTAAAAAGCACATACTTACTGGTTAATTGAGCGGAGTATGGATTATTAGATTGTTTCTTTTCTTTTCCTTCCTTTCGTTGATGCTAGACTTCAATATTCTCCCATGAATTTTAACATTTATGAGCCTCATGGCTCCATCTTTTGTTGCACCATTTGTAAAATAAATGTTGTTTATCATTTTGCTTATGCCCAATGTTATTGTTAATTTGGCTTCTTGACCCATATTCCTCCCTTTGATCTTCTAACTTCCTTCATGTTTTGAAGATGAGGGCTCGGAGGAAAAACTCTTGAAAGAATTAACTTTTTGATTGGCGAAGAAAAGGCTTTTTGTTGACAAGTCAATTTTTCTCCCAAAGACCTTTTTTCTTTCATCCATTTTTTTGATCAATTGATCAAATGTAAGAGTCTTTAATTGATTTATTTCTTGTAAAGACCCCAAGTAGATTGAATATGTCGGAAGAAGGGATTTTATGAAAGCATGCATACATATATGTCAATTTTTACACCCGTGGCTACTACATCATGCTTGATTGCACGAATTTTTGAGGCCAAACTCGTGACATCGCCATTTTTAAACTCAAGAGTGAAAAATTTTAAATACACTTGTATGAAGTATAATTCTGAATGAGAATCAGAAAATTCCTTCAACTTATTGAATGCATTCCATTCAATATCAAAACTCTAAATGTGACAAAACACTTATGCATCAATTGAGGCCCTCATCAAGACCAATGCTTTCAAATTATTTTGCTTCTAAATGTCTTCTTCTTTTGCATGTGTAGGCAGTGTTGGCTATGTGTCCCTATCACAAATGTCAAACCATAGATCGTTGAAGATTAGTGTGTTCTCTGTTGCCGAAACCATTCTACCAAGGTATCTTTGTTGGTCAAAGTTGTGTCAACAATTGATTTTATAAAGTCATTTTTTGTTTTTGTTTGGTGTTTTGATACCCTAAAGAGATGGATTGGTTCCTTATCAATCCAAAAGGTTTTCTTTTCTATATATCACCAACATACCAAAAATTTCGATATACCATCCCTTCCTATATACTCGTCACTACGTGAAAGAAACATTGAGCAATGTGTGAGCAGAATGGTACATGGTATGTAGGTAGTACTTGAAAAAGATTCACTCTATCAATGACACCAACCAAACAAGAAAATCTCATAAATTGGCATAACTCCCTTATATACTTTGTTTTTCTTTCTTTCAGATTTATGCCTTGTGATAGTTAATGGATGAAGAGAAGTTATCCTTGTTGGAAATGAGGTGTCTTAACCTTGTTTAGTTTATTCATTTAAGATTTTCCTACAATCGTTTCACATTGTCTAGGCTCTAAAAATATAAATAGGAGTTGTCAAAATATTCCCATATGATAGTATATCATGGAAGGACTATTTTTAGAGATATTATGACAAATTTTATGACATCTGTAAGGGTAAAAAATAGGGGAGAATATTGTGGATGTGGGAGCCTAATTTTAGACCGAAATCTTGCTCTTTAATGCTATCCACCTCATGAGAGGTTTGGCACATGGTTTTGTAAACCATAGATGGTTTCTTGTATAACCGAGAGGTCTATAAATTGAAGGCTTGGAGAAGCAATTGAAGTAGTGAGTTTTAATCCTCCTAGAATTGTTTCTGGTGATACTCCTGTAAGAAACTTGCTCTGCAAGTGTATGTAATCTTGTTATTAGATTTGAAAGACATTGAGTGGGCTTTTGGAGTGTGGAGTTTTTTATCCAAAAGGATTTTCCCCACGTATATCTGGTGTTTTTGTTTTGTTATGAATATGTTGCTGATATTTTTGTAAGTGTTTTTACTATGTTGAAAGTTTTTGCATAATATCTCTCCTCAAAGATTAGCATAGGAATTTGTTCCACTACTCTTCATTTCCTATCAAGTGGTATTAGAGCCTGATCACCTTTGGTTTCAGTTGTGGGTTGTTGGTTTTTTTTTGCTAATCCAGGTTTGAGTGGGAGCTTGTGTAGATAATACTTTGTTATCTAGTTGCAGATATTTTTTATATGGCAAGCACATCTTGGAGGATTGACGTAGAGAAGTTTTTTGGCACAAACTTTGAAATGTGGAAGATGAAGATGGAATATTCTGTTGGTTGATAGAGATCTATGAGATGCAGTGGATGAGAAGGTCTATAGGCCTACGCATCTAGTTTTGGCTGCACAATATGATGTAATGGATAGAAAATCTAAAGGTCGTATTAGACTATGTCTTGCAGATTCTATCCTGATAAATGTCCATGAAGAATCCACTTCGGAGAAGCTTTGGAAAAATTTGGGTGAGATATACCAAGCTAAGTCTCTAGTAAATAAGATTTTCTGGAGGAAGAAGTTGTTCTCCTTGAGAATGGAAGAAGGTGGACAAATATCTGAGCATCTGGAAACATTTAATATGTTGGTGACTCAGTTGAGCTCAGTTGGGGTTAAAATGGATGAAGAAGAAAGGTGCCAAATGTTGTTGGTTTCACTGCCAGACTCATGGGACAACCTAGTCATGGCCATTGGAAGCACTTCAGTCACTCTGAAGATGGAGGATGTTGTTGGTTCTCTACTCTCCAAAGAGATGAGAAGGAAGGTCTCTCTAAACACCAAAGAGGATTTGAGTGTTTGAGAAAGAACAAAAGAATGAGGTAAAGATGAAAAGAAGCATGGCCATTCCAAGAATAAGGGGAGATCAAAATCCCCTGGTAAGGCCAAGGCGATATACTGGAACTGTGGCAAATCTAGACACTTCCGAAGGGAATGTAAAGAAGAAAAGAAAAAGAAAAAGAAGAAGCATGATTCTGATTCTGAGTCTGAAAAAGAAGATGGAGATGCCTTTATTGCAGCTTTGGCCACTCATACAAGTGATAATACATGGTTGATAGACTCAGGTGCATCTTTCCACATGAATCCTAACAAAAATTGGTTTAGTAAGTATGAAAACTATGATGGTGGTAAGGTGTATTTGGGTGATAATTCTTTCCTTGAAATTGTTGGTCGTGGTAGTATTCAGGTGAAATTTTTTGATGGTAAAATTAGAAGATTTGATGGTGTCTTGCATATCCCAGGACTAGCAAGAAATTTATTATATGTTAGCAAGCTAATATATGCGGGTGTGCATGTATAGTTTTTTGAAGCAGGTGTGAAAATGGTGAGAGGTGTTATGGTGATAGCAAGAGGAAGTAGATTGGGTACATTGTACCAACTTGATGCATGCATGGTTGAGTGCAATAGCACTTCAGATAAAACTAAGCCACTAACTACTTCGCTGAAAAAGGAGAGGGTTTCCTCCTCTGCGGATGGTCGTGGCTTCTAGGTACCCAAGGGTGCTCTGTCTACCAAATCAAAATTACCTGCAGAGAAGACCATGTTATGGCACCAAAGGCTTGGCCACATTGGAGAGAAGGGTTTAAAAGCCCTGAAAAATAAGAACCTCATTGAGGGGTTGAATGATTGCAATCTGGAGTTTGATTTCTATGAACATTGTATTTATGGCAAACAGAACCACGTTCAGTTTTACTCATCTACTCATAAGTCTTCATGTATCTTGGATCTAATCCATTCGGATGTATTTGGTCCTGTTAAGGTTGCTTCTATTGCTAAATCAGTTTACTATGTTACTTTCATTGATGATTTTAGTAGGAGAACATGGGTATATTTTTTAAAAAGTAAATCTGAAGTTTTTAGTCATTTCAAGGAATTTAAGGCTATGGTTGAAACTCAAACTGGGAAGAAAATTAAGTGTTTGAGATCTGATAATGGCGGTGAGTACTGTTTTGTAGACTTTGAAAGATTTTGTATAGATTGTGGGATTAAAAGACAAAAGACAACTTCGTATTCTCTGGAGCAGAATGGAGTTGTAGAAAGAATGAATAGAACATTGATGGAGAAGGCTAGGAGCATGCTTATTGGAGCTGGTCTAGAAAAGAGGTTTTGGGCTGAAGCTGTTACCACTACTTGCTATTTGATAAATAGATCTCCTACATCAGCGCTTGTTGATAAAACACCAATGGAGGCGTGGTCGGGGAAAAAGCCTTCAATTAGACATCTGAGAGTTTTTGGCTGTGAGGCATATGCACATGTGCCTAAGGAGAAGAGAAAAAAGTTGGATTCTAAGGCTGTCAAATGTATCTTCATCGGATATGGCTATGGTGTGAAAGGATACAAGCTTTGGGATCCTGTTGCACAAAAGGTAATATACTCTAGAAGTGTTATTTTTAGAGAGATTAAATCTTTCCCTAGTTAATTTTCAGCCAGAACAACATAAAGAAAATGAACAAAAAAAGGATGTGGTTCAACTTCCTTCTACACCTGAGAAAGTTGAATCGAGACCCCAAAATAGACAAGAAGTTGAGGAGAGCTCACCAAGCTCTGAATCTTCAAAAGAGGAAGAAGAAGAGGAAGAAGTGGAAGAATCTCCACCTCAGCTTGTTCGAAAGTCTACAAGGAAAAGGCAACCACCTGAAAGGTATGGGTATTCTCCTAATGATTGGAAGTGTATATTTGCTTTGAGTACTAACATTGATGAACCGAGATCTGTACAAGAGGCTTTGGGTATGAATGATGCAAAGTCCTGGAAAATAGCCATGGATGAAGAGATGGCAGCCCTTAAAAAGAATGATACATGGGAGTTTGTACCATTGCCTGAAGGTCGAAAACCTGTTGGATGTAAATGGGTGTTTAAGAAAAATATTGGTTCAGATGGAAATGTTGGAAAGTATAAAGCATGGTTGGTTGCAAAGGCTTACTCTCAAGTTGAGGGTATTGATTATGGTGAGATATTCTCTCTCGTTGCTAAAATGACATCCATTCGGTTTTTATTATCTATTGCAGCAGCTTATGACCTAGAGGTTGAACAAATGGATGTGAAAACTGCTTTCCTTCATGGTGATTTGGAGGAAGAAATCTATATGACACAGCCAGAGCACTACATGGTGAAAGGTAAAAGCAATATGGTTTGTAAGTTAAAGAAATCCCTATATGGCCTTAAACAAAGTCCTAGGATGTGGTACCAGAAGTTTGATTCATATGTGTTGAGTTTGGGGTTTGTGCGGTCTAAATCTGATCACTGTGTATATTTTAAATCTGATGGTGATTGTTTCCTGGTAATTACTTTATATGTTGATGACATGTTGTTTATTGGGAAAGGAAAAGGTTTGATTACAGAATTGAAATCTCAGCTCTCTGTGAAATTTGAAATGAAAGATCTTGGTGCAGCAAAACACATACTTGGGATGGAGATTAGAAGAGATCGTGAGAATAGAAAGCTATGGCTTGGCCAGAGTAAGTATGTTTGTTCTATTTTGCAAAGGTTCAACATGCAGGATTGTAAACCACTTTGTGTTCCTGTTACTTTGGGAACGAAGCTCTCCATTTCACAATGTCCATCATCCCCATCGGAGATGGAAGAAATGAGCAGAGTGCCTTACCAGAGTGCAGTTGGAAGCTTAATGTATGCTATGGTCTGTACAAGACTAGACATTGCCCAAGCAGTGGGAGTTCTTTCTCGTTTTATGTCTAATCCTGGAAGAGTGCATTGGGATGCAGTTAAGAGGGTCTTCAGATATTTGTGGGGTACATCAGAGTACTCTATATGTTTTCATGGAAGAGGAGATCAACATTCCCTACGTATTCATGGTTTTGTGGATTCAGATTGGGCCGGTGATGTCGATAGCAGAAGATCCACCAGTGCATATGTGTTTACTCTTAATGGTGGTGCAATTAGTTGGATGAGCAAGTGACAGGCTGTGGTCACTTTGTCCACTATTGAGGCAGAGTACATGGCAGCTACTCATGCATGTAAAGAAGCCATTTGGCTGAAGCATTTGTGTTCAGATATTGGATTAAAACAGGGTGCAGTTACAATATACTGTGACAGTCAGAGCGCAATCTGCCTTGCGAAGAACCCGACTTTTCATGCCAGGACCAAACACATTGATGTTCAGTATCACTTCATGAGAGATATGGTCGAGGATGGAAGGGTGAAGCTAGAAAAGGTAGAGACAGTTGTGAATGTTGCAGATGCATTAACTAAGCCCATGAGCACAACGAAATTCAGGTGGTGTTCCGAGTCTATGGGCCTCTCGGCCCCTAGAAGTTGATCCATGATGGTATCTTTCCCTTGGCCCTTGCAAGGTATTTGACAAGTGGGAGATTGTTGGAAATGAGGTGTCTCAACCTTGTTTGGTTTATTCATTTAAGATTTTCCTACAACTGTTTCACATTGTCTAGGCTCTAAAAATAGAAATAGGAGTTGTCAAAAGATTCCCATATGATAGTATATCATGGAAGGACTATTTTTAGAGATATTATGAAATATTTTATGACATCTGTAAGGGTCAAAAATAGGGGAGAATATTGTGGACGTGGGAGCCTAATTTTAGACCGAAATCTTGCTCTTTAATGCTATCCACCTCATGAGAGGTTTGCACATGGTTTTGTAAACCATAGATGGTTTCTTGTATAACCAGAGGTCTATAAATTGAAGGCTTGGAGAAGCAATTGAAGTAGTGAGTTTTAATCCTCCTAGAATTGTTTCTGGTGATACTCCTGTAAGAAACTTGCTCTGCAAGTGTATGTAATCTTGTTATTAGATTTGAAATACATTGAGTGGGCTTTTGGAGTGTGGGGTTTTTTATCCGAAAGGATTTTCCCCACGTATATCTGGTGTTTGTGTTTTGTTATGAATATGTTGTTGATATTTCTGTAACTGTTTTACTATGTTGAAAGTTTTGCATAATATCTCTCCTCAAAGATTAGCGTAGGAAGTTGTTCTGCTACTCTTAATTTCCTATCAACCCTTATTTATTTTTGCACTATTTGTTTTATTTTCTAAATTTCGCATAAAAATGAGTTGCACAATTGAATGTTTTTGAAAAAAATGAATTAAAAAAAGCACTAAAATGAGTTTGCCTTTAATTTTTAAAAGCATACAAAATAAAACTTAATTCAGCCTTTTGAAGGTTGTCCTCCCACGTGGCTTTTAATATTAAATCAAGGTAATAACATTTAAATAATAATTCTCTTCACAGCAACGAATTTTGTAGGCAATTAAAATTTTGAGATATTTGATGGCATATAGCGATGCCAATGAGAGCAAATGCAACACCAACATGACTGACCACGTGGAGTCCTGTTTTGCACAGTTGATCTATTGTGTGGAAGTTGGCAAAGAATCCACCCAGTCTTGACCAGACACAATATTCATATCTCAGACACAATTTTGTGTGTATTAATGCCTTATGGAAGGTGAAAACGCAGTCTTCTATCAATTGGACCACTGCCCAACAAACAGAACGCCTATTTCAGACCTGCAGTGAATGATATGCAACCAAAATATAGTTGCTTATAATATTTTCAGAGGCCGTCATTATGTAGGTCGTACAACTGAAATTGAGGGAAAAATGGATTTCGCTGGAAATGAAAGGAGGAAAACAATGACAGATCATGAGCTCAAAAAATTGTGCGCGCGTTCGGATTGAAAAGAAGAAGATTTGGTTGTCCATTTCACCTTCCAAGTTGACTCTTCATTTATATCAAATAAGACAATTTTATAATATCTAGGATTAATATATATTGCAATAATGTTACAAAGGGTATGTCAAATGTCATTTCAGAAGAACTTAGGTATCACTCACTTCAATTTTTGGTTATTGTGTTACAAGCATTCTCTTTATTTAAATTTTATAATTTTGAAAAAAAAATTATTAGAGTGAACACCAAATAGTATTTTATTTACCAATTGCTGAGTCACTTGACCCAAATGGATATTTATTTGTTGTACAAGACATGATCTTCATGTCACATGTGTTGCAAGCCTTCTTTTTATTTAAACTCTATAATCTCGATAAAAAAAATTATTAGAGTGAACACCAAATAGTATTTTATTTACCAATTGTTGGGTCACTTGAGCCAAATGGATATTTATTTGTTGTACAAGACATGATCTTCATGAGACACCCCCTTTAGAATATAAACATTATGTTAAAGTTAGGTAGTTATTAATGGTAGATCGTTAATTAATTTTATTAATAATGTTATTAATTGAGTCACGTGTAATTGAGTTTGTACGAAAATTGGTTGAGCTCAATTTTCGGTGTTCAGTGTAAACAAGAAAAACTTGTCGATGAAACAATATTGTAATGGGAAAATATGTTTAGCATTTATCATTTATGCACAAGCTTCTTGAATAATAAAATATGCAATGGTCACTTCCATGCAATCTTGTATTTGAATAATGAATAGTGGTATCAACACTCAAGGGTCAAGCATCCATGAGGAAGAAGAAGAAATCATGAAAGAGTCACGGACAAGAAATTGCTTACAAATTTCTTTTTGGTGAAGTTTTCTTTATTTCTTTGGTATTTTTTCTTGCTAGAAGCATTGAAAATGTTGTTAAAACTTAAAATTACTGCCTAGAATATGAAAATTATTCCTTGGAGCACCTACAATTTTTCGGCGGCATGTAAATCATAGTTAGGGTTTTGGAAACTTGAAGAAAGCTAAAATAGGGGGTTAAAATTTCTCGGAAATTATTTATTTGATGTTAGGCATGATACATCGGTGTTGGGCACTATTTGCTTTCCAAAGACACTTCAAATTAGTATGAAGCATTGAAACCCTCTCCTTGGGTGTGGAAACTTGAAAGGGGCATTAACTTTTCCTTAGAACTACTAAAAACTTTGATAAGAGTTTGATTCCTCTACTTGAGGGCGTGTAAAATGTTCTTGGAACATTTGGTTTCTTGTCGTGTTGGCTAGATTTTCTACATAACATCAAACCTAGGCAGTCATGAGATAAATCTCCCTCATTTAACCGGTGAGGCTCCCGTGTCAGATTTGTCAATATAAATGTGTTTTTATCTATCAGGGGTTTTACTTTAACCACTTAGTTCATGAACCATAACTAAGAAGTTCTGCAGCAAGTAAGCAGCTGTTTAAGAAAGGAAAAATGATAGAAGAAGAAAGTCAAGGTATTACAGAGAAGAAGTAAGGAAGATGTGCATCCCAATTAGTAGATAGCAGAGCTAATTGCATGCACATAGAAGAAACTTAATAGATTTGAACACACAGAATTATAAAGCAAAGGCAGTTCTAGATCCAGATCTAAAATAACACAAAGTTTACTTTAAAGATCTAAGATTTAAAAGCAAGAAACACAGTACGTCTTGACACAAAGTTCTCCGGAAACCTGCTTCTTTGTATTCCTCTGCAACAAGTGGCTCTCAGGGGTTCAACACAAAGTCTAGAACACAAGATTGCTTCTTACAAATTCTGATCGATGATTAACCCGGAGGTTTTTCTCCTACTTATAGAATGTAGGAGGGAAAGTACAAATAGAAGACTCAAACTGAACTAAAGCATGAACAACAAGTAAAGATGACATTTGGCAATCATCCTCAACTAACGTCTTCTTAAGTGACACATGTATCACTTAACTAATAGAAAGGTTCCACATGACTTCAAGTAATGGTTGCAAAACCAATAACTTAGAAGTTTACAATTTCATCCGGGAACATATAAAGTAGAAAAAGAAAGAATAGAAGAAGTTATGCCAGTTGTAACATCTACATCTTCTTCTTGTTTTGATATCTGATATACTTGTCGAACATATAATTCAGCATCCTTCCATTTGTTTTAGCCACTGCTTCCTTTTCTGTCCTGAATTGCAGCAACCCTTCATTCAACACTTTGTTGCATGCTTCCACTTCTTCCAAACTTGGCCCAAATCTCGCAATGTCTACCTGCAATGTCACCAGCCTACTGATAGAGTTCATCGTGAAAGGCTTGGTAGCTTTATCAATTCTCTTTTGTACCATCAAAAGAGAAATTTCCAGGGAATCATGCACCTCGTTAGAAATAATCCGCACGTATGAAGTAACACCTCCATCCACTCTTTCCTCAGTGAAAGAAATGATATTGTCCGGCAAATCTGATGTTCTACTCTCAAGCGCCTGCATCCTTTTCAGCAAAACTCTGCAGATCTCCAAACGGAAAGATACTGCAAACTCTAGCTGCTTCCCCTTCTCGACTGATCCATCCGGCACAATTTGTTATGCAACCAATACATCTCCCGACAACTTGTTGATCTCGGCCAAAATACTCAGGTTACTCTCTGCAACTGTATTCATTCCTTCTATGCTTTCTATCAGTTGCTTTAGTTGATTTGCTGCATCGTTCATAACCTTTAGGCGGGCTAACACTTCCCCAAGTTGCACAGAAGCTTGACGAATAATCAGATCCTTCCATTCCTCAATAGTCTTTACTTGATTGCTTGCATCTTCCATTTCCTGCATAAGATGATCACTCACCTGCGCTGAAATGGGCTGAACGCAAGATTTAGCAACCTTGGCTATGATCTCACATAATTGAGATATTTGCTTCTGCAGCTCTTCTTTCTCCGCCTTTTCACTGTCAAGCCTAAGGAACAAAGCATCCAGCAACGTCTGTGTGTCCTGCTTCAATCCTTCAGTGGTAGCTTAACCTAGTGGTATTTTGGTCACCGTCACATCTTCTGCCGTGAGCTCCTCTTCTACCTTTCCTTCCGCCGGAATTGATATCTCAGCAAACTTCTCTCCCGAATCCGTGATGATCAACCTAGAAGTTGCTTTAGCAACTTTAGGACTTATGTCTCTTCTGCTCAGATCCTGAAGTAGCTGCAAGTCATGTTCCTCTAAGTTCATCTCTACTCTTGCTTCCGGAACCAACTACATAGCTAACCATTCCGAGAAATTACTTCTCGGAGAGTGAGAAGTCGCTGAGTGCACTACCATCTCCCGCTCTGCATCCTCTCCATCAGAAAGTGCCACAGTATCATGGCTGCCATCTTCTGAAACATCCAAGGACAAAGCTCTTTCGAACTACGTCATCTGCAGCTTTAACATCTCCTCTGGAACAGGTGCTAAACGAAGTGGCTGCGGAGAGAAGACGAACGTCGCTGATTTCAATGAAGGCATGGAAACATCCTGCTGCTGTAGTGCAATAGTTGGTGATCCTCTAGGTACTGGAGAAGTCGGAGTCAAAGCTATGGTCGTAGAAGTGGTCTTCTCTTTCTCTTGAGATCTTCTGTGTACTTTCAACTTCTTAGACCTTCTGCTGCTTTCTCCTTCATGCTTTCGTTTGATGGAATCTCCTGCGCCGAAGTTGCCTGTGATTTGATTCATCAATACTTCATCAAGGCAATATCCCTTCGTTAGCAGCCAGCTCGAAGTACTCACCAACACAGCTCTGGATCTCTCTTCTATTGTGCTGCAGCCGCCATTGATATCCTGCAGTATAGTTTTATCTCCTCCCATTTGATGGTAAGTGTCAAGTACCACGTTCCCATCATCTTTAAGATCCGCAAGTATCCGCGCTAGTCCAAAGTCAAATACTTGCTTTGCCGATAGCCTGCTGAAATCTTTCTTTCTAACCTCGTACTCACTTCTGCACTTCATCCAAAAATCTTCTAACGAAGGCACATGTGCGTACTCCTGGGATATTGTCTTCCTGGCTATTCCAAATGGATCGAAATTAAGCCGCGCAGGGAAGAACTCTTGCTCATACTCAGACAACATTTGTGCTTCCATCCCTCGAGCTCTGTGAATGCTGATGCAACTGTAATATCCCACAGTGAGTGGGAAGAAGCCCGTAGACTTGTGCCGCTTCGACTGAAGGTCGTGTAACTCCACAAGTTGCCTGCTCAGCTCCATGGCGATCAATCTGTCACTCGGGTACCTTGGCATCTTTATTGGTTCACCTGAAAAGCTTGTAACCCTGAGGTATGTGAAATCTGCAAACTGGATGAATACACTGCCAATCTTGGACACTGCTTCCCATGCTTCCTTGCTTACCCTGTGAGTCTTCAAGTCTTTGTCTAACCTGCAGATGAAATCGTAGAAGAAGTCATCGTTGATCACTCTGAAGTCCTTCTCGCACGCAGGTACAGTAAGCTGTGGGTAGCACTCGAAAATGGGATCCTTGGAAAGAATACCACATCTATCCAGCTTGGAAAAGACACCCTGTGAAGCTACAGCATACACCAAGTATGAAGTCATCTTGAAGTTGAAGGTACGCTTCACGTTCCGCAGTTGCTCACCGATGTTGCTGCTAATAATTTCTGACCAATTGATTATAGAATCAACCTTGTTGATTTCAATGGTTCTGATGAAAGCATACATCCATGTCCGGAAAGTGTAGGCATTCGCTTCACCATTCAACCTGCATAGCAATTTGACGATATCATCCGCCTCCTGCACCAAATTGGATCGTGGAAGAGTTCTCGGGAACTTGGAAGGGGATCTAGGCTTCTTCATGAACCGGCCATTCATAATGCTCACACAGTCAGCTCTATGCTTTTTCCACCTACTGTCAGCATCCTGAATGCTAATAGAAGTCACCACCTTTCGCACTGGGATTTTCAGACAATAATTGAAGAATTCTGCATCCAAACGAATTATTGTCTTTCCCGCAACATCACGCACTGATCTGGATGAAGGATGATAAGATCTAGCACACTCCATCACAAACTCTGGCAATTGGGCTGTACACGGGAAAGCTGCAGCTCGAATAATTCCACTACTTTTGACCGCACGCATGAGTGAAGTCTTTCCAGCTCTGGATCTATCAATTAAATCAGAAAGAGGTTATGGGCCTAGATTTGTCTCCTATGTCTGAAAGTTTGGAAGCAATGCATGAATCCATCGTGCTCTCTTTTTCATCTCCTTTCGCCATGGTTTTATCAATCTTTGTCTGGATAATTCTTTTTCTTCTAACTTGGCCGGATTTCTTCAATACTAGTGCAGATCTAGACAATTCTTCAGATTCGGAGGATATTTGCAATGTATTGGACATTGATAAAAACTCCTTTTCTTTTATAAAGCACCTGTAGTGAGTTCCTGCAATTTATTCAGACAAAAATGGCCACCGGAGTATGAATAGTAAATTTAAATTATAAAAATCTACACTTTTCAAGCCTACTGCCCCAAAAATTGGTGTTTAATTTACACATAAAGAGAGCATGAATCCTTTCAATCAACACCTGAGTTCCTGTAACACCTGTGAAAACAACTATGCAGACGAAGATAAACCTTCTCCAAAGCATGCACCAAATCTGTAAGCTTTTAGCCTTTGTTAGCACTTTGTCTGAGCAAAATGCTTCCTCTAAAGGGGGCGCACTTTTCCTCCTTGCTGCAATTCTTAACCTGTGAATTAAATAATTCATCCATATGGCTGCCCATGCTTATATAACCTTCACAATTCTATAATTAATAATTTCCCTAACAATTAAAGGCAATTAATTAATTAAAAATCATGTTTTTCTCTTTTAAAAATAACATGTTTAAGGACAGCGATCCAATAAATTAAATTAATCCAATTTAATCCTTCACACAGCACTTCACTCAAGCCCCACAATGTGCTTTGACCATAGCCACTGAAAATAGAAATTAATTTAATGTTTTAATGCTTCAAAAAACATTAAATAATGCCCAAATGGGGCGCACTTTTTGAGAGGAAGGGGGGCAGCGACTAAATAAATTAAATTTAATTAATTTAATTGCTTTCTTTTATTCCTTCTTTGACTTTTTGACCTCCTCAAGCTTGGGCGCACTTTTTTAAGAAGAAAAATTATTAAAAATAATCAATTTAATCTTTTTAATCAATCACCAAAGGGGGCGCACTTTTTTGCACATGTAATTCTATTTTTAAGAATTTTTTCCATAATGGGATTCTTTACCCTGCCAAGCAGGCACCAAAATCCCGTGATCCACTTAAGTGATTTGACTTTGACAATAGGATTATTTACCCTGCAAGGCAGGCACTAAAATCCCATGATTTCACTTAAGTCACTTTCCTTTTATTATATCATGGGAATTTTTACCCTGCAAGGCAGGCAATAAATTTCCACCTGCCTGCAGCCTCTATTTTTCCCACTGCAGCTTAAGTGACTTTTATAACACGGGAAAAAGTACCCTGCCAGGCAGGTATGCAATTCCCACCCTGCGTGCGGCTTATATTTTTCCCATCGCAGCTTAAATCCTTTGTTTTCCAAAAATGTGCCCATCCCCGCAGGGGCTTTTCTGTGCACGACTTCACTTTTTCCCAGTGATCCAAACCTCTGATGACGACTTCCTCCGGGCAAAATGTGCGTGTATGTTTTCCAGCTGCTCCAGGCCAAAAATCGGGCTTACCCGGCGAAGGAGTTGTTCCAGAGAAATTTTACAGAAAACAAAATGGGACACCACAAAAACACGAAAAATTGCCAAAAGTAACAAATAAAGCCCAAAACTTAAAATAAGTTAAAATCCTTCTGGTACATAGGAATAATAACATATCCGCTCATAACAGAGTTGAAACGGAGCGCAAATAGCCTCATACGGGGCTCAAAATAATTAAATACAAATTTTCCGCAAACAAATCATGACGACAAAATAAAACAATTTTGGGCATCTAGGTATTTGGCGAAAAAGGCTAATATAGCACTTTAGGATTATTTTGACGCAATACAGGAACTTTCAGGCAATAAAAACAACAAACGACCCACTATTTTAAAAGTACGAAATTTTTTCGGATTGGGTAGTCGCAGATTTCATGGTGAAATCTGAGTGACACCATGTCGTATGCATGTTTTTCTAAATTAAAGCTTGTTGGGTGTGTTTATTTGTGCTAGGCATAAGGAAATAAGGTTTGAAACTATAAATTGGCATTGGAAAACATTATACGGGAGTGTTGAATTGGAAGTATGTCACTAATTAAACTCTTACAAAGTTTTTTATTGTCTTTTTAGGGCTAGAAAAAGGCGTTGGGGTCCATGAAATTGCTTGCTAGAAATTATTGGCCTCTAAGTGTGTTTGGGAAATATTTTCTATGGTAACACTCATATGTTCGCCCATTCGAAGTCCAAATGCAATACATGTTCTATACTATCACACCAAACCTTCATATCCATCACTATTAAACTTTGGTAGCTTTTTTAAGTTGGATTTGGTGGGGTGCCCATAGTTGAGGACACTGGATTTTTTTGAGGTGGCTCTTTCGGTATGATCCTCCTTACGAAGGACTGTGTCACACATTCCTCCACTTTCTCATCATTGTCAAACACATCAATATGTGTGGCCCATTCTTCAACATGTGCGTTGTACACTAGCCTTCTCACAATCATGCTCCACTCATGTGTTATATCATACAAGCTGTCCTAGTGCTTTTTTCTTCAACCTCTTTAATTAAAATTCAAAAGATCTTTAATTCCATGGATATTATTCACATAGGCCTTATTTCACAAAGAATTCATCATTGAACTCCCATCTTAGAATAAGGACTTAACTCTAAATGTGGGGGCTCAATTGACTCTTCATTGGATTATGTGGGCTCTTTGATTGTACTCCCCAACCATAACTAGACAACATGGTCCACATTTCCTATGGAATGGGTTGCAACATCCTCCCACTACTCACTTGTGAGTATCATATAATTCTCTAGTGCCTATTGAATTCTTCTTTGGTTCCAACATCAACTTCAATTTCGTCTTCAACTCACACATCAACATTTCCTTTCACATTGACTTTCAACTTTCACTGATGCTCCATGTGTTCCTTCTATAAGTGATGGTCTCTCACAACCTTTGTCTTTGATTTTATTGGTCTAAGAATTTGGTAGACTATTTGATCTCTTTGTCCACTCCCCTACGGCATTGTATTCTTCTATCACCTTTGTTCAAACTACTCAATGGAATTAATTCCCTTTGGTTCAATAGTGTTCTTCATATATTTCTTTTTTTCCATCTATTTTCCTTTAGTTATAATATTTTGTTGTCGTACTTCCCAACCAGTTTGAGCACGAAGATCTAATTGAATAATACATGCCTCGCAAGGACTCTACGAAGATTATTGAGCAATTTATCCACTTCTCTTTCACCACCCATTTGTAATAAAATGCTTTGTCAACACTTAGTTCCTCATTTTTTGCATACAAAGAGATCCTACATATAATTGAAATCTCTAGTGAAATTATCTTCTCTTTGTTTATTTGTATCATTTGCTTCAAGAATTGGTTGATCCATTCACTCCAGTATGTTTCCATCCTATAACACATCATCATCAATATGTATTTTTGATTTATTTATGATTTTACTCAATTTTACCTTGAGCCGACTTGCCAAGGCAACAATGCCATAAATATTTTGTATAGAAGCTACACACTACCAAGACAATGCCACTGCAAAATGACAAGTACATACCAAAAACATTACATGACATAAGAGAATAACTTTACTGCATAAGGTAGTGTTTGGTACAATTTCTTTGTACAAGGATTTGTCACATCGTCTCCCTTACCCCGAAAATTCACATTTTTTTAAAAAAAACAAGAACCCAACGATTGTTAAGACATAACTTTCAACTACAAATAAACATAACTAAAGAGTTGTTAAGACACTTCATGAAGCTAACAAGAGTAATAACAACAAAACAAAGTTGCCTATAAAACAATGATTTTATTAAATACAACAATCTACACAAATGAGATCTGAACCATGCAGGTGAAGTGAATTGACCCAATTGAGTCATTTAAATGTGTGATTAAAATTGTACATTAATGAGATTAAAATGACTTTTTTCACCACCTTTCTTTTTTCCCTTGGGCTGTGCCATCTTGACTACGAGAAAATAAGTAGCTCTTTTTATTTGTATGATACTTGAGATAACCAATTCCAACAAAGGTACATACTTTGATACATGTATTCTTACCGTAGATTGTGCTAGTGTATGATACATAAATTTGAAATTTCTTTTTTTTTTTTGTTGATTCATTTTGGGAAAATCAATATCTTGTAAAGTTAACCAATAATTATTACCTTTTAACTAACAAGGGAGTTATCAAATTCCAATTTCTTTTTGTTAATGAATGCAATTGTCATAATTTAAAAAAAAAAATCAATCCATTTAAAGTTATAGTAGCGACTAGAAAAAAAAAATCAATTAACACATCACTTTATTAGAGAACTAATTATATCACCAAACACTTAAAACCACAAACTAAACAGCAATTACGATCTTTTTATAATACCATTACCTATCTTCTGTAATATAGCCAACTTTTATCTCTCAGCTGTCTTAATTGTTTCTTTTCAACGAACTTTTCTTTTTATCCAATTCAACCAAGGTCCTCTCCCAACTAATTTAGTATGAATTGCAGGTGGCTGCATAGTGCCCAAGTTTTCTTGTTGGTGCTTTTAAACGATCATAACCTTGCAAAACAATATTATAGTTTGAGTGCATATGACTCGAGAGGCTAACTCAAAGCAAGGTTCTGACTCGTACACATGGAGTTTTCAACTTTTGAAGCAATAATACCTAAAAACAACCCTTCCATGAATGATATGACAAAAGGAATTTTTTAGCGTTTGCCATAGCCCCACCGCCCTTTTCATTTACATATCAACTCAGTCAAAGGATTGTCCTTCCACACTATTTTCCCCAAAAGTGTGGAGAATCAAATTATAAAAGAATTGGAGCTTAAAAGAGTGCTTCTGCAAATAAAGGATTACTTGTTACCATTTCAAATACAGATTGATTAATGAGTTTGTGTGCTAAATATGGTGCCTATTTTTTAACAAATACGGAAGACTAAATTTATTAATAAGAAATGTAGCTTTCGGTTAACACATCTCTGCCAAATACTTGTGTTTATATGAGTTTATTCGTAGAGCTTATAACATTGTGTTTATACGAGTTTATTCCCATAGCTTGAAAAACTTGTATATATGTGAGCTTTACCTTATATATTATATCATTGTGCATAAGTTGTAGCTGCCTGTTGTGTCATCAAAGTGACCAAGTTGCTCTTTTGTGAGTTGAGAAGCATGCAAGTTCCTGCATTGTGAGTAGTTAAACATGCGAGGATCGAGGAACTATTTAGAATAGTGGGTAGAGCATTCACATTGGCTACATTGCAAGTTAAGTAGTCAAGCTCCTAAGCATAATAGTTCCAAAGTTAGCGAACTGCTACTTGGGAACCTTTGGCCTTCTTTTTCCTAGTAAGGGAGAAGAGGTCTTCGGATGTTTCATGCCAAATGATGGCCTGTTGTGTAAAATTATCTTCCTTGTCACCCTCTTTAAGATTCCTGTCCTACGATTGAACTCAATATTTATCAAGGGCTCTTCTTGAGCCACCCAATCTGGTTGCTCCCAGTGGGCAATCATTGCTTGTTCAACCCAGTCTTGCCGGTAGAAATGCCTGCAAATCTCTAACAATAAACAGCTAACAGTCCATGTGAAATCACTAGGGTACTGTCAACTAATTGAATAGCAAAAAGTCATTCTATGGGTCAAGCAATTACATTCAATATGCAGTACTTATAGTATCTTGTGAAGCATTTAAACTGCTTGAGAACAAAACAGAAAATAAGGCTCCAACAGAAAGACTGGCAGACATTCTCACAGTCTGTCTTTTGTGTTCCGTTTTGGATTTGCGCCCAACAATTATAATAAATATCAAAAGATTTACCTAGTGAAATAAAAGAGATTGGATTTCACTTCCAGATAGTTTTGATTTTTCCAGGAACCGTGCATCGTATATCACTACATCAACAATACTAAAGCCATATGGGTTTGTCAACTTCCAGAGATACCCTAGAAAAGGAATGAGAACTAGCATCCCTACCTTTGAACATGCCTCCAATGCGTAAAGTTTAAAATCTATAAAAGCATCAATTCTAGACATAATATGATCTGTGAAGACTAGCACAATAGAATTGAGATCTCCTACTTCAAAAAGGGTAGACTTGAAAGAAGTTGATTTACATTTTTACTAGCAAAAAGAAACTGCAACAAGTTGTACAGTTTTTTATAAAAAAATTGCCATACTCCCCAATCGTCCAAGTATCTCACAGTAGTATCCCTTTCGTTGCTTGAGGCATATAAAAAATCCTATTGTGTTCTACTTTGAAACATCGCCAAAAGATTCTTACTACTTTGTATTGCCAAAAAGTGTGCAGGAAAAGCTTGTGCTTGAAATACAGGCATAATGGGTTTGAGAAAGGTTTGAGCGATATACATTGGAACTAAACCTATTTGCTTTAGTATGGAATTGTTTGAGCTTTATTTTAAAATATTTTTGGCATTTGCTAATCTTATCTATTTTTTGATTCTCAAATCTATGTCAATCAAAAATAGTTTTGATCTTCTTTCACAGGGCAGACAAAGTTGTTTAAAGGCACACTCCTTTCACAAGACAGGTGAGGCTGTTTAAAGTGACACTCCTCTTTGATTGTGTTTACCACTAAACATCTACAAGTTATGCATGTAGACTGCTTGATCATAATTATTTAACTAGAATAACTTTTCTTTCAAATTTTTGTTTGTGAATCCTGTAAAGGGAAGACAAAACAAATAACTACTCAAATACAATGATGATAAAGTTTGACTAGGAGAAGAAAAATGCAAGTGCAAGGAGATCAAGACTCCTCCAATGGAGAAAATTGGGATAAACATATTTTTAGTTCACACATAGACAACTGGCTATGAAAACTTGAGACCTTGAATAGTAGAGGCATGGAAAACTGGTTACTAGTGCACAATGTTACAAGTAGGGGATACTAATAATTGTATTGCAAAACAAGTTTTTGAAAATTTAATCCTAAAAGAGCTACAATAAAAACTATATTACAGCTGAATTTACAAAAGCTGAAATTAATCGCCAGAAATGTTGCCATAATAATTGTACTCCCCCTAGACTTCAAACATTTTCAAGAAACAATTGAACACTGTATTACCCAGAACTTGTACAACCTTGAAAACAACTAATCACTGATACATTAAAAAATATTTGGAGAATTATACAGTTAAAAAAATAGGGGAAAATATGTTTAATTATATTTTACCCCAAAGACGGCAGCATTAGGATTATATTTCCAATAGGTTCATATAGTCATCTTCGATGTGACTGGAACCTGCATGTGGACTTGAGGAAGCCTCACTTGTTTGCCCGTGGTATTCAGCCTGCATTTCAAGCATGACAAGCTATGTCATTTATCTCTCAAAAGTAAGGATGCCAAGCAAATTAGGTTGGAGCCTTTCAAAATTAGTAATACTGCAATGCAAGTTAATGGGACTGTGAAATGTAAGATATCAGCCACCATGAAACAGCATATTTATACTCACTAACACCAATATATAAGAATATTGCATAAAGAGTGGATAATGAAATGGAAACCAGTCCTTATGCTAATTAACAAATGGTAGCATCCCTCGAAGCTATCTTTCCATTTTACAAGCAGTATAACTTTCCAATATCTTGGTTCTAAATGTATCACATTAGAAAAAGTTATATAATAGAAAGTGATTGTTGGAACTTTGGAGCGAAAAAGCAGAGTATTAGCACATTAGTGATTATCTTGACTGGCTTAACGAAAACCATCAAAGCACAACTTAAGTAGAGACTGTTGTCCATCATGTTAAAAGGTTTGCCAAAACAGCCTTTGAAAATATTCTGGAGACTGTAAGATGTTAGCAGCCAATGGAAGAGCATATTAAATAAAATGTTGAGTATTAAAAATCCAGATGGAAGACCTTTTCCAAAGCAACGTGCTTGTAAGGAGCCCAGTACATTTCACTAGGAATCTGGACACGAAAATGTTGAATGTGACCAAGCATGAATCTATTTCTATTCTAGAAAGATAGTTTAAGAATAAAACACAAATATATTTGACGACAATAGGATTAAATCATAGCAACTAGGAGACGTGTCTCCTAACGCTAGGATCGTGTCTCTGATTCGGGTACGCATTTCTTAAACTGGAAACGCCTAGAGAAATATCTCCAAGGAGCAGGAGAGTTAGTTGAAGTTTCCTAGCATCTCCCGGAGACATCTCAAATTTCCAAAGGTACCTCCTAGAGTAGACACATAAATCTCCTCATTTTTTAATTTAATAAACTAGACAATTTTCACATGGACGAGGTGTTTTGGGTAGTAAAGAACCCCGTATGATAGGTGTACTGGGAAGGACCCAATGGTTTGGTGGCACAACCATGGATATGATGAATCTTAACTACAATCACTTGCTACACAATTACTCTCACAAGTAGCAAGTACTTCGTGTGAGAGGAATTGGAATACATACAATTTCATTCATTCACTAAAGAGGGACTGGATTGGGTTGATGAAGGCACTAATCATGGTTTACATTCATAGCACCCTTGGTCTTTTGACTCGCATAGACCTAGGGTACAAGCATGATCCTTCTACAAAAAGGGACCAAATATCATTTGATGAAGAAAAATTGGGTGTGGAGGATGGGGACACTAAACCACATGGCCTCAATGATTTACTCTCAATTCCATTGCCCACAACAGAGGTAGAGCTTGAGAGTGATGCCTACGTAGTAAGTATCTTGATGGAGGACTTTGGGCTAGAAAACTTAGTCAATGCATACGCTAATTCTGCAGGTGAATGATTTGTCTTGTATATCTATCACATTTTTTGTCTTTGCGTGCCAATTTGTTGGCCTATCAATATGTACTTACACTACATTAAATTATTAAATTTCAAGTTTCAACCTTCAATTAAAATATAATTTCTATGTTTTTAGACATCCTTTTGTATAGTGTAATTGTACTTCAATTTTTATAATTTTATACATTTTGCCTAAGAAACCGATACGGCACCCCCAAGCTTGTAGAAAAGTACCGGGAGTGGCGCGGGAGTGGGAGAGGCAATGGGAGCAGCTTGGGAGCGGCCAGGGAGCGAGGAAAGGACTGTGGAAATGTTCGGGTACGGCACCAGCCGTACCCGAGCGTTTCCACAGTGTTTTCGCTGCTCCCTGGTTGCTCCCAAGCCAAAATACGACTTGTTTAATTTGTTTTTTTTTTCATGTTTTAAAAGCCTGGATACCGGGTTGGGAGCATGGAGGATACCGCTGGTCATTGCGTGGAGAAATATACAAATATTTGTTCAACCGGAATCGTCCTGACCTCTCTCCCTTCGGCGCTGCTTCCACCTACGAAGGAAATAAAATAATAATCCAAATGTTTTTCATATATGCGAAGGAGTGTAGCTTTTAGGGTTAGGAGAACGTATCAAATTTATAGTATGGCTAAACTTTAAAGTTTATCTAATAAATTAAATTTATAAATATATTAAATTTAAAGTATAGGTAAACTACAAGAATATTAAATTTAAAGTATATTAAATTTATTATTTAAAGTATACGTAAGAATATTAATTTTAAATTTAAAGTATATTAAAGTATAGCTAAGAATAATAAATTTAAAGTAGATTAAATTTAACGTATAGTTAAGAATTTAAATTTATAAATATATTATAATGTACATGTATACAAATATTAAATATATTATATATATTATAAGTTTTAACTTATATATATATATATATATATATTAATATGTGGTTAATAACTTAATTTTTATTTAGAAGGCTGTAATTTACATATTTTTTAATTTTTATATATGTTTTGTACTGCCGTATCTGGGGTCAAAAAAAAATTTGCCGTATCCACGTATCGGATACTCTGTACCTACTCCCGTATTCAAAACATATCGGCTACTTAACATTTTGCTGGATTTTTAAATTATTATTATTTTATAAATAAAGCTATGCAAAGTACAAGATTACTTTAGGTAGATATTGTTGCTTCTAGAGATAAAGCAAGGGCATAGTTAATCATGGAGGAAGCCTATATATAAGTGTGTCTAAATATAAGGGAGGACTAAATATAAGAGAGGGCTTCCTTGTCTATAAGGAAGGCAAGACTCATCATTGTAAAGGTCTCTTTCATACAAAAACCACATGATCTAGCTGAAGCAGCACTTGGTCATTAAAGATTGGTTTGTTTCATGATTGAGATTGACTCACCTAAGAGCTTTGATTGTTCTAGAATCTATATGTTATCTATGTGATTAATAATTTTGGATTGGCTGACCTAAGAGCTTTGATTGTTCTAGAATCTATATGGTATCTATGTGATCAATAATTTTGGGTTGTCTTGATTTGCCTAGATTTTTATTTCTATTTTGTTTTTCCATGCTTTCAGTTCATAAATAAGAGTGAGGAAGAGTTTTACTGCTATCACAATTAAATTCATCTTGCAGGTTGTTCTTTTAAAGGCAAATAGAGGTTGGCATTAATGACACCCCCCAAAAAACCAAAGCAAGGGAATACCTCAAAAATATGTATGAATTAAGTCAGAAAATAACAGAAGCTTGACATCCAAAATCACTTGCCTAGAACTCCACAAGACACAAATGTCCAAACTTCCAAAGCCTAACAAAAACTACCGAATCACAGTGTGAAATACCATTAAATATTCTACCAAACCAAGCCTAGGTACATGCTACCAGGCCACCTATTAGACAGAATTCAAAAACCAAAAGGAGTGTCTTAACATGGCCTTATCTATCAAGCCCACTGGACACCTGTTTTGCCCTGCAGTTGCAAAGTGAGCATCTTTGAGTTTAAGTTCTAGAACCTTCTTCTCAAAAACAAGGGTGTTTAAGCCTTTGCTTGCAATGAAGGCAATATCCTTCCAAGCAGCCTTTGATGAACAAACAATCCCTCTTGTGTATTGCTAACAGCATGAACATCTCAGAAGCGTTTGTGTTCACATGAACCTCTATGACTCTAATATCTGCTTCTAGTATGTCTTCATCAACTCACACAAGAAATACCTTAGGATGAATATGAACACGGAGTTGAAGCCTTATGGCATCATTCACAATGTGAAATACAAATCCATCTTTCGTTATCTTTAGCTGTACAACATAGCTACTCAATTCAAAAATGGCCACCTCCCAGACATGAGATCAACCTCTAGATTGGCCAATCTCTCCTTTAGTCTGCCCTAGTCAGCTTGCCCTTCCTATGATGCCTGTTGTTGGTGTGATCTTCCAGAGATATGCACCGAGAAGGTTCTTCTCTCCTTGTTCTTTGATAATTTCTCCAGCCTCCTATAAAATTCCTCCCATAGAACATCCTCCCTATGAAAAACTGTGCTAGACTGCTACTCCTAGGACGGATTTGAGGTATTTCAAAGACTTTATATCAGCAATGGATATCTCCAGAAGTTTGACAAATACAAGAGGCCTTACCTCCATCTGCTTTCCTGTATCCCAGGCGGCAGTCCCCATGAAGATCAGAACATAAAGAATGAAAGCCAACAGAAATCAGAGAGAACATTATCAAGATAGGAATAAAAGGAAAATAAATAAATATTTAGATGCCCACGGGTTTCAAATGATGATTGCACTGTCTACCCTTCAAGAGCTCCCACAAATTTTTGGGTGGAATCAACCATCATTAATTATCAACCAAGGACTCGTAAATTTACTCCAAGTCTTATGCAGTATACACCCATTCACAAGAGAAATATAATAATACTTCCTCAACTACCAACTTGAAAGGAAAATGCAGAAGGAAATGATTGAAATGCAACGCTTGCAACTTGAAAGTAAATGCATAAAGGAATCTTAACCAACCATCAAAGCTGATTAATGGGGTTGGTGCCCTCATGCATGGGTAGGAGATAGGATCCTTTTTCCCCTTAACCTGTCCAGGTTTTATGTTGAGAAAAATGACAACCCATCACATTGGAATCAAATATGGAAACCCGTTTTTTTATTAATTTCAGAAATTATATTTACAATTGACCCATGCCTCTCTCTCTCTCTCTCTCTCTCTCTCTCTCTCTCTCTCTCACACACACACACACACACACACCTTTAAGATTCCTATACCTTTTATGTTTTTTTCATGTACAACCACCTATTACTTATCGCATACCAAACTCAACCAAATTCTAATAGTTAATTTGCCCTTCAATTATTCCTAACTAAATGTGGCCTCATAAAAAGACAACTTGAGAGCCCTTTTATTTAAATATGTCAAGAACTTAAACACTGGCCAAGAATCAAGTCAAGAACCCCCAATTTCATAATACCCTTCTCAACTTCTTGCACAGTAAAAAGCTTTGTTGTCGTGTTGACCAAAGGGGGGCCTTCAACTTTTAGATCCTACTCATAAAGTTGTTTTGCAAACTCAGACAACTGATTGGATGTGATAGTGTTGTCATTTGTATGTTTTTTCTTTGATTTAAGCTCCTTCCAAAATACTTTTGGGTTATGTTTCCCTAAGTATATAAGCTCTTCCCTCCTTATGGTCATGAACTCATCTTTTTTTTCTTTGATCTATTTGTACAACTGTGTGTTCAACTTCTCTCTTCCTGTTTCTTTAATAGCTCTCTTTGCCGCTTTACAATCCTCATCAAACAATCTATTTACCGAAAAACCATTTGTTTGCTTCTTCTTACTTTTTGTTCTTTTACAACTTGTAAGGGCCTTCTTAATTATGTTTGTTAACTCATAGCTTTTAAGGCCTTGTGATCTTGATTTCCCCTCCTGCATTAAGTGATTCAACACCACTCTGAAGATATCACAATTTTCTTGTGTTACCAGAATCCTTCCTTTTTTCGGAAGATGTTGAGATTGTTCTTTCCTTGCGAGTTGATTCTTGCTCGACCAAGCTACCACTATGGAAATTAGATTGGAGTCATCAATCCCCACCTATTTTATCTTGTCGATTAAACTTTGCGAGCAAATTGCATAATCAACAACACTTGCCCCATTGTAAGTTTTATAAGTAAAATTTCCAAATTTATGCCATCTTTCCATGCCATTGCAAATAATCAAATCTAACATGCCACAAAGAGTTAATAATTCTTCGCCAAAATTATTAATGTACATGTTGTCTTCCGACCATCTTGCCCACCGTCATCTTCTTCCATGAGCCATAGCGGATTATGGTTCTCCTTACTACTTCAAGTGTTAGCTTGCTCATTTACAGTCCACACGTTGAAATCACCTAAAAGAAGAACTTCCCCTTGTTGGGAAAACTATGAAATATCTTTCTTTAGGGTTGCATAAGGATCTTTCCCATCTAGCCCACCTTTTTTGTATGTTTTTGAGACCTGAGGCGCAAAGTAACACGCTACTATTCTAATGTTACTCTCGTTTTCTGATATTCTAAACCAAATGAACTACTTATTTGTGTCCTCTCTTACCAGCTGAATCTTTCTACCCTCCACTTCCCTAACTAAAACCATTATACCTCCAAAACCTTTCCCATTGCTAGCTAACTCAGTCCAAACTGCAAACTTCCTATAACCTTCAAAAGGAGGAGTCTTGCAACCATCATGTTCATGAGTTTCCGTGAGACAAATTGTGTCTCCCCCTTCTACTACAGGCCCTAATCTAGGTCCCCTTCTCCAAGGATAACCTCTACAATTCCAACATGCAAGTTTTAACAATACTTGGGAAGGCCCTAATTCCTATTTACTTTGGTGTTGAGAACTCAAAGCATGGTTCTCACAACTTTGCATCGACGATTGGCTAACTCATTCCTCATTGACATCAATTTCATTGTTCTCCTGTTGCAAAGAATACTGTGACATTATCTTTGTTAATAACAGTTCTTCCATTGTACAACCATGCTCTTTTACCTTTGTCTCATTCTGCTCTTACTTTAGTTAATTCTTTCCTTTGATCCTCCAATTGTATTGAAGTTAAATCATCATCTAAATGGACATTCGACCCCCTCAAGAGTCCCTTCTTACTCAAAAGTTGGTACTTGTCTTCTGATCTCTTCAAGCCAAACATCTAAGCAAATTTCCTAAAATCTTGTTTAGAACCTGTCTGTCCATCCGTTTGTGGGCGGTACACTAAGCTATACTGCAGCTTAGAGCCTATTTTCCTCCACGATGCTCTCCAAAAGTGACTTAATGATCTGGTGTCTCTGTCTGAAGTAATACTCCTTGGCAATCCATGCAATCTAACGAGTTCCTTAAAATACGAACCTGCAACATTTGAAGTATCATTAGTCTTCTTGCAAGGAATAAAAGGTTTCATCTTAGGCAATTCAATAAGCACAACAAATATGGTCATTAGCTATTTGCATCCCCGGCAATCCAAGAGCTAAATTTACAGTCGTCCTTCTAGTATAGGCAACAGGTTATACAAACCATTATTCCTACTTGTTACCTTTGTGAGTTGGCATACTCTACATCTTTCAACATACTTGCGAACATTCTTAGTCATTCTTAACTAACAATTAAAAAAACTAGGTACAAAATTATGCATTTCAAAGTTCAACAGTCAGCCTTGTTATATTCCATAACACCACCCCAGTGATTGTAAAAGTGTAAGCCTGAGTGTGGAATAATGTGAAATGAGTTTGATTATTGATATGTACAGAAAAAGATTGTGAGAGGATTCAATGAGCTCCTCGTCATAGACATTAGTAAAATGTGAGATTTTGCCCCACCTACCCATACAAGGGCTACAATTTAGTGGATATAGAAGGAATAGGAGCATTGTGTAATGTCTATAACCAAACTAGATGTACGGTTTGGGATAACCATGTATGGAGTCTCAACCTTTCAACATTTTTATCTTTATTCCTGAAATGCTTTGTAAACCAGAAATAATATAATGAACAGCTCAACAAAAGTACAGATTACTGAGTACAATAATATAAATTCAAATGGAAATAACAGAGAAGCTCGTAGAAGAAAAAATGTCTCTTTCAGGGCACAACGGATGAGATTTTCTACATTAATAAGGATTGTCAATTCTCGCGAAAGGCAGAAATCAAATAGCAGATTAAGTAAATTTGCATCTGAGAAAGATATAGAGAAGAACTCATGGAGAAATGTCAGTGGTAATCAATATTCACATTTTTGGAACCTCGTCCTTGAAGACTACAGTCTTCCATGACTAGCATTTGTTTTCTTCCAAAAGAACAAAGAGGCGTGGTCAGAATCATGTTATCCTAAAATCTGATACCAGTTTTAAAATGATAATGATACGAGAATTCTCAGATGAGACAATTTTTGTTCCAAAAATAACTATTGCATAAGTTTCCCTGAACAAATTATTCAATGATTTTGCTCTCAAGCATTTTTGGAATCAAAATTTTACATCAGGTGGTCTAGACTAGCTGGCATTGACATGGACTCTAGAAAACAGAGCTATTTTTTGAAAGCAACGATATGTAAAGAGCTTATATTCATCTTATTGTTTCAGAAATCACAATAGAACTTCCGTCTGATTACCTTGACTTCTTGATATCTTTCAAGCATACGGCGATATTGATGACGTGATTCGGGAGAGTCAATCATGTGTAGTACACGACCAACTGCTTCGTCAACTGCCGTGTTCACCTTCTGTTTCCTGAAAACCTTCAGAATATCCTCATCATCTTCTTGTTCATCCATCTCGGTTTGTTCAGGAAGCTCAGACCTGAATCCACGCAACCCAGTACCCTTCCTGCGCCACCTTAATATGGCTTTATCAAGAACACCAACAGTCCAGAGAAGCATTTTGTATTTTTTTCGTACTTGGTGTCCACGAACATGTGCCTGTTAGATAAAAGTGGGTCAAATAATTAGTGCTGCGTCAGAAAATGTTTTTAATATTGCAGAATTTGCTATGATAGCAAATTGGAATTTTATTGATTGGCAAGAAATGAAAATCAGAATTAAATTATCACTAACACTTTATAGTTTCTGCCAATTATTAGCTTTAACAATTGAATCTGAACTGACTGTATATGAAGTCAAATATTTCTAAATCATCCATGCTCAAACAGTCATAAAAGAATGCTTTGTGCATTGAGTGTACTACTATAAATGCACGTCACAAAGGGAAAAAGGCAACAAGATCTGCACTTTTTTTGAGACAAACCATTGCCAAAGTGCTTAAATGTTCCTGAAATACAGGGACTTGCATCACCCATCCACCACCATGTTAAGCCATGTGACAATACAACAGACCCTTGTCAGATAACTTGGGTTAGGTTTTGGGGAATACTCTGTTTGGAAACAATTGAAAGATCAAGCACCTATATGAAAACCCAACCATAATGTAAACCCCTTTTCTGTTATTATAAATAAATTTAGCATCTATTCTTGTGTACTATGTAATTTTTCAGTCCAGTTGAATGGCAAATGTATAATTATAACTGTGTGCCCCAAGGGATCACACAGAATGGGATCACACAGAATAAAAAATTAAATTATCTCTACTATCTGCCACTCAATAACAGTTCGTGTTGCAGAAATTTGGGCTTGCTTTTAAAATTTCACCAATATTCATGTCAATATCCATATCTAGGTAGTTTACACAAGGCCCAAGTAAAGGTATGGTCACATGGGTTATTGCATTCTATTAAATGCTGAGACATAGTCACATGGGTTATTGCATTATATTAAATGCTGAGACATAGTCAAATGGGATATTGTCTTTTATTGTATATTATTATGTATTGTGCATTATCTCTATGTACTTCTTCTAGAATCTTCCTTCTTATATGTTGACAGGAATTTTGGGCCATAGGAAAAGGAATGCAACTTCATTGGCAAGTTCCTTTTTGACGCCTGGCCGGGATCAGTTTGATGTTGCTTGAGGAGAACTTGAGAGAAGCCTGCTACAACAACATAGCTGGCATCCTAATGTGACAACATATATCAGAGCACCCATAGGGTTTGCAAAGTGTGGATCAACTATGGTGACAAAGTGGAGGTTGTAACAGATCGGAGACGAGAAGAATATTCTGGTATGCTTCTGTTGTAGCACATAGAGATGTGGAGGGATTGACAGATCCAAATCTAGATTTCAGCTGTCTAATCTCTTGATCCATTTTGCAACCTCGGTCAGGCGAAGATTGTAACTTCCCAACAGGCACTGGAAAAGCCACAATTGGAAGCAATAGGGTGGGACTTAGTATGCAGAAATAGACGTAGGCTTGTGCTGCCGAAATGTCAACAATGTAAGAGACTAGTGTTGATATTATGAACATAATGGTGCCCACTTTTATTTTTTGTGTAGGCATGTTCCATGGAGATATTGTTATGGAGAGGATCCATTACCCGTGTGTTGTCATGCAAATGTGTAGCATGAAAAATTCAAACTTTCAAGCATGACAACTTGACCCAAATTTGAAAATTTTACTCCCTAGTCTTCTTGAAACCCTCTCTTGGTCAGTTTGTTTGTAGTGTCACACCCACCCTGACCTTGCAGGTACTCCAATTATGTTGAATAATCTTGTGCAGGTACTTGAAGCAAGGTATCAAGGTCATTCACCTCATTCAGTAAAGTGCTTCCAACGGCTAGTTTCTCAGTAAGCCCAAAAAGGCTTATTTTAGCCATTTCAGGGTACGTTTGCACTCTCTGGGATGGATCTGAAAGCCCACACTCATCCGGAGGTGGTATTGGAGAGCTACGAACATGTTGGAATTGATTTAGGAAAGTTTAGAAAAGTTTTAAAGGTTTGGGAACAGTTGCAATAAAAGTAGGTTTTTCAGGGGTAAGGAACATGCAGTCAAAATCAGTACTTAATCTTCCGTGGAGGATTCTAGGAAATCTGTAATGAATTAGGAAGCAAAAAAATAGTCATTGGAAAGCTGGAAGAATTCTCTAAATGGTAAATGGTGGAATCATCATATTCCATTTTCACAAGACATAAGCGCTTCTCAGGGAAGCTCATTCTTTGCAAACTCGCCCTACTGCCCCAAAGAAAAAGGTGCCATTTTTTGGAGGAGGCAAAATCAGGTCCTGAAACCTAACCCATTATTCTTAAAATGGTCTTGCGAGTCAAAATCATATAAAACTTTGCAAAAAGACAATCTAGAGCTCCGGGAAAAGTGTTTTCAAGTTTTCATACTTAGTCATTTTTTGGCATAGTTCAATGGCGGGTTTTCTTGTCCCGTGTGTCCCTCTTGTCCCTGGGACAGAGGGAACAAAGGGGACAGAGGGGACAAGAAAATGTGCCCCACCCCTTAGCTCTTCCTCATGGTTCTTCATGTGACCCTCTTCAGCCCGGTGGGGTACTAAGCTCATTTTCTCATATTGAACCAGAAGTTAACAAGTGTTGCCATCATATTGAGGCGCATTTTCTTGCACCTCTTGTCCTTGGGATAGAGGGAACGAAGAGGACAGGAAAATGTGCCCCTCCCCCCTCAACTTCTTTTTTTGAAGTTTTGCTCCATGGTGGAATTTATGTCCTTGTCCCTCTCATCCCTCTCATCCCTCTTGTCCCTCTTGTCCCGGGAGAAAGGGAACAGAGGGGACAAGAAAATGCTCCCCACCCCTCAATTCTTCCTCATGGTTCTTCATGTGCACCACTCTTCAACCCCTCTTCAAGATTCTTCATGTGACCAAATTTTTAGCCCCCAAGCCATTGTAACCCTAGCTTTAAATTACATACATCTTTCACACTTGTGAGCATAAAATTGTTTGCCGGAAAGCTTGCAAGCACAAAATAACTTACCTATCAAGCGTGTTTCTTCACTGGAACTCCAAGCATCCATTAATGGTTGCCATCACAGCTCCAGACCTGCAAACTCTAAACCCTAAATGTTGCTTTTTCAATTTCAAAGAGTTCCAGCAGGCGAAAATTAGAGCACAAGATCGCAACGAGGCGCTGAATCCAAAAATGAGGTTGTCAATGCAAACCGAGGCCATTTTTACCATTTACTAAAAATAGAATATTTTATGCCCCTTCACATGCTAAAAATAGTAAGACCCTCAAATTGCAAGCTCTGATCCCTCAGTTCATCTGGAAACAATGTAAAATAGCAAGCAAGACAAAATTGACAATTTTCCCAAAATAGCAGGTCCGGAAAAAGCAACCTGCTAAAAATAGAAACTTGCTAAAAAGGGTAAAGTGTAGTCAACGCAAGTGAATTGAATGTGTCAGAAGACTCGGAAGATCAAATTTGAGCAAAAAAGGCAAAATTTCCCAAAATAGCAAGTCCTAGTCTAACCTGCCAAAAATAGAAAGTCTTAGTTTTGGATGCAGAAAGTTGCAGTTGGCTCCGATTTCACTCATCTTGTTGCTTTTTGACATCTTCACAGGGTTGTAAGGTTACCTTGAATCTCAAACAAGGAAATTCAACCTCCACAGGGGTCATTAAGCATCTTTCTGATCACAATTGTGTCTAGGAGCAATCCGGAGCATAGCGAAGCATAGCAGAGGGAAGTCAGAGACACTATGCAGCTGGAAAGGATTCAAAAGGTGCCAGGAACTCCATTAATTCATCAGAGGAGGTCATCATGTTCATCATCTGGTCGTGAAGCAATCATCATCTCATCTCGATGAGTTGGTTGAGTTAAGCTCGGTGAGTTGGTTAAGTTGAGCTCAGTGAGCTGAGTAAGTTGGTTCAAATAAGTTGGTTGAGATGAGCTCGGTGAGCTGAGTTGGGTGAGTCGGGTGAGTCAAGTGAGCTAGTCAAGAGCTCATCTTTTCCTATAAGAGGCACATAAAAATTGAGGTATGCAAACATCAGAAATACTCTTGAGTCAAGAAAGTCTGATAAGTGATCTTCACTTGGGGCACCTTGAAAGATGAGAACGAGAAACCATCCTAGCTTCAGTTGGCAACATTTGCATAACATTGTTCTTAAACACTCAAGCAAGCACTTGGCAATGTGGTCAGTCATCAAGGGGTTCAAACATCATGGAGCTGGTTTGTGATTATCAATGTCAATTATGAAAGCCTAAGGAGTAAGAGAGTGATCCTCACTCTCACTATGGATCAAAGAGGAACAATCATAAGTGATGCCCGTGTTCGTCTCAAATTCACATCAAAATATATTGCAATAGTGTTTCTAAACACTCATTCGGCAGTCCGAGATGTTTATGCATTTTGCAGAATGAGGAGATTTTGATCACCATGCCTCAAATCAGTAAGCTCTTCATCAGCAACAGATCAGTCAATCCCTTTCCCTTCTCCTTTCCTTTCCCCCTTTCTAATTCTTCATTGTACACAATCATGGTATTTTTTCCTATTTTCTTAAGTGACAATATTTGTAAATTGTAACATTACTCTCTCAAAATTATAAGAGAGGTACTTAATTTGTCTCTTCTAAGGGAAATTGAAAGGTCACAAGTGGAATAGGAACATGAAGAGTCATGTGGGGGTAGATGAGAAGACAATTCACAAGGCTATAAATTGCAATGGCTTCTCCATTCCAAAGGATATTAAAATTTTAGTTTTTCTGTAGCAATTGTGGATTTTTGTTGATTGATAAAGATTTGTATCACCAACACATAAGAAATAAAGTTGCATAATTATTCCATTTCCCTTTTCTTATGTTTTCCTCTATTTTTCTCTATTATGTAACTTTGTAAGCATAGTGATCAAGAAGGAACTTTGTGTCCTTGAAATGAATCTAAAGAAATATGTGTCTATGGTTTGTTAGTCTCATTGATGGCTTACATTGTTACCTTCTTCCAATTCAATGTTGAACTACTCCGGTTATTGTTTGTGAACTCTGCTAGTGCCTAGTCACAACAATAACTTTCCCTTTCCTAATTTCTCTCCTTTATCCCTCATCACTACAATTTCCTCCCTTGTACATACAAGCACTTTGCCACAAGTTTAGTGAAGTGTTCCTGTGTGATCCCCGGCTACCTAGCCATCCCCACAACATTTAAATAGGCTTAGGATATTTTACATTCAATAATGAGAGCCTCCCCATACACAAGGAGAGGCATAGCCCCGTGAGCGTTGGTGGAAACACATAATTTGCAACACGACAAATTATTTCACCAACATCGTGCACCCTAATTTGACATCCATGTGGCACTTAAATTGTGCCACATCAGCACTTAAACTTTATCCCATAGTTGAGTCATTATGTGTTTAATATATATATTTTTCATTTCTTGTGTTTACTTGAAGGGAAAACTATATTTTTGAATTGTTTTAAAATAGCAAATTTGAAATTTATTAAAAAGGATGTTAGACCTAAACTTGTGCATTGAATATCTAAAAGTTGTAAATATGAGATGCTGCCATGCGATTGGCTACTCTACACCATTGTTGAGTACATGTATGATCATATGTAAATTGTGCAACTTCTTTTCATTTAAATCTGATCAAGCTTTGGGTATTCCCCCATCATCTACCATCACAACTCACAAGCATTGGTACCCTCTCAAGTATTGGCTCCTCTCCCCTAATTCATTTATTTCCATTTATATTTGTTGTGGTCAATGCACAATAAATAGTCTTTTATGTTTACAATGATCATGCCACTTGGTACTTTGTTTATTCTACTTTGTGGTTGTGCTTAGTTCATATTTCCTTTCATTGGCATGCAAATGGCCACATATGGTAGGTAAATGCAAGTTGGCTTCTTCATAAGGTCTTTGTGCTACTGGATGCACGTAATTATCATGAGGTTCTATCTTGTCAACTTGTTGGTATGTCAGTGTCTTTGCAATCCTGCAATGCCAAGTCATAGGACTATGAGGCTTTGAATCCCCCTTGCATATCGTTGGGTGAGAAGCCCCTTTGATGCCAATGACCATGGGGAAATCCATGGTTGTGTTAAAAGTATACGCAAGTCTCCATTCCAAGGATTGTGAAAACTACTACAATTTTGGTTTTGTTGTTTGTCATTCCCTTCATTTAGCTTGATAACGATGTTGCAAGTCATGAGAGTGGAGATTGAGTCTTCATTCGATATATAGTGTGAAGAGTTTGTTGAAAATGAAGTGTCATGTAAAGGTCTTGGCCCGTCTAAGTGGGTCTATGAGCATTTGTAAGTTCAGTCTCTAACATTATTTTGTAAGGGTTTTCTATTCATATAGCCACAAACACCATTTGAATTAGTGTTAAGATCATCCAAAAACCAAAGGAGGGAGGTGAATAACGAAACCAACAAAGCTGAAAAAAATCATTGAGAAGATCAAACTCATACACCAAAGGGTACAAGAGCATCTCAAGGAGTCTCAACAAAGTGTAAGGCTAGAGATGTCAACATAGAAGGGAGCATAGCTTCAATTTTGGAGACATGGTATGGATTAACTTGTCAAAAGAGAGGCTTCAGTGTAGGATGCGAAGCTCAAACCCCTAAGGTATGGTCCATCTAAGATATTACAGCTTGGTGAATACATTCAAGCTGGATCCACCTCCATACATGGGAATATATTCAATTGTAATGGCAGAGAATTCGAAACTTTTTGAGCCTTTTATGCTTCATGAGGAGAAAGGAAATGAGGCAATTCTATCTTCACTGGATGACTTGGCACCTAATAGTTACAATGTTTCATGTACTTGGGGTGTTTCATGTACTTGGGGTAGCACACCACATTGAGATTATATGGGTCACTGATGCATTGATAGGATTATATGTGTACATATAGTTAGGTGAGATTATATGGGTCACTAATGTATTAATGGGATTATGTGTGCACATATGGTTAGGTAATAATATACTTGTAGTTTGATGTACTATGTTATGCATTTAACAATTGGGGGTAAGTGATGAACTAATAATAGTGACTTAGTTTAGAAGTTGTTAGTAGATTCACTATATCTAATCATAATGGTGTATTAGATATTTATCCCGTATGTATAGGGAAGTGGTAGTGGTAGTTAGAGTATTGTATATTGTAACGAAGGGAGTCGTGTGAGGGTACATAAGAATATTGCATGTGAAGTGGTTCCTTCCAATAAGAAGCATTTATGGAGTGGGTCCAACCAATAAGGAGAATTGTATGGTGTTGCCCTATCTCAAGGGTTTGATTTAATTTATGGGCATATTGGGTTATTATATTTATGAGTTGTGAGATCTCTTTTCTATTACCTGCAAGAAACTATTTTCTTGTGAGGTTCACAACATCAGGTATCGGAACCATGATTTGGTCAGAGTGGGAGAATTCTTTTGGGCAAGTTTATGTGATTTTGCATTAAGTTTTAAAAGAAGGCGAACATCTTGCACAGAGTTATACTTTTTACATAGGTCTGATTGAGATTATTTTTGTGCGGCTAGAAATACATGTTCAAGTGTTTTCCAAGAAGCAGTCACACTAACGATTATGAGTGATATCGAGGGAGATATGGTAATGTAAATTTAATCCTGCAAAGCAGCTTTGGATCTACAAGGCAGAAAAAACAACATTATATTGCGGATGGAATAACAATCTACTCAAGCATTGGATTGGAGTGAAAAATACTTTTGTTGGAAGGTGTACTTCAAGCTGCTTCCAACAAATACACATTCATCAATTTTGGAGCAGAATAGAGGAAGATATATCAATCCTATGTTGATGTTTTGGGATCGCCCGAAAAAATAGTAATTTCTTGTGATTTCCTATGAACATATCTTTTAGGTCAAGTTTCTAATTAACCTATCATTTTTTGTACTAGAATAAATATTTTCAAACCTTTAAAATGAGTGGTAGTTCATTCTTTTCTATTAAGTATTGTGGGAGAACGAGGGTCTGCAAACAGAACTTTTTTTCCAACCTCAAAACCCTAATCTACAAAAACAAAATCGCACAAAAAATGAAAAATTCAGCAAGGGTTTTAGAAAAAGGGTTGAATGGAGTTTTAAATACATTTGATGAATTTATTCTTTGTTTCGAGTTGATAATAGAACATGAAAATGAAATAGAGGTTTGGCTAGAGTTGGAGGATATCTATATTGAATGGTATCATGACACCTTTCACCAATCTGAAGATAACTATTTTCATCTTATCTTTGATGAATCTACTCCTATTTATGATGAAGCTTCTAGTCAGAAAAATGAATTTGTTGACCATGAAAAAGAAATCAATGAAGACAATCATGAGTGGGTTGGGAAACGAGTTTCAAAGTGGATATGGAAAGAAGTTTTTGATATAAGTAGACATCAAGTAACATCCTCCCCGAAGATTGCATATGGATGATTCGCATAGCAACATATTTGTACTGACTTGCAAGAGTATTACTATTTAGATTTTTCTCAAGTTTCAAGGATGAAACATGGTAAGAGGGAGGGAATGGCATGTACCTAGGGTAGCAGGCCACATACAAATTATATGGGCCATTAATGCATTAATGGCATTATATGTGCGCATGTGGTTGGGTGAAATTATATGAGTCATTAATATATTAATGAGATTATATGTGCATATGTGATTAGGCAGTAATTTACTTGTACTATGTTATGTATTTAATGATTGGGGCATTGGTGGGTGATAAACTAATAATGGTGGGTGGCTAACTTTAGAAGCTACTAGTAGATTCCTTGTATCTAGTCATAGTGGTGTATTAGGTTTTTATCCCATGCGTATACGGAAGTAGTAGGTGTTCAGTATTATATATTGTAAGAAAGGTTTATGTGAGTGTACAGAAGAATATTGTATGTGAGGTGGATCCTTCCAATAAGTAGCATTTTACGGTGTTTCCCTACCTCAAGGGTCTAATCTAGTTTATGAGCATATGGGGTTATTATATTTATGAGTTATGAGATCTCTCTTCTATTATCTACAAGTATGCAATGTCCCCAATGGACATTATTTTACCCCTAAACGGATTTTAGGCAATCCCAACTTTAAATGCAACTTGTAGACAAAATACCAAACAAGTATCACGCAGATATGAATTTATAAAGGAAATGTGACTTGGGTTAAGTGGAAAACCCACACCAATCAACCTCTAAATTTATATCATTCCACTCAAATCTAGTACCACTAATTTATAAAGCCCAAATATGTATAAAATTGCAGATTTCATATGTAAACAAGGCTGCAATAAATTATTTAAAAACCCTGTCTGCAACATAACTTCAAAAATTCATATCTTTTGCTAGAGAAGTCCAAATGAGCTGAAACTTTGGATCTTGGGCCACAAAAATATGAAGAATAATATTCCAAAATTAGTTTTTGCACAACAAACACAAAACCCTAATTTTGCCCTAAAAAGTAGGTCGCCCAGCACATTTAGGGCATCAAATCAACTCCCAAAAATAAGAAAACAAGCTACTTTGATTCCCAAACAAATCAGCCCTGAATCAACTCCAATAATGACAAACTAGGGTGGATCTTTCACCACCGAAGAGTGCCCTACTAGCTAGGAATGGATCTCTCACCACCGAAGCTAGGGTCCCTGTGGGATCTTACTCCACAAGCTAAAGAAAATCCAAGCATGTATGCAAAAGCTACAAGCTTAAGACACAAATCAAAAAATATCAAATGGTTATGCAATATCTTCCCCTCAAGTCGACTTCTCCTTATAAAGGAAGAAGAGACCCAAAACAACCTCTACAACATCCAATTAGTTCACAAGGATTTTCCCTATGCAAGCATTTAATATTTTCTCATATTAAATTCTTTTCCCAGCAACGTTTTCTCTCCTAATGCAAGTCACATTTTTCTAGGGGAAATACATAGTAAAATGGGCATTTATCCTTTCTATGTTCTCATTCCCCTTTCTAAGGCAAGTCACCTTTTCACCTAGGATGGATAACAATTTATATTTAAGCCTTTTCCATCCTAGATTTAATAATTATTAAGTCATAAATTATTATAAGTGCTCTATTTTTTTTTTATTAATGGCACTTTATAATAATTAAATATAACTTAAGTCACCCTTATATTTTTCCTTTGGCCGTCGGGTTGACAAAATAGGCCAAAGGTCTTCGAATGGGAAGGGGATATTACAAAGTATTTTATTATTCTAGGAGGTTAACAAAATTGAAATCTTTAGTAAGCCCGTATCAAAGTAATATATTCAGTTCACTAAGAGGTGTTTATACACATTACATAATTTGTTATGTTCCTAATATTTAGCATGCATAACTTTTATCTGAGCACTCATCTCATAACAACTTATATTTTGCTTTCGGTGTTATAACCATCCAACAACCCACCTGTCTACATGGACAAACCTATAACTTCTGACAAATTGTAATATGACTAATATAACAATTACATCACAAATTGTGATGAACTAAACTACAAAGATATTTCCAACATTTCTCCCTCGGTACATACATGATTCAAGGGGAAAAGAATGGTACTACTACTACAAGAGAATTGGACATACTTCAGTTTGAGACAAACAACGTACAATGGGAACATATCGCCAATCCAATAAGAGATAGTGGGAATGGCCTCACTACAATTCTTATTAAGGATAGGGACACACATCCAAGATCAAACAAGTAAAAGTGGATAGGGACAAAAAAGCTATCAATAATTATGAACAATGACACAATATTTCATAAAGAGATTAGTTAGACTAAACCTCACTGACTTTTACAATATCAAGTGAAAATGGACATATTCTCAACACAAGTGTGGCATGGACCTCTACTTCTCTTCTATTTTGCTCCTCTAGTTGGCTGGGCCTCAATGAGCAGACACAAATCAACTAGTGGGACTATGTCCTCACTATATTTTTAGTGGATGCTGGCCACCTCACTAAACCTCGTGTTTGCAACCACTACACTTGGTCACGAACAACAAAACATACACCACTGCCACTGGACACCACTCTTGGTTTTAGACTTTTTGGCACACATTTCAGAATCATCTGCAGCTGGAGTATATCACTGACACTGATGGCTAACCACTTTATAGCTATATAGTCTTTTACGAATGTCAGTTTTCCACTATAGCACGATGCAGCCTTTAAGTTCATGGCAAGCTCGAGATTGAATGGTAGCCTCCAGCATCCCATGGACTTGGCTCAGTCAGCCAGATTGAACCTGATGATTATGTGGACCACAAATTGCTTCATGATGCACACAAACAATTTAAGCACCATGTTTGTTTCTTATATATTCTTGTCCCCCAAAAGAAAAACCACACATAGGTTTTGGGTACAACCGACAATGCACCCATGTAAATAATGAATCATTTTACTTCATTATTTTATAGAAAAGCAATTGCTTTTCTTGAACCGTGAGGAATTAAGAAAATTCCTTTTGCCAAAAGGAATAGCATACAAAATTACTTGCGGTAAAAAATCTCCTTAAACTGACTTCCGATTTAAAACATATGAACTAAACTACATATTTTCAGGCAAGTTTTTAAGCCTAAAATCACCTAAATGAACACTAAAAATTTTCTGAACAAGCTAATGAGCTGAAGCCGAACGGTGCTGGTTGGAGGATGTTTGATAGAAGTATTTGACACAATATGGGTAAATTTTAAAGGTGGACTCCTCCTGGTTTCAGAGATGTAATTAATTCTTCTTAGGACTATTTATAAGGGAAAATGTTGAGCAAACTATATTAAAAAATTATAAGAGTTTTTTTATGTAATGTTTTAACCTAAATAAAAACCAAACATAAAACTCTTAAAAGTATCTACAGCTACGTAAAACCTAAAAACTATACAAACGGTTTTGTTAATTTTTTAATATAAGCCGATTTTTCTATGCAAGCACGCCATTGTATGGCTTCTTCCACAAAAGCCTCTCTCTTTATCTTCACATTTCTCATCAGGATTGTAAACTTATGTTTCCAACTAGGCATAAGCTTGTCTTTGTACTGTTGTTACTTCTAAGTGCCTTAATATATCTTCCTTCATGTGCATGCAAATCTGAGGTGGAGCTGCGCCTCTGCTGACTTTGAACACCATTTATGATGTAATTTACACCAGTTATTAAAGTGCTATGATCGTTATCTTTATGACCATCCCTTTGTTGGACCAACAATCAAGTGCTCTGATCATGCCTCTATTCCTCACTACAAACAGCCCCTTTCAACTATAACACCTCCATAACATTGTGTTTGATGTTTGTTGTGCTCTTTGCTTATTCTTCTTCTCTCATGTGCCTCTATCCTAATGGATTTGATGTGGTGAATTATTGTATTGTGGCACTCCTTTTTGGTGTGCACTCACACATTCACGGCAAAAAAGAAAAAACTTTACTTCTGCTTCTGCTTCTGTTTCTGCTTCTGTTCGTATTACTTCTCCTACTGCTTTCTATTTATTTTTTCAAAAAAACTCACAACAATTTGTAGGCCTATGAACACCTGCTTTGATACCAAATTGAAATCTTCAATAAGCCTGTATCATGGTAATGTGTTCATTTAACTAAGAATTATTTATACATACTACATGTTTTCTTATGATCCTAATATTTAGGATGCATAACCTATATTTGAGCATTCATAACAACTTCTATTCTACATTGGGTGTCATAGCCATCCAACAACCCACCTATCTACGTGAACAAACCTATAACTTCTAACAAACTCTATTATGACTAATATAACAGCTACATCACAAAGTATGATGTACTAACCTACTAAGATGTTTCCAACACATAACATGAAGAGAAAGAGAAAGACATTATACTGCTGTGGAAGCAAAGGCCAGTGGCAAGGGGACATAAAGAATATCGGTTGTTCTGTCCCAAGGGGCAGATCCCATCTATAGCAAAGTAGTTTTCCAAGGAGAAGATGGGGAATCACTACTCTCATCTAGTTTTCAAGTAAGGTTTTTGTTTTCCATTGGGAATGTCTGATCTTTCAATGATCCAAAACAATTTTACATTTGACATTTTATAATTACATAGAATATGATATGCCTGGTGTCTATTTGGCTACAATTTGAGAGGAAGTCATCTTCTAAATGAGGGAAAAGAAGAGCTCAGTTCTATCTTGGCAATTAAGAGGTTGTGCATTATACAGGGGAGATCAATCCCACAACAGACGAGAGTAGAAATGTTGTAAAGTGCACATTAGTGCTACAATTAATATATGCTCCGCTTGGGCATAGAACTCTTTGTAATGAGTAGTTTGTGCAGTTAAAGAGCTGCAATCACAACTTTGAAGATGAATTTTTCCCAATTTGGGGTTTTACGGGGCAGTACTAATTTGTGTATATGCTTCTTCTACTGTGTTTTACTATGTTGTCATGCTCAATGTCTAGCATGAAAAATTGAAATTTTAACCATGACAACTAAGCCCACACTTGAAAACTCCCTCTCCCGATCAATGTAAACCTTTCCTCAAACCAGCCTGTCCTCAGTTTCATCCTCATTATGGCCTAGAGGAACATGCTAACAAGATTTTCAAGTGTGTTTCATGTGCAGGGATGTTTGCCTAAGGTGATTTGCAAAGTCACTGAGGTTCAAGGAAGAATGACTATCCCCGTTGGCCAAGAAAGGGCCATTTTTGGCCATTTTGCAGCTGGCGAACACCCTGCAAAAGGTGATTGCAAGAGCACAACCCATTTGGAAGTTGTGCAAGGTAGTTTTGGATGCATTCAAGGCAGTTCGGTGGAATTCTCCAAGGCCAATTGATGTCGAGAACAACTTGGGCAAAATAAGGTCATTTTGGTGTTGTTGTGATCAAGACTCCTCACGAAATCAGATTTCTGCAAACATTTTTCAAGTCACAGACACAATCATCAGTGTTTTGGTCATTGTTTCCCCCTTGTTGAGCCTCGCAGTCGGAATTGGTCAAATTTTGCAAGTTTTGGGGCAATCTAGGCAAAATCGGTCTTCTAAGTTCCTCTGTTCCACTTGTTCCCCGCTTTACCACCTTGACCAAAATGGGCTAAAAAGTCGACAAAATAAGGTTTAATTGGCACTTTGGGAAATGTTCCCGAGTTTTTGGTGTTCCCCAAAACCCCGCCTTATCCGACGCCCTTGTAAAATGAGTTGGTTCGGTCATGTCGGCCTTTGTAGGAACCTCCAGAACTGTTCGCTTGTTCCTCTGGTTCCCTAAAAGCACGCCTTAACCGACACCCTTACAAAATGAGTTGGATCGGTCATGTCGGACTTTGTAGGAACCTCCGGAACTGTTCCATTGTCCATGTTGTTCCCCGAAACCCCACAAGTGCCGACGACGAAGGAAAAGGTAGCAAGGATCGATTATGTCGATACTCGGCAAAACTTGTGGAACAATTCACAAGTTCCATCGTTCCTCTGAAACCCCGATTCACTGCCAAAAGCAAGGAAATAGGCTAAGTCAGACATGTCGGCTCCATGAGGAATTGAGGGAACTGTTCCTTTGTTCCCTCAATTCTCCGAATCTCGACCCAAGCCGATGAAAGATAAGTGAAGCGGTTAAGTCGGCCCGACATGGAACAGAGGGAATTGTTCCTTCGTTCCCTTTGTGCTCCAATTAACCATCCCGCCCACAAAGCAAAAAGGTGAGTCGGTGATGGAAGGCTCACAAGGAATGTTCCATTGTTCCTCCAATTCTCCGCATCTCTGCCTGAGCCACTGTTTGGCTGATTTTCACAATAACTTCTAGATTTTCACCAAGAAGAGGAATATGAAAGGTTTTAAACTTAGGTTTTGGAATGTAATAATGGAATATTGTATTTGTGCCAAAATTGAATGTATTAACTCTTCAGAAGATGAAAGTTCACAAGTGATAAGAAAGTGAAAGGTCATGTGGGGCGGAAGAGGAAAAGTCGTATTGCAAATCTACAAATTGTAATGGCCTCTCCGTTCCAACAGGTTGGCAATTGTTGATTGTTGTAAGTTGTTGGATTTCACTACGACATCAAGCAATAGAGCTACATTTCTTATATTTCATTGCCTATGTTCCTCTACTCTCTCTCTCTACTTTCCAACTTTGCAAGCATTATGATCTTGTACAACATAGAAGGAACTTTGTGTCTCTGGTTCAATAGTCTTGTTGATTGCTTACATTGTTGTGTTCTTCTAATTGAATGTGGACCTACTCTAGCTAATGTATGTGAATTGTTTAAGTCTACTCACAACATTAACCCTCTCTCCCTATTTCTCCTACCCTTTACCTCCCTTCACAACAAATTCCTCCCTTGTACACTATACAAGCACTTCGCCACAAGTTTAGTGGAGTATTCCTGTGTGATCCTAGGCCTAACGGCCATCCCACAGTTTTAGGTAGTTTACAATCAATAATGGGAGCCTCCCCATACCCAAGAAGGGGCTTAGCCCCATGACCATTGGTGGAAACCAACAATCTGCACTACGACAAATAATTTCACCAACATACTATAACTGTTACGTCAGCTCTTTGAGTATGTTTAAACATGAAGCAATGATTGTAACTGAGCTATTAAATTTGTCGTCGAAGATTTGACCCTTTTTGAGAAAATTACAGATCATACATAAGTTATTGTGCAAGGTTGCAAAATATAGATCATATATAAATAAGCATGTCTACAAGATCCAACAAATATATGGCGAGTTCAACAAAGAGGACCTCCAACACATGACCCTAGATACAACAGAAGGAGAATGTGGTGTACAGACAACTCGAGGCCACACCAAGGAGGAAAAAAATTATAAGCGGTCATTGAGGACATGCAGGGTGAACGTTATGAGCAACAATACTCCCAACATTCCAATCTTCAATGATCACTAGACGAAGGCAAAGTTTAGTCACACCATGGATTTACTTTGTGAGTATCATCACCTTTTTCCTCAGGCATATCTGGAGATGAAAGGTCTTCACCCTTCCAAAGGAGAGATGAAGATCGAATCAAAGATGGACACAAAACCTTTGAAGAAAATGCCATATGGGATGAATGAATCCTAACTTCCGCACAAAAATTAATAAGGAAATTGTCAAAATGTTTGAGGTAGGAGTTGCATTTCAAATGGGGCAGTGAAATGAATGATACCAGTCGTTGTATCCATCAATAAAGATGCTAGGATCCTTATCTGAGTGGATTTTCATTCCTTCAACAAAGCATGCACAATGGACCCTTTTTCTATCCTTTCATAGAGAAAATGGTGTCACATCTATAATTCATCGATGGCTTCTTGAGATACCTCTAAGACCTAATCGAGGAGGATAATATTAAGATGACAGTCACAAATACGAAGCTAGTATTAGGATCATAGTTTGCATTCTCGTACTTGGCCGACCCAAAAAAAATTGACTTGGCAAAAACTCAGCAAGACTCAGCGAATACTTGGGAATGCTTGAAGCTTAAAAAATACGCAAATTTCTTTAAAAAACATAAATTTTAAGCAAAATATAGCTACAAAATGTATCAAATGAGTCCATAAAATGTTGGAGAAGTGTTTTCTATTAGATTTGAATACAAATACAATACAAAATCGCATCATCATGCGAATATGACAACCGGCTGATACTAGTCCCCACACTCGGCTACGTCTCCACACTCCTCCTAGAAGGCTGCGAATCTGGCTCGATCATGGAACTAGATGGTGGTGTTGGTGGCTCCACTGCTGCATCTTGGAGATCGCCTCCAAAGATGTCATCCAGTCCAATATCTCCTTGGAGTCCTGCTAGTGCTTCTCCCTCCATAGCCTCCCTCTCAAAAGAAGCAATCTCGTCCACTGTGAACGCAGGGTTTTCCTCTTCTTGCCCAGTCCACTCACTGTATGGATCTATCTCATCCAAATCAATGAGCTCCTCTGATGTGGCCTCAACTTTTTTTGTGCGAAGCCGGAGATTGTATTGCACAAAAACCAAGTCATTGAGCCTTTTTCGAGTCAACTTGTTGTGCTTCTTCGTGTGACTGGTCCGAGCACGGGAGAATACTCGTCGAGTTTTGGCGAGTACTCGCCAAGTTTTGGAAAGCTATCCAATATTTTTAATTACTAATCTGTCTACAGGCAATCAAAGCTCGTGATTCTTTCAAAAGATTGCAAGAAGTTGCTTGGTCCAAAAAGGTGCAAAAATGGAATTTATGAAAATAAGAAAAATATTGCCATCACTGCGTAGAGCTCGAGAAAATATGCACTTTTAGAGAAAACGGCACCTGAAACGGAGCCACAAAATGAAAGTTATGGCACATGCAAGTTTTTGCTGCTACATCTTCCCGGACCCTTTCCAAAAATGGCAATTTTTTTCTATTCGTGTTTTCTTCACCAAAAATCCAAAAAAGGAAAGAAATGCTGTCTTTGGCGAGTTTTTGGTGAGTTTTTGGCGAGTATTCCAACTATACTCGGCGAGTTTTTTTTTTAGAATAAAAGCAAGACCTTAATTTTTTTTCTGCATTTTTGGCGAGTTTTCCTGCGAGTTACTCATTTAGCATAATTTTTGGCGAGTTTTTCTAAACTCACTGAGTTTTTGGCGAGTATTCTATCTATGCTTCCAACACATTTTCATCAATCACTACTCCATTTGCAAATTGTTGTAGGGGAAAGAATCCTCACTTTCACTATTTCTCTAGGCTTCCCAAGCGGTCCTCTACATTTATTCTATTGACAGGTTTCCCATTACCCTATTTCCATATTTTTGTTTCTTTTGTACTTTCAAGTTAAAAGTACAAAAACCTATAAAAACCACTATCATACGAGGAAGCTGCACCCCTCAAATGTGGAGGGAGATCACTCATTCCATGTAATTTTCCGACATCTATGGCACTTTTTTTCATTGTTCATAGGTCCCGAGTCAACAACATTCCACAAAGGTTCCAGCTACAAAAATGGGCACTAACAGTTGGAAAGGACCTTTAGTTTAATTGACATCACTTAATTTGAAAGGGCCTTATGGTCTACTAGTACCCATTAATTGGGGAGTGTCTTTAAGGCATCAAATACACTTGATTGTGAATGCATTTTGAAAAATGAATGCCCCTTAATTGGAAAGGTTTTTGGGTAAAGTGACACCTCTTAATCTCTTAATTGGGAAGGGACTTCATGTAAATTAAGTATTAACACAAATTCATTAGGGTAGGGCCTTCAGGTCAAATAACAAACCTTATAAGAACAGGGCCTTCGTGTCAGCCTTAGGCAAATGTTTCTAAGTGACTTATAGTATTGCAATAAGAACGACGAGGAACATGACAAAATCCTCACCTATAGAAGGGTTTGCTACTAGTCATCCACCATACTAAGCCACCATGTTTCTTTATTCATGAACATTATCATTCATCCTTGTATTTTTGGATTCTGTGTGTAAGTTCAGATGCAAGTAAGGCTCTATGTAACATAGTTTCAAGCTCGCTCAAACCCGTTTCAATTAGAGAGCTTAGAGACATTATTTAGTGCAATTTCTATGCAAATCCTTTCCACTTTGTGATGTCGTAAAGAGAATTCAAATGCAAAAGACCAGAAATGAAATGAAATGAAAGATTTTAATGACGTCCACGTGACTGAAAGATTCCATGCAGTGATCTTCCATCTAGAGGTCTAGACTGCATTTTGTCTACAGTGAATAATCCTTTGTTATAGCTCAATCCTAGGGCATTAATGTTTGTTTCAGACACATACAATAAGTCTTCAACTATCTAAAACTGGATCATCTTACATGCATAAGTATCTCGAGACCCCATTAAAGGGCGTGTTGATAATTGACACAAAAGATGATCAACTCATTAATCCTCTTAAAGGAAAAAAATGAAATAAAAAACTGGGTCTGCAATAGTATGAAGTTCTTATTGGCTTAGCCTTACAGCATTGATGCAATGTCTCTACGAGCAAATGTCTTGCCACAAGATATCTGAAAGGGACTTCCAATGGTCAGACAAGCTTTTCACAGCAAGTACTAATGTGGCTCAAGCCTACAGCCAACAAGATCCATATGCCAAAATTATTCCAACATTCTAACATAATGAATCTTGTTGTATCTTCACTCGGAAAAAGGAATTTGTGTCGAAGGAATGAAGGATAAAACAATGGTTAGTTCAGATGAAGTTATGGCCTAATCATATTAACAACAAAGAATGAAAGATTGGTGACTCAGGTTTCATAAGCTTAGACATATGAAGAAATTACCTAACTTCATATGCTGTAAAATAAGAAGTTTCTTGATCAAATTGCGCTTCCCTTATGCATCTTGTTGATAAAGTCACTTGAGTATACAACACATTTAAAGCTTCACACCCTTTGATAATGTCTGTCACTGCCATGTCTCTCACTAACACGATTGATTTTGCCCTGCCCAACATTGAGCTATGCAGCTTGTCTCCATATTGCATTCAAGGACCTTCACTATTAATTTCGGCGCATAATCAACTTTATTTTATTAGAGAACTTGTATTTTGTTCCCAAAGAAATACTCCTATTGGGTGCACCCCTTTACATCCATTAGAAGGGACAGAAACATCATAACCAAAGTTAATTAACTACATAGTGCCAATCCTTGACCACCGCGATTCATTCATTGTTTATGCTCCGCAACTCTAGATAATTATGTTGCCTTAAATATCCAGCTATAATATCACTTCCTCTCCTATTAGCTGCTATCTGGCTCCAATAAGCCAGGTCATATTGCCCTGCTTGTCTAACTTGCAAAAATCCTACTGTCTTGATCGGAATCTTGTCACCCTACACCCTGATAGCATGGTTGGATTAAGAAATGATGGCAGACGGGGTGTACTCAACAAAGATGGAGGTAAGCAGTCATAGAAGACTATAAGCACACTGCCAGATTCAAAGTGAAGCACCTTATAGAAAATGATGACTTATAGAATTTAGGTGCTAAGCTTATCACCTAGATGCTTTTTATAATGATTGTTGTGAACATGGTGAGCTTGATCCAAGGGTGAGGATAGGAATCCATTGGACAACACTTCCGTAAGATTGTAGAGAACCCAATGAGGTTATACGCAGAGCCGCAGACAGCCAAGTTACCATTCATAAAATTGTGCTAGCATAAAGATAATTGCAGAATTGTAGTTAAATGAAGTGCAAACAATTTTGAAAAGCCAGACATAAGCAACACAGAACACATGGCTGAATAAAATAATTTAGCAAACTTCATCAAGATATGAAAGTGTATGTATGAGGCTATCTCTAAAAAGAGAAGTAACCTATTTCTCCCGCGTAATTAGAAAAAGAATGTCAGAATCTCTGAGAAGAGATGTGAAGCTACCATGTCTCGACTTCGCTATGCTCTGCATTATGCATATTACAAAAAGGTAGCAATGTTTGCAAAGATATGTTTTGCTATAATACTGCTCTCTATTTCTCACTTCTGTCCCTCTCTATTTGATTTTTACATTCAAACGACCATTCCTTCGTTAACTACTTTTAGCAGGAACGTGGAGACATAACTAGGAAAATAGATAGGTGAACTGATACCCCAAGACCTTGGCAAATGCTAAACTGATCCATGTGACAACTCAGTTCCTAACCAAGAAGTTGAGAGGATTTTTTGTGACTTGAAACTCCTTAAAACACAATATTTCATTTTTCCGTAAATTTCAGATTTTTCTTCACTTCTGTATCTCGCGATTTCAGAGCCTTTGGAAATGTTTTTGGGTATCAAATTTCTCCTTCCAAAATAGTTGATTTATGCATGCTAAAACAACCATTGTCGTATGAATCCATAGATGCATCGGCTCAATGTTTTTGTCAATGCATAGGTATAATGGTTTCGAATTCCATGATTAGTCCGAGTGAAAGAGTTGTGCCCATAACTAGGTGGCCTGCTAGTTTTGAATATACTGTCAAAAAATTGCCCAGGACCGCCACCGTGATTGGTCACTCCTACTTGGGAATAAATGGACACCATTTCTCCTAGTTCTAAATTCTAATGAGCATAAGAGTCGGGGGCCCTAATGCATTAGTATAGTGATTCTAACCAATATCCGCTTAAGTCCAGGTGATCCATCCAAACTTTAATATTAGTGATTTTGAAGACCTCTGAGTAGGGATGTAGCAAATTAACAGGTAGAACTGTAGCAGTTACACTTCCCACATAGTTCAGAATGATGAAGATTCCAGCACTTCCTAGATTTGTGGCCTCTTCCACCACAATAACTACAAAATAATAGGATGAAACAGACACCTTCCATGTGCATGAGTAGAATGCCTATGATAATGTTGAGCAGGTTGTTCCGCATCTATTACATCTGCATACATGTCTCCTATTAATAAAAGTAGACTCATGGTGGTTTAAAAGGATCCGTCACTATAACAAAGAACTGTAACCAGCATTCTTAGGGGCTTCATTTCTACATTTAATAGGTCAAGCTTGAAATCCTTGACAATTTTTGCCAAGTACTTGACTATAGCAATCTTGTTTTTCTTTAACTTTTAACCAATATCCTTTGGTATGCATTTCAAGAGAAACAAGTGCCAACATAAATATGCAGACTGATTAAATAACCAGAAGAAGTACAACTCACAAAAATAGCTAAAAATGAGCTTTCATGTAATGTCCCCTTTTTCAAATAAGTACCGTTGGAAGACTTCTTGCCATTTCTCTTCTCATGACCAAAAAGGAATTGCACAAGGGAAGTCCTTGGGTTTCATTTTAATTTTCTTTAATTGTTATTAATATTTTTCTTTGGTGTTTTACTCCCTAAGGCAGGTCAGTTGGGATTATAATGCTCCCAACATGAAATTAAAAGATGAAGTAAAGCTCATTAAGAGGTCGGCAAGGTTGTGAAGTTTCCAACATGGAAATAGACGATCAAGTAAGCTTAAGAGGTTGGTCTACACCTTAAGACTCTTGGCGCCAACCAAAGGGTATAAGAGAAGTCTTAGGGGCTCATTTGCACATCACTTTTGGCATATATACTTTATCTACTTGGACTCTAGGGCTGATTGCTCTATTTCCAACTCCACCAAGGGCGAAAATCCATAGTGTGGAATCCAAGGAGAACGGCAACCTTTCTTGTGGCATTTGGAGAACGAAAACTCTCCAAAATGGGTGGTCTGAAGGAAATTACTAAAGATCCTCTTGCTGGTTTATATTTAGGGCATCAAGAAGAAGACCAAAAATGAGCTTTCGCATGATTTGGAGTCCCTCTCCTAGGGAGCGACTAGGGTTGGAGTTATTTCAAGTGCCTTCTAGGGCACGGCGCTCAGTTCTTATTTAATATTCAGACTTGGCCTAATTTATAATGTTGAAATCATTTATATCTGGTCATTGTTAGGGTTTGGAAACCTCCATTTTGATTATTTCTCTTAATTGTACTTCTGTTGAGAAGTACCAACAACCCCCAAATAGTCACCCATGAGCCAAAATCAAATACTAACAACCATGTTACCAAATGTATGTAAAAAATTTGAATTTTAGAAGTGATAGTGGAGCTGGTCCTAATAGTATTATCCATAAAAATGAGAGGACAGCAGCTAGCATAATTCAAATATTTTTCCCAACATCAATGATCGTCAAGCTAGTGAACAAAAATGGCTCCCACGTAACCGAAATTTCATCCTCACCCATAACAAACTAAAAATTATCCAAAAACACAGCTGATAATGAAGTGTCTTGGGAAAAGTTCATATCATGTTCCTTTACTTTTTCTAAACTTTCCATTGAAGCCCACATGCAAGCAACAACAACCAAACATTCCCAATACATAACCTTTGGAAGCACATCAATCAAAGAACCAAATGGAAGACATAACCGTTGTTCAAAATCTGAAAATGGACTTCTTACCATGCAAGGTGTAGTTCATGTGATCCATCCTTCCTTCAAGGCTTCCAAGGAGATAGGAGTTAACTTATTTGAAAAACGAAAGGAGATGATATCCATATATCCACATATAGCTTGTAAAACTCAAGTCCTTTCATCCCCTTATTACATGAAGCAACATATGCAAGATGACACCACAAATTTCCTCTTCTTCTATACTAAAAAAAAAACAAGAGAGCTGAAATATAATGTATGTTTTTATGAATATAACCATAGAGAAACCAAGGAGCCTTGTACCTTACTTTATGCCAATGACTTTCCTTTATGAAAGGGAGCAAAACACTTGAAGCCTTCATACCTTTGTGCCTTCCAAAGATGAATTGCTCAAACGGACCAGCTAGCTTATTGTTATAACTTCCATCATTGGGAAGAATGATAATCAATCTTTCTCTTTATCCATCATGCACCCAATTGTTAGGAGCAAAAGTACCAACAAGAATGTGACCATTATACCCCATGTTACACACCATATCCATCTCCCTATCATGCTCAAAATCATACCCATCAAAACTCAATATGGAAGGAGAAATAAAATATAAAATATCATACCTTGGGCTGCTCCCAACATCCACAAAACTCAAAATTTCTAACTTTGGAACAGCACTCTTTCCTTTCCCATTTTCTTCATCCAAAGCCCATTTTCCTTCCTCACAAGCCTTCATACTTGGTGGGTGATAACTTGGGACATTCATAATGTTGGTGCTCAAAATTAGTCTCGCCAAATTTTTCATTGAAATTCTTCAGATTGCGGCCTCTGTTATGTTTTCTGTCTCCCCAGGCTCAAATGGTGGTTCTAAATTTTACGATTTGACGGGTGTAGTTTCCCGATCAAAATTACTTCTCGGCATCAGTTGAAAAGTGGCCCTTTCTGGTTGGATACGGCTCTGTGGGGCACTTTAAAAATTCTAAGGCTCACTTCAACCCAAAAACATGTCCGCGTGGTGAGCCCGCGCTTGCTTAGGGTCTCCTCTCTTGGGGACCATCTTGAAGTTGCGCCACAAAGACACGTGGAGGCTTCCGCTGGGCCTTCCCGTACTTAGACTTTTCAAGCAACTTCCTAAAGGGCGTAGGACACGTGGAGGGACCGCGCATGTTTGGGGTCTCTACTTTTCGGAACCATCTCAAAATGTGCCATTGAGACACGTAACAGGCGAGGAAATGGAGAAACGGAGCTTCGGGGTCATTTAAGGTTTTTTGCCTTTTGTAAAAAAGGGATAAAATTGTAAGTTGAAGTGCAGGTCCCCTAGGACCCACATCAGAAGCTAAAGGCGAAAGGGCGGAGCTGCGGGGAAAATTTGGAAAATTTTCCTTTTTGCCAAAAATGAGGTGAAATAGCAGAGTCAAGCCGCGGTTCCACTAGGATCCACATTGGGACACGTATCAAGCCCATTTTCTGAGGGTGAAGAGGCGGAGAAAATGTCAAAATTTTACTTTCTTCCCGAAGTTATAAAATGTAAAAAAATGCTCCCAGGGCCGTTTCCAATCACATTTTGCCATGTGGAGGGCTCAGATTAAAAGTTGAAAGGCAAGATCAACGGTAGTTGTGCATTTCATTTTTTTTCTGCCATTGAAGCTCCAGGATATTTGGAGATGCATTTTTTGCATCATTCTTCATCAATTTTTTGGCAAATTTGTGTCGTTTTGGTTTGCAAAGTTTAATTGAATCAACTTGGGATCTCAATTTGTAAATCTGAAGTACTTTTGAAGTGGATTTTTGCTCAGGCTCATGCAAAAATGGAAAATCCCAGATCCATAAATTGCAGAGTAAAATTTCAGAGGAAAAGGAGGGAAAAGGGATGAAATGATGAAAGTGCAGGCGGAAAAGGTGAAAAGGACGTTGCCTCGAGAGCAAAAGGGATGACCTGTCAAGGTCCAACTATGCAGAGGCTCCGAAAAATGATTAAAAAGGGGATTTCTCGCATGACAGAATCAGAATGATTAAAGGGAGTCCCGAAAAGTTGTGGCATGGTATCCTAGTCATTAGTCGAAGGCCCAAGAAACGTGATCTATTCACAGTTGACCCACCTGGCAGATTTCGGATCTGAATTTGTTAAATGTCTCTTTCTGAAACAAATTGGTAAAAAACAAAGGTCCCTTGAATATTCTTTTCTTTTGAGGGGAAAAGGTGTTGTAGATGGCAAGGGTGAAGAATATGCCTCCAGTTAGAACAATGATGCAAATATTTGCAATGATTCACTTTTTTTTAAAACACCTGGCAACCTTTTTGAGAATCTGTTGAATGTCACTTTCTGCAAATCATGATCCGATATGTGCAACAAAGGTGCTTCGAATATTCCTCTTTTGGGGGGGGGCGGGAAATTGGATGTAAAGGGTGTATTATAAATGCAATGAGATTACTCTTGCAAATGGTAGAAGTATGAATTCTTGAGAAAAAATTTGAGAAAGTCGTCTTCCCGAGATGCCAAAGCCGAGATTACCTATTATTTTCTTCTGTGTTAGATTTTATGTCGTGTCAAGTTGATTGCAGCTGTATAGCCATTGACAAGCACTGAGATTGCTCTAGAAGCTTTCCCCTGCTGATGAATCTAAGCAATTTTGGAATTAATTTGTGTCTAATCTCTAGCAATTGTCTGCTTTATTTTCAGAATGTCTGCAAATAGTTTCTTTCGTTCCTATTGCAATCTTACACTGAATTTTTTGTGAAATCACACAGGATCTCGTCCTTGTGACAGTCTAATGGTATTTGCAATATCATTTCAAGAAGAACCTTCATCTTGGATGAGATAAACAAATGTAAAATCAATTTACTGTCATTTGTTGATAAAGATTGTCTGTAAGTCTTTGGGTATACATTAGGCATGATTAATCAGAAACTTTAGTGTTTAATTGAGTCTTCCAATTCGAGCCTTCATGTTGGAGTCTCAAAGATTATGTGAAAACGTGTTGATCTGGGCCTCCATTGAAGCACACCTTCTGGTTGAATGAACGTCTTGACTGTTCTAGAGTTTTCTGTTGTGAAGTTGTTCATTATTGTGAAGTCCCTCCAAAGATCCGGTATAATCAACTTTTTCCTGCTTCATCTCCCACCAAAATCATTCAAAAACAATTAATCCTACCCTGAACTACCCCTGTTTTGTCTTATGTATAAACGAATGCAAAATCTCATTGTCAAAAATATGCAGAAGCAATCAGGATTCCAAATGTCTTTAGTAACCTTTGCTTTGTATTGAAAATATCTCCATAATCTGGAAGTGACAACTCGTGAGAGTCAGATTTGGTGTGTTGATCATATTTTCCCAAGGCTTTCTTTATAAAATTTGTGCAAAAGAAAAGTATTTGCGTCTCCTTCAATAACAGAGGTTACAAAATAGGTTCTCTTACCTTGGTTGAAAGGCACAACCTAAAATAGTTAGGATAAGATCAAATCCTTTTAAGGTGCTACCCACTTCTTCAAGGCCTAAGTGCTAAAACGTCAGATAAATTGCTTCCCCAACTACAAAACGACATACATAATCATTTATCTCCTTTTGAGTGTCCTATCTAATCCATGATGTTGCTCGGTTTGTGAAGAAGAGTAAATCCGAGTACCAACACATAATACTCATGCTTAGGTGAAAAACCTCATTCATTTGCCCATTAGGGCCTGTTGTTTGGAAAATTACAACGAACTGAAAATTACCATAATCATCCCATGGTGTCCTTCCTTCATAAGTATACCTCTTCACAAGCCCATCTTCCAAATCTGATTTCTTCTTGAACCCATTCAATTCCATGTAATCATTAGATGCCAAAAATGTATCATCAAAAACAAAAGAGCTCATACCTTCATATAGTTTGTCATATTGATGCCAAGTATGGTCTAGCAAAGAATAATTATGTGACATCTTATCAAGGCTTCCTTCAAGATTCACCCATGGAGAAACATACCCATCATGCATGCAAATAAAGCTCTCAAGGAATGATGACATAACTAGAAATACATGGGCTAAACTTACCCAATGAAAGGCTGCCATAAGGAATCTCTCGATCTAAAAATTATCATTAGTGCTCAAAATGCCTTCCCTTCCTACTTCACTAGGCATGCAAATATTAGAGGACAAGGAAATCTTTTAAACCAATAAAAAACTTTTTCCTTGCTTCTCATTCGATGGCCCTTCTTTCTCTTGGATCAAATTTGATTTTACCTTGCATTCATTCTCAACCCAAGTAGCATTAGTGACAACTAAATAACGACCATTGGTTACCTCTTGGTTGTCCTCATTTTGCTTATCCATGCAATCTTGCAAAGCAGATTTTTCATCCCTCTTGGACTTATCTCCCATGATTATCTTATCAACATGCATGCAATCATACAAAGGCAAGGAAACCTCTTCAAAAAATAACTCTTTACCTTGCTCATTTGCATCTAGGGGCTCTTCTTCCTTCTCTTCCTTTTGAACTAAGTCTGATTTTTTCTGTGCAAATGCCAACTCTCATGCAAGTATTAGATACCAAATTTTTATCATTAGACACCAAAAAACTCATACCTTGGAAAATCATAGTCTTCACTTTGTTCGAACATTGCTCTAGGACACCTTGGGCTAGTGTATGAGCAACACATGATGACTCTTGACCCAATCCTTCCTCCAACATAGATAGCAAGTGTGTTGGGGGACTCTCATATTCATTTAATATCAAAGACATAATGGCTTGCATGGAAATCATGATCTCTTGAGAGCATGATTATTACATATAACATCAAAGAACACCTCAAACATGTCATAAATAAGAGCATTACATTCCAAATCTATCATTATAACACAAGATCTTACTTTTGCCATAGTGTTCAAAATGCTAACCCTCTTACCAAAGCAAGGCCATGGAAACTTCCCACCATGACCTCGAATATGTCCTCCATGATGGCATCACTATATAGCAATTCAGGGGCTGCAATCCTCATGACCTCACTAATGCAGAAGATGACCATAATTCTGACTTCCCCATCTTTGTGATCCAACAACTCCTGCTTAGCCAACTACATCACCAAGGTATCCCTTGCAAGAAGCATGGATCCATAATCATCTTGTTATATTGTTGTCAACCAACTTGCTACTTCTAGAATTTTGAACAACTCATCCTTTGATGGAGGTCCGTGCTTGAGTGCTCTACCAAGTTTCCGGAATCTTGCCTTCATGTTACCTGCACTAGATAAATCCATAATTCATAGGTACCATCAAACCACACAGGTGCAGAAGAACATGCTTTAATACCACTGTAATATCCCCTTTTGGGATATTATCCAAAAATGCAATTTAATTTATTGAATCGACTCTAGAAGGACTAAACCCTCCTAGTTCGACCTCAAATAATCCGATGTTAGCTTCAATACAACCCAAATAGGGTTGGAGCGAGCCAAGGTGGTGGATTAGATGGGAGAACCAATTAGGAAATTAATTACTTCAAATCTGAAATTAATTACAGCGATAATTAATTAATAAATGCACTAGACAACAACAAACTTCAAAAATTCATATCTTTGGCTAGAGACTTCCAAATGAGCTGAAATTGTAGATATTGGACCACAAAAATATGAAGAATAATATGCAAAAATCAGATTTTGCACAGCCAACACGAAACACTAATTTTGCCCTAAAAAGTAGGTCGCCCAGCACATTTAGGGCACCAAATCTACTCCAAAAATTATAGAATCACCTTCTCTTTATTTCTCTTAATTGCTACAATCACAATCAATATTAAATTGATCCCAAACTACAGATCTGAAATTAATATTTAATTGTTAGCAACCAAATAGCTGGCAGACAACTGAAATCTTTTAAAATTCATAACTCCTTCAATATTCCATATTTTCCCTTGAAATAAAATGCACATAATTCTATAAATTAAGATCTTTCTAAAGAACTAAAGATCTGAATTTTATGACAGCTGAAAACCCTCCAAAACAACCCCCAAAATCCCCAAACCAATCGCTAGGGTTAGCATAAAACATGTAAATTATTTCCAGCTCTTAATAACCCTTCAATACACTCAAAATGGCTGCCCAACTTAGCAAAAATAAGTCAACACAGATCAGATCTTGAATATAAATGATTTACCCTTAAAACATGCCAAAATAACACCCATATCAAGTCGCCATGGTTGGAATAAAACCAATAATAACAAGCAAGTCTAAAGCACCATAAAACTCTTCACAATATTCAATAACATTCAAATTTTACTCTCAATAAAATGTGTCAATACTCTAGACAAGTCGCCAAAGCTAGAAAGCATAAATCATGCACAAAGGCACTTCAACACAGTGAATGGAACAAGAGAGTCTTCAATGTCTTCAACAATGGCTTTCAAATGAGAGAGCAAAATGCAAGAACTAGGGCATACATCCCAATGCTCCAAGAATGGAGTGAAATCAAATGATCATCCAACATAACCCTCTAAGGAAATGTGACCTCCCTTTTATAGAACTAAGGGGTGCAATATCCAATAAAGACCGATCTTTCCCTTTTGGAGGGAAAACATTAACTCTCATTAAAATATTTAATACTAAGACTATGTGCACTTTATTTATTTTTTAATTAAATAAATAAAAGTAACTAACCTATGTGCACATTAAACTAACTAAAGAGAATCCCAATTGTAGCGCTAGGCATGCCAAGGGGTTACAATGCAAATGGAAAATAAATATTAATAATGTCCCAAAAAAAGGGACATTACAGTGAGAGATCAACCTTATAAATTAGGAGAAATCTGAATATCAACTCAAAACACCAAGATGCTCCCTAGAAGACACTTAAATCCTTCTCCACCCCACCTGCCACCCTAGGAGAGGGTGCCAAATTGATATAGAAGGTTGTGATATTTCTTCTTCAATACCATAGCTTCCAACCAGTAAAATGTTCTTCTTTGAGGCCCTTGGAACCCCCAAATTGGAGAGTTTTCATTCTCCAACCTTGAACAAGAAAGGGCTTCATCTTCTTTGCTTGCCACACCAAAGGATTTGCGCCCTCTAGTGGAATGGAATAGAGCAATCAACCCCAAAACCAAGTAAATAAAATTATAGTAGGGAAGCATGCCCAAAATGAGCCTAAGCGACCCCTTTTATATCCATAAGGTGGCGCTAGAACCCCATAGAGAGAATTCCCCATGACCGACCTCAATAAGAAGTTTGCTTTGTCTTTTAATTTGCCTTTGAGTTCCTCCAACCCAACCGGTGTGCTTCATAAGCGAAATTACTAAAGAAAAATGTAAATGTTAATAAAAGACAGACTAAAACATCAACCAATGACTTCCCCTATTCACCTAATTCCCGTCCATGGGAAGAGGAATGGGCAAGAAGTCTTCAAATGAATTAATTTGAAAAAGGGGACATTACAAAATATGCCATAAATGGATACAATTTTGAGAGAAGGAAAATGGATGAAGATAAGGAGAAGAATTCCAATCCTTGCTTGTGATTATGAAGATATGGAGAAAACCATAAAAGAACTGAAAGAGGCAAAATTCACTAAGCCATCAACCTCTCCCTATTGTTATCATGCATTTATGGTCAATAAACAGTCAGAGCATGAAAGGGAAAGAAAATGGTTGTAGATTATAGGCCTCTTAATGCTATTACAAAGCCATATCCATATCCAATACCAGACAAATCCTACCTTCTACAGAAAGTAGCAATGTGTAAATTTTTTGGTCAATTTGATTGTAAATCAAGATTCTACCAAATTAGAAGTCAATGAATCTGATACCACCCAAAACTGCATTTAGTTGTCCTTTTGGAGACTACCAATGGATAGTAATGTCATTCGGGTTAACAAATGCTCCAGCATATTTTCAAGTCCACATAGATAAGATTTTCCAGGGAACTTTAGATTTCCTAATGTATATATATAGATGATATATTGATCTTTAGTGAATCTTTAGAATAAATTTGAATTTTGAAGCATCTTCAGAAATTCTATGACATTGCAGACAATTCAGGAATTGTACTATCTAGTACTAAGTTGTATATTTTATGAATTTAAATGTTTTTAAAAGTAGCGATAAAGTTGCCGATTTTTGCCGATTTTTTGCCGATTCCCGATTTCCGATTCAAAATTTGCCCTGTCGATTAATCCCGATTTACGATTTTTTCAACTATGGTATATATATAGATGATATATTGATCTTTAGTGAATCTTTAGAATAAATTTGAATTTTGAAGCATCTTCAGAAATTCTATGACATTGCAGACAATTCAGGAATTGTACTATCTAGCGACTGTGCCAGCAAAACTGCAACTTCCTAGGAATGGAGGTTGAGAATGCCAAGTTAAAAGTCCAGCCACATATTATGGAAAGCGTCTCAAAATTTCCTAATGTTATGGATAAATCAAAATTGCAAGCCTTCCTTGGGTTACTAAACCATGTGAATAGTTTTATCCGAATTCGGGGAATGATCAAGCTCTCCTCCAAGATCTTCTGAAAAAGAATGCTAAATTTCTCTAGACCGATAAACATAGCCAATGTGTCCAGAATATCAAACAAAAGATCAAGTCACTTCCTGCTCTGTATGTGCCAAAGTCAGAAAACTATATTTTGTATACAGATGTTTCTGATGTTGCTTGGGGAGGAGTTCTTTATTGCATGGGAAATTCTGTAGAATATATATATATTTGTTGCATATGGTAACGAATTGTACGGCATTGCTCAAGCAGGGAAACATTGGCACCTTTATCTGCTAGGAAAGGAGACTGTAGTGCACACAAACCATAAGCCCCTGCAATTCTTAAAAAATCACAGTAAATTACAGCAAAGCTGACATTTTAAACAGATAGCGTTCCTGCAACAAAGTGATCTAGTGATCAAGTACAACAAAGTTGCAGACATGTTGTATTGCCCACGATAAAGTTTAGTACTGGAAGCAGTAATGGCATTGGGGTCATTTCGTCTGTATGAGCAATATGCTAAGGACAGTGACTTTAGCTTCATCTACTCTTTTGATGTACAACAGATTTTGTTATCACCCCAAGAAGATCATGCCAATTATCATATGGAAGTGGGTCACTATCCAAATTGAATACTCTTTTTCATAATAGATGAAGAGGCAGGTTGTTACATGAATCCCATGAGTCCAATGTAGCAGGTGATTTTGGTGTGGATACAATACTTTGCTAGTGTACAAATATTTTTATTGCTGTTAATAAAGAGCAATGTTCAGTGTTTTGTTTATTTTGTGTAGCACCAGTATACCTGCAAACAAGCACGTGAATTTCGTTGGGGGTTTTGTGCAAGACTGGTAGTCAACAAGTTCAGTAAAATGGCAGTACTAATACTTTGCAAGAAGACTGTCAGTGACCAAGAAGACACAAAAGTGTTCTCTCAACATGTGTGGATGCATTTCAGACTTGTAAAATCTACTGTTTCAGATCATCTTGGTATATTCAATGGCCAATTTTAGCTTGCTATGGGAACCCATGGACACCAAGGTGAGACAGACAACATTTCAGGCGCAGAATGAAACACCACGTCGAGACATTCAACAACATTTCATCTGCAAAATTATGGACAGATAGGAGTGATGAGCTAAAAACTAGCACATCAGCTACAAGGTTCCCCCTATAAGCATCTGAATATTTGGGATGAGAAAATTCCATATCTTCAACATTCTAACAATTTTGCGGTTGAGAATGTTCCATATCTACAAAATTGTAAAAATTGTGTAGTACATGGATCCTCTAATTGATCACAATTTGAGAGTTGTTTGGGATTTAATCCTCAGGCACCTTTGGTTTTGGCATCAGGATAAGCTGGGTGTCAATCCATAACCAATGGAATTGATGTTCAGAAGGCAACCTAATGTTTAGAGAGAACATGGCAGATTCATGCCCAAGTGAAGGACCATTTAGTGCAAGCTTGGAAAAAGGATAGAGCCCATTTTAACTATAACTAAGTGTTACAGTAATGAAGTGTAGGCAACATGGCATATCTATAACTGGTAAAGCATTCGTTCAAGAGTAAAGTACACAATTTAAGACTGATCTGTTATGGTCCATTCAAGATCATACAGCAGGTTGAGGAGAACTCTTTTCGGCTAGACATACCAAGCTGCATTGGTAACTACTATGTAGCCAATGTAAGAAATTGGATGTTGTTTGAGCCGTATGTTGTATGATGGAGATGAATTAGCCCCAGTCTTGTTAGAAAAGGAGGTACTCAGTTACAGATTCCAAAGAGGCATTGGTAATAAGCTTGATTGGGACCAACCTCAACTAAAGTGGTAATTTCAATCTGATAAAGGATCAACTTGGTCAAATTCTAGTTTGTTAGGCTTGAAATTTTTCATGCAGAGAACCTTGCACCAAAGAGGTCAGTTGCACTAAAAGAGACATTGCCGCAAAGTTCAAGGTGACACTTAACCAGAAGGTTGAGTCAAAGTCATCAGACATGACCAGTACAAGGCTTGCACCAAACTTGAGGTTGGAGGTCGACTCCAAATATTTTGTTGTTGCCAAAAAGTTGACACCAAGAACCACATTGACAATGGAACGGATTCAACCCAAACAGGGAACGCTATGCCAAATTGTTATTCCAAGACTCAACAAAAAATTGGCATACCTTTCAATAAACCATTTCCAGAACTCCATGTAACTGACTCATGGGGGTTCAACAGAATGTAACTACTTATATACCATAGAACTTAACCAAATATTGCAATCACATTCTACCATGGTTAGCAGTTTGTTAAAGCATCCTAGGAACAAGTTGGACACTTCAACTTTGTGTTGTTAACACAGTGTAGTGAACTGAAGTAGGAATCCTTGTACAGTCAACTTCGTCTTAAAAAAAATGCTAAAGGAATCTTGTAATTGCTTGGAGGATTCTGTAGAGCTGTTCTAGATTCCCCTTTGGCATTCTGAATGGAATTTTGTGACTAAGTTACGTAATTGAATCCAGTAGTCTAAGGCATGTTGAACTAAGAAACAGAGTTCCCTTAGCATCCATGTGAATTAGTTTGCCACTGGTAATGGGCTGTTTAAAAATGCTTAAGAATTTGTTGATAACAGCTCAATGAGGTTGATCTCACAGTAGACACACTATGGCTTTGAAGATCCTAAGTTGCAAAGAATAGCAGTTTCAGTCCGTCCCCACATAACCCGCCCTTCAGTAAATGGGAGAAATTGGAGCACTTAAAAGTCCATTGATTTTGTGAAATGAAAGAGGTTGTGTCAGCAAAGACAAAAAACCCTTGTTTATATTCATGCAAACCTTCGCCTTCTTTGATCTTTCCCATGCAATGGAGGAATACAAAGAGGAACCTACAAAGTCATGGGATGTGAATCCCAAGTTATAATGCTTGGAAGCTACTGCCCTGCACATGGACCTAATTTGTATTAGGATCTTTCTCTAAAATGCTTTTCAAGGAAGTACAGTCCACGATAAAAAATGATTCATCTGCTTCAGCATTTGATTCTGCTTCTAACCAGGCATTTAGAAGTGATTCTTATAACCGGGTTCAACCCAACTTAGGCGATGCTGTGCTGGATGATGTCAAGGGTGGACACTATGACGAGGACCAAACCTAGAAGCTTTTTGTTGCTCAAATTACATGATATGGACATCTAAGCATATAAGTGTTCGAGTTTAATATATACATAGTTCCATAATAAATACAAAATACAAGCTCCGGTTCCTTTAGATGTCAAGGTATGTTCCAAAATCGAAGTTGTTAAAACTCTAGTCTCTGACTTTAGAGAAATAATAAGAAACATACATATGCTTCTTTTAAGAAAGCTTGTCCGTAAAAAATCTATGAGGTGGTCTACAACGATGTTCTGTTGAAGAGAAATTATTTCTTACATAAGGATTTCTATGTCATAAATAATGTTTTCTTAAAACAGATTAAATAAGTTATAACACATATAAGTCCAAAATATAAGTAAACTTTTCTACCTGTTTGTTTTTCTGATAATAAAATAGATAATAGCTCCAAAATCCACCAACATTTAGATAACTGTAAAAAGTAAACTAAACAACTACGAAATTTGTATTTTAATGCATTCCTCGGCAATATGCAGCTAAACAACATGGACAATAGAACGTCCTCACCAATATGCAGCTAAACAACATTGACAATAGAAGATGTTGACTTCCGTCTTGGATAGTTAAAAGAGACACATAGTTGAGGTATGGCAGAAAAATATGCAAAATGGGAAAAATATAGAAATTGTAAGGAAATACATACTTGAATCTTTACAACATGCTGACGCAGAGCAAGAAACTCCCTACGATTTTTCCATCCACGAAATTTTCGCTGAATACAAGTAGCCGCCGTATTTAGCTTCTGATCACGATGATTGCGCAACGCTCTTTGAATCTTTGATACCGCAGATATTCCCCGTACATCTGCCTCACTCATACCATACTCATCACATATTCCTACAGACTTCTGTTGCCGCTTTCTAAAAGAGTGAGCACGGAAAGCGGCTTGTATACGTGCTGCTGCTTGAGCAGAATTCCTAACTGCTGCTAACGAATCTTTCAAGGAAAGTTGATCCTCTGTTGCACCTACTGTTTGTTGGATGCCACTCCTATCTGTTACAGATTCAACAGCTCTGTCAGCCTCCACAGCTGCAGATGCCTTTGAAATCTCATTCTCACCAAGAGTGAGGACAGATAGATGGCTAGTCAGAGATGCCTCTGCCAGATAACCTGCAATCCCCCCATGTCCACTGGCTGCAGCAATGTCAGCTGCAGTTCTTCCAGACGGATATTCTGGCGTAGGATCTGTGACTGCTCCAGGTGATGCACCAACTGCTATAAGTGCTGCCACAGTTTTTTCCCTGCAAAAGAAAACAAAATCGTGTTAATTATTCAAAAAAACAAGAGTCTCACAGGATGCATTGTAACATGGCTGCATTTTGTGTGCAAAAAGATAATAAAGCTAAACATCAGTTCTTGTCAAGTAAGGACCTTCATGTTTTTAAAGTTAAAAGACTCTTAAGTCGGCATAAATGATGGATGCAAGCTTAACAGTTCTTGATAAAAGCAATCACAATGCACTTCAAAATCACAGTCATTCCTCTAAAGATTGATCTCAAAAATTTATACAATGAGAAACAGAGAACACAATAACAGCAGCTGACAACTATTTTTCATGTGTCAAGCAGACAAATAGCAATACTACCTGCCATAACATGCAGCCCAATGAAGAGCAGTCCATCCATGTGCATCTCGAAAGTTAATCCCAACACCAGCATTTAATACTGGACCTATAGCCCACTCATACCCAAGTGCGGCTGTCATGTGCAACACACCATGCCCATGTTTGTTAAGAACTAAAGCACCCTTTTCACCTTCTTTAGTTTTATATCTTAGCCATTCAGAGAACTTCTCTTTTAGAAATGTTTGAAGCAGCCACTCCTTAGTGTAAGACAAAGGCTCGTCACCATCTCCGACTGCAAACTCAATTTCTTCCCACTGGTTATCATTCACAGCATCCGAGCACAAATTATAATCTTTGCAATCTAGAAAATTTCCCTTCTCAGGAATAGACAATGATGAATTGCAATTCCTTTCGGCAAGGATCATGCGAGAAAGTCTGACTTGCAGCAAAACATCATGATGGCCTGCCTTTGCATTTATTGACGCTCGAACACTTTCACTGGCATAACTTTGAGGCCTAACATGATATTCAAACTCTCTAATTTCACTGCAAGCTTCTCGATTACCACATGTCACATAGAAAGGTAATTTTCCAGGTGCATGGACGGGGGCCTTACAGAGAAGAACACCTTTCTGAATGATCTCTGCAGGAACCTCAATATCACCAAACATACAGTGCCATGTCTGCTCTGATGGATTTCCAAAAAATTCGCCAACTATGATGACCTGTACCAAAAAAAATACCAAATCATTTCTTAGCATTAAATATGTTATGCCCAATAAATAAGACTGTTTTGATCTGAAGAAACTCTGGGAAAAGTAATGATTTAAAGTTAAATCGCTTCAGAGTTCAGACTAAGGTTCGCAGCCAGCAAGTATTCTGATTTCCCACTATGTTCAAAAACTCAAGACAACAGCAAGTATTCTGATTTCCCACTTTGTTCAAAAGTTCAAGAAGGCTGTCTTTATTTACATCGAAAGCATTTATGTCTCTTCACCTTAGAGAAATAAAGAGGCCATTTGAGGGAAAAGAAGAAACTACATAATGAACAGCCAATGGGAAACTTAATTCTTTTATATACTTGGATATGGATGATTGTTAGTTATTATTTTTGTGCAATCGATTAGCATCAATTATGATTGTCTTTCCTCTTGTTTCATAATGTTTTTTCTTGCACATTTTCTCATCAGTTGTGCAAGAAAACTTAGGCAACCCATAGTGCAGAGTTCATTATGAGGCCTTTCTGGTTTTCAGTGTCAGAGAAAAATTATGTTCTTTTCTTTTCCAGCTATAGCAGTGGTCCCTGGAGTAACATGAAAATATGGTTCCCAATGAATGATATGACATGTCGTCCCCGAAAAAATGAGATAAAATATAGTTTCTGACAAATGATTTGCACAATGATGCACTGCGAAAACACCGAATACATTAAAATGAAAAGACAGGGAGTTCCACAATGAATGGTTCATAAAGCGCAATACTAGGATAGTTGACCTTCCAGGAAGTCTCATTGCTTCACCTCTGTGATCATCACCTGGATGCAATGAGTCCTTTCTCTAGGGAGCCAAACGATTCCCTCACCCTCATAAGTGGTCCATATTAGATACTTTTGCTTTATCACACATTTCTACCAAAAGCCAAGGCACTAAAAACATCCGTGCATCCAGGACAATCCAAATGTGTTCTATTTGTTATTTCTTTTGCACTCAAATTGGAAAATGAAGGAGAGCAATCCACACAGCACAAGAAGCATTACATGGAATAATACAGAGGGAATGAAAATTAATAACAGCACCTACTACCAAAGACATCAAGCCTCTAACATTAACTTTGTTGGGAGGCATTTACATCAAGTACAGACCTACACCAACAACCATGGCCAAGGAATGACAAAATATATCTATCATATTGTAGCCGACTGAGTGACATTAAGCATTGAGAAAGATAATTTCTGCCTCCTGGGGTTTGAAAGGAAACTCAACAACCCCTATTCGTACCTCCAGCTACTGGAAATGCTCCAGTCAGGCCCCTCCCAGACCTTCACAGTTGATGTCATCCATCAAATCAGAAGCTAATGTTCAAGACCAGTTGGAGGCTGTGAAATACAAGCAAAAGATTTGTAATATTTGTAAACTGCCCCTTGGATCACATGATGTCAGAAGGTTTCAAGTGATTTGGGGTGGAAATCATTCGATGAGACTAAGGCGAAGCAGTCAACTGATTCAAAAATCTATAAAGAGCAATGCCACTTATTGCAAATGCAAGTGTATTTTTTTGAGCCAATTAGACCTTTAAGCTTTTACAAGATAAGGAAGAGTATCCCACAAAATCTCTAGAATTACTCTGCGCAGAGCTAATAGAGCAAGGCAGCTGATAAGGCTGAATGAGGAAGAAATTGCAAGGAAGCCCGGTAGAATTCTGGAAGGCAGTGTCAATTTCAACCATCTGGGTCAGGCCAACTATTGGGAGCAATCGGGTAAGATCTGCCCTCCCCTTGTTGCGAATTCGGATACCCTCACTGTCCCTGTATATAGCCCCAATCTCCCACCTGTCTATCAAAAAAATCAGTCAAAAACCCAACTTGTTGTTGCAATGCCTGCCAATGCAATGCATATATCTACTCTCGCCACCCCTGCTATCAACAGATCTGAGCACTCCCCCTCACCTGATTTTCCACCTGGAAGTAATTTCCCAATCACCCACTCTGACATTCAATCAAATCATAGCCATCCACAATGGAACCAGCACTTGATAGTTGGTACTAGCCAGTACTTAAGTGGTAATGAAATTCATAGAGGTCATGAAGGAAACTACCATGATGATGGCAAGGTCTTTGAAGTCCTGCTAAGGACAATCAACAAGTTGGATGGAAGTATTCATCAACTAGCTGCAAAATTTGGTAACCATGAAAACAGAAACCCATGAATGGGAATCCCATGAATGGGGGAGTGCATTATCCAAAATTCAAATAAAGGATTGCATCCAAAAACAAGATCAGTGTATCCAGCAGTTGATGAAAAACGGTGATTTTCAACGAATTTGCCTTCTATCCATTGAGAAGCTCCTTCTGTTTGATCCAATAAAAAGGTTGGTGCAGGAAGCAATGCAGGAGCAACCACCATAGACAAGAACCTCCAAACGCCTTCATCCTCACAATAGCAGCTCAAGCTCCACACAAGCACAAGCCATGGACTGGAATGTCTCCATCTACCATCCCACCCCACAATTTTGAAGTCTTCCGATGGAGGAAAGAGTAGGATTTGTTTCCAGGCAGAAGGGACGTGCTACAGCCTGGGCATGATGCGGAATTCAGATACAGTAACAAAAAATTGTATATCTTATGATCAGGCCACCCCATAGTACTGCATTTTATTCTCAGCGTACAAAGTCATTTCATCTTAGTTGTCTTATGAGCCTGCTGCTTTTTTGTGAAAGTTCTTTATCAATATAACAACTTTCAACTTTTTTATAAAGATATGCCTAGCACTTATAGTTTAAGCAAGATAGGATAGATGCTACTATGATCTGGATATTTCTTCTTCGCACACAAGCAATAGCAGCAAATGAGAAATGTCAGAACTTTATTGAATCAAGGTTGATAAGTAAAGGCCTTAAATTTCAAAGTTACAGTAATGGAGGGATGTAATTGTTGGCTCTAGTAAGGTGGAAGTTGGCTGTAGGCAGCATAAGCGGTACTTAACAGCCTGGTGGATGTTATCATTGGCTTCAAGCACTTTGAGGTTGCTTCACTGGATGTCTACAGTTACAAATATCTACCATCTCCTGTCTGGTTTTCAGTGCCCAGCACTAGGGTTTGAACTGGGATTTACATGAGAGGGTGGAGAGCGAACACCAAGTCTTTTAAATTCACAATTCAATCATAGCAGTTTTTATCTATTTTGTTTTATGGTCAAATGGACTTGTTTCTATTATGTATCAGATGTCCTTCATAGGGTGGAAGTGAATCCCGTATGATACATATGGAGAAATGAGCAACGATCTTATGTACAGTGTAGACACAATGTTAATAATGAGCATGATGTTCATGGTTTTTAGGAATTTAATATAGGCCTAATTCCTTTGGTCACTCTTAAGACTTCAGAGATTATGACTGCTGCTTCAAGTTTTAGTCCCTGAATTTTGATTGTAACTTCTTTTGTCCTTTGTTGAATAGAGGTGTTAATCTGCGACATTTTAATTCCAAGCTCTTTTGATTTTGCTATTAATAGATCAGTGTGTATCAATCAATCTATCTTGTTTTATGGTCAAATGGACTTGATTCTATTAAGCATCACATGTTCTTCATAGGGTGGAAGTGAATCCCATATGATACAGACAGAGAAATGAGCAACGATCTTATGTAGACACAAAGCCGATGAGGAACATGATGCTGATGGATTTTAGGAATTTGATAGAAGCCTATTTCCTGTTGTCGGTCTTAAGACTTCAGAGATTTATAAATGCTTCTTCAAGTTTTAATCCCTGAATTTTGATTGTAAGTTCTTTCGTCCTTTGCTGAATAGAGGTGTTAATCTGTGACAGTTCAATTCGAATCTCTTCAATTTCGCTATTCATAGATCAGTGTGTATCAATCAATAAAACCAGCTTCTCATTGAAGCAAGGTGCAATGCATCCAGCTGGACCATGCAACTAAGAATAGAATATTAAACTGCTCAAATTTGGTAATCCTGGTCATAATCTTTAGAATTTTTTCTACTCTTATTCCTTAACTCTAAAAAACTCATATCAATGATCTCCAAACCTAAACATGGAAAATAGTTATAAATGGCATGTCAAAATTGTGCAACAACACTATGATAAAAGGAAAATATGAGTTTCAGAATAGCACCTTTGATCCTCCATCCAAGTAGGCCCACTCAGGGGAAATCTCAGTAATGCTAAAATGTTGTATTTGAGCCACTGTTACACTGGAGTTCTCTTCCAATTGTTGATCTCCCATATTATTTGGCTGCTCAAGTAATATGCTATAATAGTCAGATGGGCTGTGAGCAGTATTCGTGCATATTTCTTCATTTTCCAACCATCCAAAACTATCCGATTTCCTAAATTTTTCAATGTCCTTTTCACAAAAAGAACTGCTTGCAGTGGGAAAATTCAGGTTTGGTTTCCATCCTTCACATTCTTGAGGGAAAGATACATCTGTGGGATTAAGTAGGGTGTTGCTAGTGCCCTCTATTAAATGCTCTTCACTTTGAAAAAGTTGCCTGTGTTCAAAAAAATCACGTTTATTATTGTCTCCTCCTTGTTTCCTGTCTCCTTGCAAGTATGATTTCTGCTTCCATCTAATATTTTCATCCCGGAGAGTAAACAACAGCTCCTGCATGTTATTAGAATAATAAAAAAGTTATATCCTATAGAGTATAAGCTTCAAATAACATACATGAACTGTAGATCATCCTTTCAAATTTATAAAGGATAACCTCCACTTGTGAAACAAGAAAAGATGCTTCTCTTTTATTCAAGCAAGCTATCATTTTGGCAAAAACAAATCATTAATAAGATACTAAGAATGAGAGCACAGTGAGCTTTAGCATAGTTTTACTAGTGTAATAAAGGCAATAATATATACAAATAATGCAAAAGATGATGGTATCTGCAATGACAGATTCTACAAATTAGATAACTGTTGCAATGAGAGTCGAGACTCCCTGATCAAGGAAAAATGTGAAATTGTAAATCACATGCTTCTAAACTTGCAGTGATTCAACCTCTTCAATATTGGAAGATTAACATATAAGAAAACAATTAACTTCATGAAGTTCACACCAAATTCGTGTCTATACGCACAAAAATGGCTTCTCTACCAGCTTCTTTATCTGGGAAGTTATCTCAGATTTCTCATGTAGAGGATGCATTATACTCAAACGAGGAAATGGGGTCATAGGGGATCCATTTCTGCCCCATTCATAAGATGAAAGAAGGGCTGAACAAATGGAACATAAGAGGAAAAATCAATTTTTTGGTTAACATCAATATTAAATAGCAGACATGTCACGGGCCCATATAGTAAGGGAGACTGCACGGCACGGCTGGTATCCAAGGTGCTTGTATGCCAGATTGATGCCAGAATATCAAAACAAGCATGGCAGAAATTATGGCACAGTAAAGCCAAGGCAAAAATCAAAGCTTTCATATGGTCTGTATTACACAATAAAATCCTAACAGTCAAAATGCTGCACAAAAAAGGAGGGTAGGACCATCCAGATGTGTTTTCTGCAAGCAGTACGAATAAACAACCACCCCAATTATAACATGCTACTGCTGCAAAATATGGGTTGGTTGTGCAACTGATATGAAAAAGCTTCAAATTTAGTCATCTAGAAGACGTGATTAACACTTGGTGAAAGGTCAAACCGATGTCATCTTATGCACAACTTTCCTAGCAAATAACTCCTTTCTGTGTGCTAGAACATTGTGTTGAATTTTCAACAACAAAGTCAAATGTTCAGAGAAAATTGTAAGCCAAGATTAGAATCACAATCACAAAAAACAAAGCATCGTTTATAGTAACAAGACCAACTTCACTATACATTAACGAAGTTCACAATTCTGCAAAGGCCGCCCTGGCTCTACCTCCTCACCATTACAAGCTTGATTTTGGTGCCAACAGCAAGAACCCAAGACAAGCAAGCATGTGTAGCATAGCAAGATTCTCCAAGGACAATTTACAAATGACTATGTCGTGAACATAGGTCAGAAGAAAAACCATATATCATAAGCTTACATGCCATGGCAAGGTCTACAGCTACCTAGGAAACTCCCTCTTCATGATAAAGAGCATATTCGCTGTTAAAACTTGCCACTCAGGACTTGATAATATTCGCCAATATTCGGTGAGACCGAGCCCAGTATTCATCTGATGTAGGACAGACGCGAAATACACAGAATAAGCAGAAAAAACGCTCAAAAAACACTGCAATTTCTCTTTTTAAGGCAACAGTGATTTTGTTTTTGGTTGTTTTTAAGGCAACAAATATTCTAAGGTTGTGCAAGACGACAGCAATGAACATGATTCTTCACACGTGCATCAAGGTGTGTTAAGGAAAGGGAATTTTCATTATTTGACTCATGACAGGCTGATGGCAAAATCTATACGTTGTCTCTTTTTTGAAGGAAAGCCGGAATCAAATGAGCTCCTCGATAATCAGATAAGAATAAATTGGCAACATGAAAGAGTCTCGTCACACAGTTAAAAGCAATGTTGAGTCTTGCACTTTGCTTACATATTTAAAGTACAAATATTCGGTTGGAGAGGATGAGAACTGTACGTAGTGCTAAACTTATCGGTTAGCCCTCTCAATCTGTCATTGTTCAACAGTGATTTTGTTTTTGGTTGTTGAGAGCCTTGACTGGTGCAAGTGATACAGTAGAGGTTGATGTTTCGACGGATATAAGGTTCTATAGCAATCTGGTCACAACAGGTAAGCAATTGTTATATCTGAATTTAAATGGGTGACTCCATTCTCCAAGTTCACTCGACATTAGATTCAAATCTTATTTTGCATAAAATTTATATTGCATTGTATCACAGTCCCAGGTCTATTACATCCCCTTTTCAGAGACTTTATTATGTTCTTATTTTTAGCGTGAGACCATTTTATGTCATTGTCATGGGAGGCATTGAGAACATATTGTTAGCATATGCAAAGAGAAGAAAGAATTCAGAGAAGGTTGAATGCACACTCAAACAAGTGTGACAGCGTTTATTATATAGGAAGAGGTGGTTACAGATTGGTTGAACAGTTACCAACTGAATAACAACTAAATAATTGCATCATATGCTATATATTTTAACACCCCCTCTTAATGACTAACCCGGAAACAATACTAAGTTTATCCCGAAATTTGACAAATGTCCTAAAGCCCACGTATTTAGTCATTAGATCTATAGAATTTGCCATAGGTGGTACTTCGAAATCAGCAGTCTATTGTTGTGTTGCGGTTGTCGAATGGAGAAGAACCACAAAACAAGGAGTTGGTCGTGTGGACAGAGGGTATGGCAAGTGGTCCACTGATGCTTCGTTACGTGATTCATTGACCAGTGATGAATCATCAATGGCTAAGAGTGTCAGCCCCATCTCCAGAGTGTTGGAATCAGAAACTCGGAGAGGTGGATTAAGAAATTTGTTCTAGGCTTGTGTAGTCTGCTAGAGTCTATAGAGAGACTCAATTAGCCTACAATCAAAGTCACCTCGACCGTGTCTTTGCAACATGCAGTTCTCATCCAACCTTTTCAAGAAGAGAAATGTGACCATTTGTGCAGTGGAAGTTAGAACAAAAATTGCAATATTAGGGAAACAAGCATCCCCGTCTTAGCAGTGGGAGAAATAACCATCTCCACAAGCGTCTTTGTCTCGGCACTGGGAGAAATAACCATCTCCACAAGCGTCTCCGTCTCAGCACTGGGAGAAATAACCATCTCCATAGTAGTAGGAGTGAGAACCAACTCCTCTGTCTCATCTATTTGCTCAGTTATCCCCTTCTGTTCGGAAAAGTCTTTCACAACACAATGAGAAAAATGTTCACGCTTTACTATCCTTCAAGCAAGTACCTTTGAGTGAGTGGCTTGGCATGTCATCTCTACATGCATCGTCAGTGCATCTAGAATAATGGAGTCTCCATCCACAACAAACTGTTATTCAAAATGAGGAAATCTATCCTCTCAAGGCATGTCAGCCTCCCGTACATTCTGTATGGTGGAGTTGTCCTCTACACGTGCATTCATTTTGATCGTAGCAGGATCAACAAGCTGATATTGGCCACCTTGCCCAATCATATCAAAAACGACACACTTCTTCCCACATAAATCCACAGAAATATTGGGATTTTCAGTTAATTGACGAATAGATAGAAGATTCTTTTGTAAAGAAGGTACATAACTAACATTCTGTACCACCATTTTATGAGCATTATTCAATACTATCTCCTATCCCTTCTACTGCAAGAGATTCTCCATTAGCTAGTACTACTAATTCAAAACATAAATTTGTAGTAAATGAAACATACCAGTCCCTGCAACATGAAAAGTGTGCGCATGCTCTGGAGTCTATGATGTAACTAGTACCACTGTCATGCGAGCATGATGTCATAAGACAATAAAGAGTATGCCCGTCATCTGAATCTCGTTCTTCTACAACTACTGCCACATGTTCCTCATCACATGACTTTTTGTTCAGTTGCGAAAGATCATACTTCCGCTTCCGACAATCCTTCCTAACATGCCCAACCTTTTGACAGTAATAGCATGTGACCGAATACCGAGTGGAGGACTCACCAGAATGACGCCTCCACTTTCCTTTTTACCGTGTGACAAGAGTACTCTTTGATTGGTCACAACTAGATTCTGACTGAAATTGTCTTCGTTCCCTTTGCAACATGTAGGAACTACCTTTTCCAACGTGAGAGTTTGACTTTCAACCATTAAATGGAGAGCCTCCACAAATGACTCGTATGAAGAAGGTAAGTTGTTTAGAACCAGAGCCACCATATCATCGTCGTCCACCTTATTGTTGATGGAAGATAACTGGTCTCGGAGGTCTTTCATTCGAAGTAGGTGCTTAGACAACGATCCACCTTCTTGTAACTTTACAGAAAAGAGCATATTCTTCAGGTATAAAACCCGACTCTTTTCTGACGTTTGATATTTATCCCTTAGATTGGTCCACAACGTGCTTGCCACAGTGGCATTGTGCACTTCCGGTATCATATCATCCAACACCGACATCTTGAGAAGCAATAGAGCTTCCCTATGACGTTTGTCATAATGCGTGAAGTTCGTCATTGGTCGACCTTCACTACCTGTAATTATCTTATCTCAATCACGAAATTCTGCAAGGGTCAGAATCTTATGGCTCCATACATTGAAGTTTGTGCCCATTAATTTTTGTGAGTTCGATAGAGTTAGGTTTGAAATATTTGCCATTTTTACTATGCCAAAGTAATAGAAATAATAAAATAATATGTTGCCCACTTCAATAAATACAATAAGTGTCTTATTCAAATACGTGACACATGAACAATAGAGAAGGAAAAAATATACCCTTCGGGAATATTCATGACTACTCGAAAAGTCTTCACAATTGCACGCACCAGCAAAGCTTAGAAACTCCTCATGATTGCACGCACCAGCAAACATGACTGGTATTTTTCCCTCGTGACTGGTATTTGCGACTGTAAAGCCCACGAAAAACAGCATTTTGGACCACAGGAACTGAATGCTACAGGCCTCCATGATCTCCACTATGGCTTCGCCCTTTTCTATACTCTTCTGCCAAGAGCTTCCTCAGGGCTCAGACTGAATGGCTTCTTTCTTCCTCGAACTGCAAACCTTTGCTCTGATACCAATGTTAGCATATGCAAAGAGAAGAAAGAATTCAGAGAAGGACTGAATGCACACTCAAACAAGTGTAACAAAGTTTATTATATAGGAAGAGGTGGTTACAGATTGGTTGAACAGTTACTAATTGAATAACAACTAAATAGCACTGCATTATAAGCTATATAATGCTCTATATTTTTGTTCCAGTAGATACCGTCCAAGGAATAAGCCTATGTAGGAATATAAACACTATAATTATTCTTTACTTTCCTGTTGCAATCAAGTCCTTAGATATCCATTTTTCAATCAAATCTCAAATAGAGACAGTGATAGCTGATCAGGCAAACAGATGTAAGATTTTTGCACTGACTTTGACAGTGACATGCCTATTAAAGTTCTCGTTCTTGTTGAAATGATGGATAAATGTGGGGAAAGAATTCATATTATGTATATGAGAACAAGGGTACAATTGTCACTGTATCAATCTCTTAAATCAGGGGCTGCAAGACCTTTTTTGAATCACCTCTGACTAAATCAATTTAAAAGATATAGATATCCTCTTTCCAGCTATAGGGACACCCATAATCCACCCCACGATTTCTTCAAGAATTTTGTGGATGAATGGTCAAAGAATAATTCCAAAACTTGAGATTTATTTGATAGTGCTCTCAATATTTTTTAATACATTCCTCTTGCACCCAAAACACAGAGCTCATATCTTCAAGGCCATTTTTGTTAAGTCTTCTACCACACAAGATCTCCCCGACTCTGCATCCATCATTTCCTTGTTTCTCCAACAGTCTCTCATGGATTTTGAACACATAAACACTAGATAATTCTGATCTGAATTGCATAGTGCAAACATGTTGGATTGAGTTCTTGATGTAACTAAGCACATGTCATACTCCGTATGTGATGGAGATGGAAATGAGGGTGCCAAACTAATGGTTGCCTTACTCCCCAGTCTAACACTCTAAATCTACAAAACACAAACCCCTTAGTGTACATGCACGGAGCTGAACCCCAAATTGCATTCATTATTGATTCACAATGACTAGCGTCAGTGTTGCAGGCAATTTCATATACACACAATCTCACTTACTCTATTGAATTCAAAACACATGAAGATGATTACAACAGTCCTTACTGCACTTTAAACTTCACCATTTGAATGCAGACGTCAACCCCCATTCTTGCATACTATCTCTTGGGTTCTACATTTTGCTCTTGCATAATTCTCTTTCTTTCTCTCAACTCCAACTCCCTTCTCTAGCAAAAACCTGTCCCTTCTTGATCCCTGGTGGATCCCTTTGACAATTATGAGAATCTTATATGGCTCTCAGCCTTCCCAAGATGCTTGGAAACACCTCCAAAATCTGAATTGTTTTTTCTTGGCTGTTTTTTTGCATGTACAAAGGCTAGGCAGAACAACCACTTTATGCAAAACCGACGGTTGTGAAACCGCCGGTTAATGGAGACCGAAAGTTACACAATCACCATCTTTGTAAACCAATGGTTTCTACATTTCCCCAAGAAAAGGCCCTTGTGACCAAGGAAAATGACTTAAACTACTTTCTTAGGGTTTCTTGAGGCAATTGACTTCAGTGGTGTATTTTGCAGTGTTTGACCACCTCCAACACGTGATGAAGCTGGAAGACTTCAAATGCGACCACAACACGCACATGAGAGCACTCTTTTTGGGGGTGATGCAAGAGTCCTTGTGGACCCAAATGCTCCTGCATCATACATAGTGGGTAAACAAAATGAACCATGAGCTCTTGCTCGTGAACATTTTGTGAATTTTGGGACTGAAATTCGGAGTTTAGCAACTTTGGATACATTATTCCATGTTGCCTCTTTAGTTGTGATGTGCTTCCACTTCACCAAATACTTTGCATATTCTTTACCTCTTGTCTTCTTGATGATTCTGGAATCAATTACCATTTTTACCACCTCCCTTTACCTTCTCGGGTAAATACAAAACCCAGTCTAAAATTGACGATTCTGAATTTGTATTTCCATTTACACTCGTTTTTCCATCATAGTAAGGGTACAAATCAGCAACATTGAATATCAATGTGATATCAATCCCCTCCAAGAGCTCAAACTCATATGCATTCACTGTAAACTTCTTCAGACCCTTACAAGGTCCAATCTTCTTCCACTTCACTTTGTCATATGTTCCTCTTGTGAACCTCTCATTTCTCAAGTGAGCCCAAACTCTCAAACATTGAATTCTTGTTCTCTCCTATTTGAGATCAGCACTCTATTTATATGCATACTCAACAATATGTTCTTCTCCAAGTTCTCCCTCACTTAATGTATCTCATGCATATAGTCAACAAAATCTTTTGCTTTGTCTTGGTGAGTTCCCAACAAAGCATCTCAACACAGTTTCTAAGGCTTCTATTCAAAAAACTCCATTTGGGAATCGTAGACTGAATTGAAATTCAATCTACTATCTAACTTCCTCCACAAAGCTCTCCAAAAATATCTTGCAAAGCTCTTGACCCTATTCGAGACAATGCTCTTCAAAAAACTAGTTAAAGAACAAAGTAGCAACACGGGTGGCATCATTTGTACACCAACATATTAGGATTGTCATGGTTAGCAACATAATTACATATTTTAGTTTTGTAATGACTCTTGTTGGTTGTGTTCAAGTATTGATGATTGTGTCAACCAATAACCTTAAGTCATTTGTCTTACAAATAAACGGATATACATCAGGAATAGGGTGTTTGTCTTGGTGTAGAATTTTGGCAACATGTGTAGACACCCAACGTGCTCACTTGATTTTAATTTCTCAAGTTAAGTATGCCACGAACCTCTTACAAAAATTTCAGATGATTGTAATTCTTCTTCTACACCTATGGAGGTCGGGCTGAAACTTTCAACTCATGATGATTCACCACCGTTCGATGAATGATTGTACAGACAATTGGTCGATAGCTTGATCTACCTCACAACTACACGACCAAATCTATGTTTTGCTATTTGCTACCTTTCTTAGTTCTTGTCTAAACCAAAACTCATTCACTAGGGAGTAGTAAAACGAGTTCTAAGATATGTCAAAGGAACTCTTGACTTTCGCATTCTGTATTAAAAAGTTGCAGATTTAAGATTGATTGGCTGTACCGACTCTGATTCGGGAGGATCAGTGGATACTCGGAGATCCACCACAGGCTATATCTTCTCTTTTGGTTAAGGAGTTGTTTCTTAGCAAAGTAAGCTCCAACCCACTACAGCCATCTCTTCCATTGAAGCAAAATACAAGGCAGTTGTTAGTGCTAGCTACGAAGTAGTATGGCTTCATAGAATTCTGATTGATTTTCATCTTCCTCAAGCTACTGCTACACCTCTTTCACTTTTTTGTGATAATCAAGGTGTTCTAAAGATGGTGAACAATCATGCCTATCATGCCCGCACTAAATATATTGAAATTCAACATCACTATATTCAACAGTTGGTTGACTCAGATGATATCTCTCTTCATTTCTGTCCTCCGTCAGAGCAGCCTACTGATGTAATGACTAAACCTCTTGGTCCTTTCAACTTTGTTGTTTGTTAAGTTTAGAGATAAACTTGGTGTTGTTTCCAGGTTATTCATTAAGAGGGCGTGTTGAATATATATAGTTGTTCGGTTATGCAGTTTCACCTACCTCTAACCACTAACTAAAAGTCTAAATGTAACCACCACCTCCTGAATAAATATAATCTGCCTGCATCCATTCCAGCAGTGCAGTTTTGTCCTCCTCTTTCCTTCTCAGTTTTCAGTCTACAATTTGGGATGTGGGAACATTGAAGTCGGGATATAGGACCATCTGTAGTAACCCTATTCCCATCCTCTTTGGTGCTTTTAAGCATCCTTTTCAATAGAAAATAAAGGGTCTCCATCATCCACTCAAATGGAAAGATCAACCATATCACAATAAATACATCCTTTGTCTTCATGGGATATAGCAGTATTAGCAAGGTTATCCACTACACTATTGACTGATCTCTTGACATTACAAAAGGAGACTTGATTGATTTTGGAAACAAGGGGCCTGCCACCCCCCGGAATCTATTTTCTTATCCAATGGTGTTATCCTAGTTCACTCGGATCTGCTTCCACTATTATAGATTTAATGCAGGAATCCAAGGCACTTTTCTTAGCTATATCACTCATTGGTGTTTCTATATGTTTTCAAACCAGAAGGTTACTGAGCCCTCCACTTCTATATCAATTCTCCATCTGAATCCAGTTTATATTACAATGCTAAGGGAGGAGACCACTGAACACTAAATCGCATATATTGATGACCACTGAAAGAAAATTCGAATAGATGCAAACAGAAATTATAATATGATTATCATAATGGCTAATGCATGTTACCTGCCACCCCACAGAATCTATTTTCTTATCCAATGATGCTATCCTAATTCACTCGGATCTGCTTCCGCTATTATAATTTAACGCAGGAATCCAAGGAAGTTTTCTTAGCTATATCATTCATTGTTGTTTCTATATGTTTTCAAACCATAAGGTTGCCGAGCCCTCTGCTTCCTTATCATGCCTCCATATTCCGCTTTACCAGGATTGCATATGGATTCTCCATCTGAATTCAGTTTATATTGCAATGGTAAGGGAGGAGACCACTGAACACTAAATCACATATATTGATGACCATTGAACACTAAATCACATATATTAGTGACCACTGAAAGAAATTTGGAATAGATGCATACAGAAATTATAATATGATTATCATAATGACTAATGCATGTTTACTTGGTTTAACTTTAGTATGACTGCTAGTTCCACTAAGGCAGCTGTTCAGCCAATTACAGAAGTGTGTTTTGCAAGTGTACACAATATGTTAGATCACCTTATCATTTTCATCTAGGTTTATCTAGGTTTTAACTTAGGGGTGACATATTTTTGTTTTCTTAGGAATAATACATTTGTTATATCAATACATTTCTCAATGCATCCCAGTATCATACTTCAGACACTCGACCTCTATCTTATTTGCGACTTTCATAATATAGATCCCCTTTGTTCAACAGTTTCTGAACCAAAGCATCGAAATGACTTCTTTTACTTTGAACAACATCTATGAAGCCATAATTTACTTTCAGATCAGAGAGTTATAGAGGTTGAGAGTTCGAACCCATTAAGATATTATATTCAATCTAAGAATGTGTGGAATGAGAGACAGACAGACAGAGAGGAGAGACAAACTGAGAGGTAGGCAATTATACCCTTCCCGCCCCAAAATATAATCATATAAAACTACTGCTATTATGGAGAAGAAGATGCAATGAATTAATCTTGTACAAATGAAATATTTATCATGTGCAATAAGGGGCTCACATTTTTGTCTATCATCCCATGCCTAAGCTTCTCCGAAGAAACTTGCAGAAAATTTCTTTGAGTTGCGGGTGACAGATGACCTAGTGATTCATCATTCAATAACCCAGAAATATTACTGGAGCTCAACAAACTTACACTACTTTGCCCCTTTAGAAGTGATGAAGAGGGAACGTTGTCCCTGGTAGATGTACAGAGCTCCAGCATTTCCTTCCAGGATGGTGAACTGCATTCTGCATTTTCTAAGTCTATTGGAGACGATGCGGTTCCTCCAGTAAATTGTTGACCCAAACGATGTTGTCGAAGATATGCACCTGCAGTCATGTCCCATTTATAAGAATTAAAATGGTAAGGTGTTGGACTGCAGAAGGAAATGTCTATCAATGAAGGAAATCAAGTAACTGAATGTTATTCAAGGAAGACACCATCCGAAGTAATTCCTTGACAAAAACATTTTCTAGAAAGGAAGAGTAAAAATAACTAAAATATATGGGCAATATACTGTAGAGGAAGGTAAAGGTATTGATAAGATTGCACATGAACGATACTTTTAAACAGAGATATATGTAAAGGTCACAAAATTCATTCATAGAAATTTGATTCAAATAAGTATCTCTGAAATGCAAATTGTTTTCATTCCTGAGAAACAAAATTTGAAGCGTAAATACTGAATGCATTTGTCAATTATATATGCTAGAAATGTAATCCAAGAATTTTTAAAAGCTGAAGTGGAAATGCTCACAGGTATGGAATCATCACAAGGTTGAGTACTTTATTATGCTTATGATTTATTTTAACTTTGGGCCAAAGACTATGGGTAGATAAATTTTGTAGTAACTTAGAAGTCCGCTTAGTAATACAAGTGGCCTGACTGTTCTTGAGCTACTAACGGCTTATACATGAACATTAAACCAATCAAGTGGCTTACAGTGGGTTGGGTGTCAAACTATGCGGCATGGATTTCCATAGATAGGAATACGAACCCAAAGACAGATATTTCAGTACTAGAATTGCTTGAACAGCTACAAAACCTCCCAAGATTGTCACGCCATCTTTAAACCAGACTGGAATATATCCAGACATCCATATGCAAGAGACAGAAAATATTGCACAAAACGATATAAAACGGGAAAAATCCCTAAAACAATGTCATTTTGAAATGCCCTGAATCCTATTTGACTCAACATCCCTTACAGTTCTCTGGAAGTTTTGCTACCATTGACAGGCTGTGACCAAAAGCACATGTTTCTTGACAGTGAGTACTGGTAGAAGTTTGGAGCAATTTTCTCACAGTTAAAAATCAAATAAATTTGTGCTTAGGCTCAAACTGAAGGCTGCAAATTCATATACAGAAAGTTGTTTTTAAAAGTAGCAAACATTTTTCTCAATGCAGTATTCTATTAGCAGTTGGCAGATTATTGTCCCCTTTTTCGGGACATTACTAATATATGGGTTCATCTCTTTTATTTGCATTGTAACCCCTTGGCATGCCTAGCGCTACAAGTGGGTCTCTCTAGGTTAGTTAATTGTGCACATAGGCTAGTCGCCTTTATTATTTAATTAAAAATAATAAAGTGCACATAGTCTTAGTTTATTAGAGACTTTATTTTATAATGAGAGTTTATGTTTTTCTTCCAAAAGGGAAAAAGTTCGGTCTTTATTGAATATTGCACACCTTAACTCTATGAAAGGAGGTCGCATTTCCTCTAGTGGGGTTATGTTGATTGAACTTTTGATTTCACTCCATGCTCGGAGTAATGGGCTATGTTGCAAGGAAACAAAAACGGAAACAAGTACGAAACGCAGAAACAGCAATTTTAAAAAAACCTTGGATACGAAACATTACGGGAAACGTCCGTACTATATATATATATATAAAATTCATTTTATAATTGTATTCCATGGACCATGCAAGATAATTTATAAAGCAATATATATATATATATATATATATATATATATATATTATTCATTTTATAATTGTATTCCATGGACCATGCGAGATAATTTATAAAGCACTCAAAATATTTTGTATTCAATGAAATTTGAAGTTCTAAAGATTCATCATTCAACATATAAAAACATAAATATATAAAAACTACATTAAAATAAAAACATTAAATTAAATTTATATAATAAAAACTATTGAATAAAAGTATAAGAAGTCAATTATACTCTATAAGTTATAAAATATTATAATAAAATAAACTATAATATCTAACTTAAATCCCAAAAATAATTATTCAAATTATATTTTATAATATATAAAACATGTATTAAAAAAACATAAAAAATAAAACACAAATAAAAGAAAATCTTATTAAATAAATATAAAATATACTAAAAATTCTATTTTAAAAACCATAAAGAAATAAGACTCGCGAGAAGGAAAGGAAGAATTCGCACTTGCAAGAATAAAACTAATACTCAGCAATTGCAAAGACGTCTTACAGAAATTCAAGTCGCAAATAACAATGGCGGATTTTCGAACTCAACTGCAAGTCGCAAATAAAAATGGCAGATTTTTGAACTCAATAATTTCGTAGATAGTGATACAGTCACAGTTTCGATGGAAATATAGACACGAAATCAAAGAAACCCTAGTCGCAGTTTTGATGGAAATACAAACACAAATACGAAGAAACCCCAGTCGCAAGGGCAAAGGTATTTCCACCAATTTTTAAAAGACGTTTCCACAGCGTTTCGTGCATGTTTCGTACACGTTTCCCATTTCCGAAATGTTTCCAGGCTGAAACGTGGACCCCTTAGGCGTTTCCGTGCATTCCAAGTAATGGGATGTATGCCCTAGTTCTTGCATTGCTCTCTCTCTCATTTGGATCCATTATTGAAGAGTATTGAAGACTCCATTGTTCTCTCCATTGTGCTCTCTTGTGTTGAATGTGTTTATGCATGATATATTCATTATAGCATTGACGACCTGATCTTGGGTATTGGCGCATTTGTTTGGAGGATAAATCTGCATTTTTGTGAAGGGTCTGAGGTACTTTGTGACTGTTATTATTGTTGCAATTTATTTGAGGCAAACCTTGGTTTGGGGTTTGATCTATCATGTTTTGAGATTGTTTATGCTAGATCTATTTGTTGTTGTGTCTAATCAATTATTTCGGATCAAGGGTTGATTATTTGAGTGTTTTGGAAGGGTTTTATGAGTTGGAATTAATTTATAGAATTTATTCTAGCCCTAGCGACTTGGAGGCAGGTTTCTGGGGCAGTTTTGAGTGGGTTTCGGTGATCAAAATATTCAGTTTGATAGTTCATTGGAAAGCTCCTCATTTCTACTTTATTGTGAAATTTTTTTCATACAAAAACTCCAAGTATTGAGTAAGATATTAATTTTTTAAAGTTTCAGTTGTTCTGGATGCATTTAAATTAATTAATCGTTATAAATTTCAGATCTGTAGTTTGGGATCAATTTAATATTGAACGTGGTTGTAGAAATTAGGAGGAATAAGGAGAAAGTGATTTCATAATTTTTGGAGTTGATTTGATGCCCTAAATGTCCTAGGCGACCTACTTTTTAGGGCAAAATTAAGGTTTCGTGTTTGCTATGCGAAATCTGGTTTTAGTATATTATTCTTCATATTTTTGTGGCCTAAAATCCAAAGTTTGAAGATTTTTGCTTGGATGGTTAAGCGGAAAATAATTTTGGAAGATTGCAGCAATTGGGTTGTGATTATTAATTATTTTTCAACTATTAAAAATATGATTTGAATGTGTTTGAATTCCAATTGTTTTCTTCCAATCTATCCCACCACCTTGGCTATTTCCAACCCCAATTGGGTTTGAAATAGCTGATCTTGGGATATTTTAGGTTGAAGCAAAAGGGTTTATCCATTCTTTGCTTGATTTTCTCCATTTTCTAAATTGTCCTAAAAGGGGACATTACAACAAAAAACAAATATCTAATCCTTTAAGAAAATAAGAGGTTGCAAACTTGTCAATGAGGATTTCACCTAGTCTAACTCAAAGAATATGTGGAAACAAGCATGGTTTATGATACAGAAACACTATTCCAAAATGAGAGCCCCCAGATCCCTGGGAAATGAGGAAATGGATAACCTATTAAATATGAAGGATATAGATATTTTTAAAATTATATTGCAATTAGCAAAGAAGTTAAAGTTGCGTGAAAAACACAAATATAATAAATCCCATATGGAATAAGAATGCTTAATGTCAACATTAAGCTTTCATACGAGAGGCTCTACATGTCATGCCAAAAAGAACTACATGACATACATTGGAGTTTACGGTTATCTTTGGGCCTAAACACTACAAAAACATGATAATCAACCTCTAACCCATAAATTAACTCTCACAAAAGCATAATGATGTAGATAGTAGACATTGTCGAGGACAAGGTCATGGCAATCACCAAAGCACAAGCAAAGAAAGATAGCTGCCCTAACACATGTATGCATAAGCATTAAGAGATCATTCATTCATTCTATAATAGCATAATGTACAATACAGAGCCGCCTGACTACATGGTTGTTACAACGGCAGAACTTAGCATATAGCCACTGTGTAGTGTCAAGCTAAGTCACCGAACTTGAATTCACGCTAACGATTTCCTAGTGGCATACAACCCTTTTTCGGATGTGCCTTGCCCTCACTATATATACACCTCAGAGATACAGATTCGTGATTACACCATTTCAACAACAAACCCTACAGTCGGTAATATTGTAAAATTAATATATCATAGTCACACATTGAGGATGCCTAAATTAAAGCTAGGTAATTTTAGAATGTGATCCATAAGCTATATTTTACCGGCGCCATATACTCTTTTTTTAGACTCCTCAAAGAGCTAACAGTGGTGTCTATAAACCATATTTTAAATTAACCTGATATTTTAGATTAAAATATCAAAAACTAAATAATTCAAAAATTAAACAATAAGCTATATTTTATAAACTCAATATTCTCCTTTTTCCAAGTTGTAATATAACATTGCGGTCTATAAAGTATAAACGATATTTTAAATTAATCCCTAATTCATTCCATAAACCTAGTTTTCACTACGTTTGTGACAAAACTCAATCACACAACGCACACTTCCTTTGTTTGCAGAATGTCATTAGGGTTCCTCGAAACAACCTTCTCCTTTCATGATTTGTAGCGCTTCATTCAGGATTTCTTGAAACATTATCCACGGTTTTCTTCCGCAATTTTCTCCTTCCACGCACTGCAATCACGATTTGTCTTTCGGCTCTTGTCTATCAATTTCTACTTGTTCAATGGCTCGCTACTTCCACAACCACGTTCTTATTATTATTTTATTAGTTTTACTGAACCCTAATCACGATTTTTCGAGAATATTTAAAATGTTTTTTTTATGTTTTTACTGGTTTAAATCGTTGTTCCATATGTCTGATTTAAATCACGAATAGGAACGAATTTATTGGGACGTTTTTGAATGCGACGATTTTCAAATTTTTCCTATTAAATACATCGAACACAGTGACTTAGGTGTCAAGTGATCAAGAGAGAAAGAAGTGGAATAATGAACCCATAGTCGAGCCCCCATTGTTAGAAAATCAAGTGATTGATCTACTGCTCCTGACAATGAAACTAGCCAACCATCGGTAGTCATGTATATGGAGATCTTGGGGAGGAATCTGAAAACTAATATTGTAAATGGCAAGTCAAGTATAAACATTCTTCCAAATGAAACTCAAAAAAGTCTTGGGAATGCCACTATATGGCCACCAACTTTCCAATTAGTAGGAGCAGATCAACATGGTATAAAGGTAGTGGAAGTTCTTATGCCTCGAAAGGTAATTATTGGCACCCAAGCTTTCATACTAAATTTTCTAGTCATCTCGTTGAGAAAGAAGACCTATGATGCACTATTGATTCGGGATTGGGTGATAGCAGTCAAAGTTGGCGATAACAAGAAGAAGATTATTATCTCCATTGAAAACAAAGGCGGGGAATATATAATAAACCTGAGGAATCAGGAAATCAGTGAGGAAACAACCTCATTAGATTCGTTGGATACCTACTCTGAAGAAAGTTTGGTAGATGGAAATCAAGGAATGCTAGAGCCTAATGATGAAGGGGTCTTCCAGTTGCAGTCATGCTTTCAAGATGAGATGAACTCCCTCAACAATTTGTTCCATTGGCAAATGAAAGATTATGAAGTGTTCCAACCTGATTGCAATAGCATCAACGTTATCGAGATTGACAAAGGCTAAGGCTTGCAACAATATGACCGGAAGCAAATGTTGATGACGCAAAGTCCCTCAAAACCGTCAATGTCACAATCGGTTTACCCACCGAGGTTTAGAGAATACATCAAGAATGCAAAGTCTAATAATAAGTTGGCCCACTAGTTTCAAGTCGTAGCCAACACAAAATTCAAAGAGTTGACTACATGAACAGGCACGAGGGTTTTGAGGATAAAATTACACTTGAAGGGTCAATACGACGTCTTGAAGTACAAGATATTTTTGAAGTACCAATGAAAGCAGAGATGCTTGCCTTAAATGAACAAAAATTCATGGCACATTGACCAATCGAGGGTATGTCAAGGCAGAGGAAATGATGTTGTGATCAATTCTTGCAGTTCATGAATTCCAAATCGTGGGAGCTTGTGTTAAAAGGACAAAAGAATCATTAGCATGAAAAAAATTGAAGATACAAGAAGTTTACATTCCAAGTGTTCATATTAAAAAGTAACTGTCAATGAGTAACGCCGGCAAAATTTAAATTATAGAATTTTGTCAAGCAACTAGCAAATTTGGATGGCATGGGGTGTAAAGTTGCAGTGAGTGGATCAAAATTAAAAATTTAACGAGTGAAGCTGGGAAATATTAAGATAATTAATATCGGGCCTTTGTGTGCAACCAATAAAGTGTTTTGTGCTATCAAGAACCAGCAAGAAAACAGGTGGAGGTATGGAAAAATGGCCAGTTGTTAAACTAAGTTAAAAAATAAATTAAAGGAAAAAGTGGAAGCCAAATAAATGGTGAATGTGAAGAAAATCAAAACAGAAAGGAAGGCACATTAATAAGCCATTATCATGAAAGTGAAACCATAGCAAAACCAACCCCTATAGAGCAAGTGATATTACACCTAGTATTTTAAAAACAAGTCAAACCAGAACCGTCCACTTCGATCGATTCGAAAGGAAATGGTATAGACCAACTGAAGAATCAACTAGGGAGACTAGTTCCATACCAAACAAGTTGGCTCCACTTCAATCCAATTTGAATTGATCTTTCCTTGTAAAGCAGAGACTGTGCATTAGAAAAACATTTTTAAAAAATCAAATTGCTAGTTGGCTTTATTCAACCCTAAACCCGAAAATAATGTTATATAGGACCCCCTATTTCCTCACACTTCTCTCTTATTGCCTCACACCTTTTCTATTGAACCACTAGTAGCACTAGACATGGCATGCATTAACCATGCTATTACAATTGTTGCAGATGTCCTTGAGTCTAACGAGTTCGAGGCAAAGGAGCATGATGACGTTGATGAGATTGAGGATCCCATGCCCATCAATGGTGATAAGTTTGATCACTTTGATGATTGATGATTTGATCATTGATATCAAACATGTATTAGCATGCAGCATGTTGTATTTTGGACTCTAGAGGCCATTTAGAGCCTCGTCATTTATGTATTTTGTTTCAGATATGTATTGCACTTGGTGCCATTTTGCTATATTTACCCTTACATGGTATACATGACCAAACTTTGCATATTTTGTCTCTAATTGTTTGGAATCATGGTTTGGAATCTTCAAAATATATTGTTTTCATTAAAATTTTAATATTTTATGTATTTTTAAACTGGTCTAATTCCGGTCCAAGTTTGGTCGTTCCCTCAGCCAGTTCTGACTCTGATTCCAATATTAAAACATTGGTTACACCCTACATCTACACTGAAGGTGTATTGAAATTACTTGGATAGATTCAACAATGGATTGCAATATGAATATCATGAGCAAAACAATGGCATAACTCGCAATTATAAGAGTGGAAAAAAAATCCACACAATATTATTGAGTGTAAAGCAGAATACTGGAAATATGAGACTGAAACACTTCAATGGGGCAACCTCCACAACCTTACAATAAGAACAAAATATGCAATGTGATGATCAAATACTAACTTGTTGGCTAGAGACTGAAACACTTCAATGGGGCAACCTCCACAACCTTACAATAAGAACAGAATATGCAATGTGATGATCAAATACTAACTTGTTGGCTAGATTTTATGCACGCAGAAACCTATGTAATCATGGGATAAATCCCCTTCATTTAACTGTGAAGCTCTCGTGCAATGTATTTATTTATTCTAATTATTTCCATGGGTATTACTTTAGTTGTAGGGCTCATGAACCATAACCAGACAATTCTGTAGCAAATAAGCAGTTGTGTTTGGGAAAGTGCAGAATAGACAATGGAAGAAGATGTGGAATTATAACAGCAATGAGGAAAAAGACAAGTGCTTCGCAATAAGTAGATCACAGAGCTTATTGCAGCCGTACATCATAAATAAATACTGTAGAAATGTCACAGTTTAGGCAAATGAAAAAGAAATTAACCAATATTTGGATTTGAAGTAACACAAATTTTACCATAAAAATCCTCATAGAATGCACGGCGAAACTTCTCAGCCACAAAGTTCTCCAAAAATTTGTCTTCTTCTTAATCAATCCAGCCAAGTTATAGAAAGAACATTCAAGAGTCTCAACACAAAGTCAGAGATCTTTAAATTCTTGCATAAAATTACAATAATTGGTCGCCAAAAAGTTTCATCCCTTGGCGTAGGCCTCTCTTTCTATTTATAGCCTTCAAAAGGAAGTTTCAAGATAGCAAATATCCGTTATATTTTTAGAAGTGCCTAGCTACTAAACTGTCGGGAGTTGAGCATTTTCCTCCTTGAAATCCTCATTGCATGACACGCATGAAATTGGAATGTTTTGATGTGCCACATGTTTATAAGTAATTGACTTTTTCAAACAACTTGAAGTAATGGCTTTTAACCAAATTACTTGAGTTTTATAATTAAGCTCGATTACTTTATTACATCATCAAGAAAGAAAAAGAAAAAGAAAAAGAAATTCCAACTAAAGAACTTCATTCATGTTTTTCCCCTTTTAGTCAAAGAAGAAATCTGCCCACACTACATTGCTGCCTAAAACTATTCACTTAATGCTGAAATTTTTTTTTTGCTTCCTCTTAGCTAATCCCACCAAAAACTGAGTTTCATGATTCCATTGTGTAGAAGAGGTCGAGAGCTTTCCAGAAAGTCCAAGATCTCGAAAAACGGAACACCAGAGCAAAAATTATGGCCAATCGGGTTTTTGACCTCCCATTACTTTCCCATAACGTGTTGGAGATGTTTTTGCCATTTTTCTCTCATTTGATTCCCACCAAAGACTGATTTCATAACTCAATGGCGTAGAGGACGTCAAGAGCTTTTCGGAAAGTCCAAGATCTCGAAAAACGGAGCACCAAAGCAAAAGTTATGGCCAAAACAAGTTGTCAAATTTCCCTTCTTTGCATGAATGCGACCCCCCATTACTTATTACTTATAGAAGTATGGCAATTTCTCTTTGTATTTCACGATTCTACAACTGCTTTGCTTAGTTACTTTATGAGGTAAAGTAACTCCATTTTTCCGTATTACTCTTTTCTTTTTTCTTCATTATGGCTTTTTGCAATTGTTTTACTTAGTTACTTTATGAAATAAAGTAACTCCATTTTTCTGTATTAATCTCTTATTTTTTCTTCTTTGCAGCTTTTTTAACTATTTTACTTAGTTACTTTATGAAGTAAAGTAACTCCATTTTTTCGCATTACTCTCTTTTTTTTTCTTCTTTGCAGCTTTTTGCAACTGCTTTACTTAATTACTTTATGAAGTAAAGTAACTCCATTTTTTCGCATTACTCTCTTATTTTTTCCTTCTTTGCGGCTTTTTGCAACTGCTTTACTTAGTTACTTTATGAAGTAAAGTAACTTCATTTTTCCGCATTACTTTCTTCTTTTTTCTTCTTTGCGGCTTTTTGCAACTGCTTTACTTAGTTACTTTATGAAGTAAAGTAACTTCATTTTTTCGCATTACTCTCTTCTTTTTTCTTCTTTGCGGCTTTTTGCAACTGTTTTACTTATTACTTCAATGAAGTAATGCAACTTCTCTTCTTTGCGGGATTTCGGAACAACTTAACTTCATTATTTTTTTAAAGAAGGAAAGCAATCCAAAAACACCGATGAATTAAACTTTTAGTTATGCGGCATTTGGAAATGACTTTACTTGCTTTACCTTTTGAGAAGTAAAGAAGTTTGGTTTTAGTGCAGAACTAAGAAGCAGAAGCAATTCAGTTTAGCGCAAAACTAAGAAGCAGAAGTCATTCAGTTTTGTGCACAACTAAGAAGCATAAGCAATTAAGTTTAGCGCAAAACTAAGAAGCAGCACTTCGGTTTAGTGCAGAACTAAGAAATATAAGTCAACTTTGTGGGGTTTGATAATTACTTTACTTATCAATTCTAATAAATAAAAGCACTTCTATTTAACGCAAAGAAGGAGAATACTGTGAATCTGGTTTTGAGAGGTGGGCAACTACAACATGGAAGTAAAGCACTTTGAGAAACCCGATAAACTAAGAGAGCAAGCACTTATTTTTTTGGGACTTTTAGGCATTTTAAGCAAATCGGTATTTCTCCTACTTCCAAGTAACCTCTTGCAACCTTCTAAAGAAATTATAGAGAAGATCTATAAAAATTTAAAAGGGGTATCCCAAGATTTCTAAGTGAAATCTTTGGGGAAACCAATTGGCTCTATCTGTGGACATCTTTATTTCTGCCAGAATGAAAGAAATGGAGATGAGATCCCAGCATCTCTGCTTTCAAGTCTTGTCCATTGGGCTATGGAGTCGAGTTTAACCTTGAAAAAATTAATCTTTTCCATTGAAAATTTGCCTCATGAATCTGTGATGAACTTGGCACCAAACTGGAACTCCCTGATGATTGCTATCTGGAAATTGATCTGTGGAGCTCTAAATAAAGCTAAGAAATTGTTCCAACTATCTGATTTGATCCTGAAGAGAACCGAACATGACAACAAAACTACATACAAACATGTAAAATTATACATATTCCAAGTGGAAACATGCAGAGTGTGCACAAGCACTTATTTTGGTGAAAACAAAACTACCTACTCTACTTAAACCAGAAGTAAAGGAAGCTCAAACGAATCCTGCAACGGGAAGGGAGAAATAGCTGCCTTACAAATTTTGACCATGTAATTGATTTTACAGTGAACATGGTCCAAAGCAAGAGCAAAAAACTATTATGAAGTCGGTTCTCCACCCTTCTTACCAAAGTATGAACAACAAATAAAATAAATACCTCCTTTAGTTGTTCTATATTTGGATTTGCGAGGTGTTGCGGTTGATCTTTGGTGCGTTGTAGCTCACCCTCATGCTCTGAAGTAAGCATGACCGGTTTCAATTGTTTCCAAAGTAACCTCTTGCAACCTTCTGAAGACATTCTAGAGCAGATCTACAAAAATTTAAAAGGGCTCTCTCTCTCTCTCTCTCTCTCTCTCTCTCTCTCTCTCTCTCTCTCTCTCTCTCTCTCTCTCTCTATATATATATATATATATAATTAGGCTATCATTAGTCCAATATGAAGACAAAGAATTAAGATATGACTAAATAAAAGGTTATGCTAGCCAGAAGTCAGCCACACATATCCCAGTACGCATTATAGGTTAAGGGCATAGTATAAGGCTTCTACTACATGTTCAATACCATGATTAGGCTATCATTAAATATAAAGCCAAAGAATTAAGATATGACTAAATAAAAGGTTATGCTAGACAGAAGTCAGCCACACATATCCCAATACGCATTATAGGTTAAGGGCGTAGTAGAAGGCTTCTACTACATGTTCAATACCATATTCCAGCCACTGCTCTGCCCTGTATGCTTTGCACCATACAGCCATTTGGGTTCTCATTACTGTACGGCCACCTGGGATGCACATTGTCAGATGTCGAAATGGAGGCTCCATTATACGACTCCCATGAAAATGCGCAATACAGTAACCAGCCCTACCTCATGCCATACACCCAGTCTGGAGCCAGCTTGAATGCCTTGTGGACAGCCATATGCCCTCCTAAAACACCTGTAATACAACATTACTCAAAAAGGAATGAGCTGGAAGATGCTATAGAGGCAATGATGGGAGACCATTATGTCCTTACTGATGTTATTCATGTTTTCATTGAAAGAAGTGATGTCTTCACACCCAATATTTTTAGTCTTACTTCCATTACTTGGTTGGTTGCTTGAAAGTGACATTGACAAACACCTTAGCACAGCACTGTGTCCATACAGAGTGGTGGAGTCAGATATTTCGTTGGGGTTGTATAAAAGAGTCACTTATCCCTTTCCGGCCAATGATTTTGCATAGTTCATCTACTTGTTCTGCAATGTGATCGCCAAAACCTGTCTCGAATTCTCACCCTGAGACATACTAACCAGTCTCCTGCTCCTGTAGGGTTTGTAAAAACCCAAATGGATTGATCAAGAAATATGATCTGATGTGTTGTCAGCAGTAATTGTAGAAGTTATGCTAGAAGAAATGAACTTTATTAATGGGTAAATGATATGTTAGACTGAAGTTACTTGAAATCTGCAAGTAGTGTAAGAATCAATGGCAGTAATGCAATGCATGGAATTGAATGTCTTTTTAAGACCCTCTTGGAATTGCATTAAGCACCTATTCGTTACCACAATCCTTAGCACAGATTTGTTGATAGATTCTGGGACAGTGTCCCCACTAATGAGCAGCACATTACAGCAGTGCAGACTTGCAATTCTCACACCTGGTATAGAGATGCTCCTACCCTCTCACATTCACAATTCAAAGTTTCAAACTACACACATGTGCATTACCAGTTTTCTCTCTGCTTTTGGAGGACCGTCAGCCTTCATGTTAGGAAAGCCACTGAGAGTACTCTGCTACCCTTAGTATTTTTAACTACGGTCCTCTTAGCTTGGGCCATGCCCTGAAAATATCATCAGACTCTGTATTGACTGTTAAACCCTTATTCCTGTTTCCTTGCGCAGGAAATACTTTAGGTATTCCTTTTTGTTGATTGTACATTTCAATCCCATTAAAATAATCGCTTCTTTTTCTTCATATTGAATGATTGTTAGACAATCATGGTTAAGGATTTCCCAACTATACATTTGATTATTAATATGGGTAATCCCTAAGGTGGATTCTAGTCTATGTAAAATAAATTACAACATCTGTGTGCTGTCATGTTCCATTGTTAAGTTAATTGGATGATTTTTTATTGATGGATATGTGCAAATTCAGCTTAATATGCGATGGAAATCAAGATTCTTTCCATGCAAGTGCTAAACCGTGAATTGCATTATTTCATGTAACATGGAATTAAATGTGGTTAGTTGATCATATGATAAGAAACTTTCCTCGTTTGTTCTGGCATTGATGTATATCATGGTGCATAAACATTTGTAAGATGTTTAGAGAATTGTGTTTAAAATCATTACTAACAGAACATTTTTTTCATCCTTGCGATTCTGCATTCGGAAAGGAAGATAGACCAGGGTGATGTTGGATTGGAACATAAAGTTGACAGATAAGGTTTTGGACGTACATTACTAGGGATACTAGAGCAATCCTGTGGAACTGTCACACGGGCCTATTACACTCTGCACTACCTAAAATCCCCAGAAAGAGACAGCTGGAGATAAATTACAATAATTAAACAAGCAACATTCCTAAGTAGAGGTTAAGTTTATAAAAAACATATTTCAGAAACTTTAAAAATATTGTACCTCAGAGGATAAGGTAAAATTTATTCAGATGCTATAATTTTTGATATAATACATTCATTTATTTAGTTCCCAAAAGAGATACGCTTTATGTTTTAAAACATTTATAAGATTGGAATTCTACCAACAACACAAAAAATTACCCATATTACAGATGCTCAACCAAACGTTTACATTATTTAAAATCCAATTCTAGATATTTGCCACAAGATATATGGCACTAACTCTTACTATTTCTAGTATCAATAAACAAAGAATATTGCTTTTTTGCATTCTTGAACAACCCATCTATACAACCAAGAAAGTAAATCTAATCCCCTGGGATATGACGTCCAATGAAGCATATTTTTTCAACCCTATCTAAAGATGCCAGTTCATTAAATTATTGCCCTCCATTAATCACTGGAAGATTGTACATAAAAAACAAGTGCAAAGTATAGGGCACGTAATGCATCATGTGCTATGTTGTTCACAATCACTAGTGCTGTATGACATGCAACACTCATATAGAAAATAAGATCATTAGCTTCCTCTATTTGAGAATGAATAAAAGCAGATTTCAAGGTGCAGGCAATGTATGGAAATAACAAAACGTAGGTCTATAAGTGAATAAAACCTGGGTTTCGAAGCAAAATGTCAATGTTCAAGTTCTTAGGATTCCCCAACAATTCCCTTTCATGTTGATCTTGTCCCTGATATTTACTGCTCTGTAGTGAAGGCAAGAGCACATCTTGGTTTGAGAAACCATTTTCTGAGGTTGGGAGGCTAGATTTCAGCATTCCTGTATTTGATGGATTCCAAGAAGACATGTTATTTTCAGAGTACGAGGAATCATCTGTATCTAGATTCAACTCCTTTGTGAGATGTTGGAGATATGAAATATCCTGGTGTGCCGAAGATGTTTTGTCATGTGTCAAGAAATTATCAAAATCCCCATTCTTGTCTATGTCATCCCCCGAATCTGGTTCATCATTTTCCATGACTAGATTAGAACTTACTTCCTCCACTGATCCTGGACTACAAGAAGTCCAAGGTGATGTGTGTCTTCCACTGATCCCAGTTGCATCACTTGAGTTTTGCACTTGTCTATAACTCAAATGTTGATTTTGGACAGATAAAGAACAATCTTTTGGGAAGCTAGGAAGTGAAGAGGAACTGAATCTTCCCTGCAAAATCGGTTAAATATGCAATCATATGTTTGATGTCTTTGATCAATCTGTACATGTCATAACATTAACATTTCCATATACCAAGAAGAAAAGAATTGTTCTTATCAAATCTATATAAGTTGAAAGAGGAAACAGATAAACAATACCAACCTAACATAAATGAAAAAAGAATCATTGTAGAAATAAGCAGTGGTAGGTTGGGGTTACGAGAGAAGTTATTTTTCACCATTTTTCCCATATAAAGGAATACCAAATCATCTTTTCTTGACATAGAGGGCTGGCTATATCCATAGTATTGACACACTTCAAATGTCATAAGTTATACTTTAAGGGAACAATTTTTGGGAAAAATGCGATAAAAAGTTTTTAATTTCTTCCAGAAATTTATAAAATTCCATTGAATTTTTTCCGAAAATTTGTCCCCTTAATAATTATGGATTGTAAAAGCTTGAAGTATTTAGATTTTTCTTAAATGTATTTCTTTAGTCTTGAATTAGAATCAATTTGTAAACTCTCTCTCTGCAACTCAAACTTCACCGTCAACGTAAAATGATATACAACATAATTATGCAGGTTTCTACTTTTTTTCATTTTAAAGACTTGTATCAGCCTCAGCTCTTTGATCGCTACCATATAACCATTTCAACATGGTTTATATTCATTGAGTAGGAAATGCACCATGAATGAAAATGGACAGCCATAGTTAAAATACTCAGGCACGGGAAAATGCTGCAGCCCAAAATTTGACTCGAACTCGCAATTCGGCAGAGAACTCAGAAAATTAATAAATATATAATTTCATAACATAAAAAGCATGCAAAATACTATTTTAAAGCATAAAAAACGAATTTAGAGAATGCATAGGTATATTTAAATATCTTCTATTATAGTTTTAGACCAAAAAAGAGTAAAATGAAGTTGCATTTACTACATTATAATGGTAATAATTTGAAATCACTTTCCAAAGTTTGATGTGTTTTACTTTTTTTTTTTAACGAACAATAGTTTCAATACGAAATGATACAGGAGAGACAAAAAAGCAGATGCAGCTATTGTGACTGCAACAACAGATTCTCAAACAATTGGAAATGACATAGGGTCTTCAAATATCCTTCAAGTATGACAGCTCAAAAAATGTTCAAATATGCTTCAAACCCATCGCAAGAAAAACAAATTGTCAAAAAAAAATTTAAAAAAAACATAATTTCTGCTAACTCGCAAGTTTCCTGCACCAACTCACAAGTCAGTGCAGGAAACTCACCACATGAGTTGGCAGCAAGTTATTCCCCCACCCAAAGAACTCAAGATTTTGGTGATTCCACAAGATTTCTCACAAGTTTTAAAACTATGGCTACAATAATAGCAGAAATAAGCAGCGGTGAATTGGAGGTGCAACAGAAGTTATTTTTCATCATTTTTTTCTTGTATAAAGGAATATCAAATCATCTTTCCCTGACATAGGGGGCTGGCTATGGCCATAGTATTGCACTTAATTGTCGTAAGTTATATTTTAAGGGGACAAATTTTCAGAAAAAATGAGATAGAAAGTATTTAAATTCTTCCAGAAATTTACAAACTCTATCATTTTTTTCCAAAAATTTGTCCCCTTAGTAATCATGGATTGAGCAATCTTGGAGTCCTTTTATTTTCTTTAGTCTTGACTTAGAATCAATTTCTAAATTCTCTCTTGAGACGACTCTACAACTCAAACTACACTATGAACAGTAAATGATATAACTATGCAGGTTTCTACTTTTTTTCAATTTAATGCCTTGTATCAGCCTCAGCTCCTTAATCTCTAACATCTAACCTTTCAAACATAGTTTATCTTCATTGAGTAACAAGTGTATGCCCCAGCCACAACCCATCCCCACGAATCATCTTTCCCTGACATAGGGTGCTGGCTATGGCCATAGTATTGATACACTTCAATTGTCGTGAGTTATATTTTAAGGGGACAAATTTTCAGAAAAAATGAGATGAAAGTATTTAAATTCTTCCACAAATTTAAAAACTCTATAGATTTTTTTTCCAAAAATTTGTCCCCTTAGTAATCATGGATTTGTTAAAAGACATATACAAGGAAGAAATGAAAAGAAGGCGGATTGCAAACATTTGAGATTGTGTGTCCGTCTATTTAATAAACGAAGAAGTTACAAAACGGTTGATGTAGTTACAACCAGTTACAACCAACTTGTAGTTAGGCACCTTATAAATAAGTCTTATATTCTCATACCCCCTCTTATCAGCCTCAGCTCTTTAATCTCTAACATCTAACCTTTCAAACATAGTTTATCTTCATTGAGTAACAAGTGTATGCCCCAGCCCCAACCCATCCCCACGAATCATCTTTCCCTAACATAGGGGGCTGGCTATGGCCATAGTATTGATACACTTCAATTGTCGTGAGTTATATTTTAAGGGGACAAATTTTCAGAAAGTATTTAAATTCTTCCACAAATTTAAAAACTCTATAGATTTTTTTTCCAAAAATTTGTCCCCTTAGTAATCTTGGATTTGTTAAAAGACATATACAAGGAAGAAATGAAGAGAAGGCGGATTGCAAACATTTGAGATTGTGTGTCCGTCTATTTAATAAACGAAGAAGTTACAAAACGGTTGATGTAGTTACAACCGGTTACAACCAACTTGTAGTTAGGCACCTTATAAATAAGTCTTATATTCTCATACCCCCTCTTAAGACTTATTCTACATAAAGCAAAAAAAAAACAATCTAACAAGAATAGAACAAAACAGAACTACGCAATCTTCAAACACTTTCACTTTGAAAACAATGCTATGATAAGGTAGGGCTCCATCAAGCTGATTTGTGACCTTCGTAAAGGTGTAGCTCCTGAGCTGAATTCCCGAGATCACAGATTCCACCTCCCCGAACTCCCGAATCACAAATCTCCCGAATTATTGGACAACCATCCATACTAAGCCATCCACAAGCACCATCAAGTTATCTCATGACCCTCGTGAGGATATAATTCCCAAGATCCAGAGTCTCCCGAACTATCTGAGCAACCATCCATACCGAGCTTCATCTACCCTGTATTCCTTCTTGCCTTCAAAGTTTAGAGCGTCTTTATATTACGTATTCGTCACTGTCCTCACTACCTTCTGCATCCGGTGGGTCTTCAACCATGGCTATAATACCCTTGAACACATCATTGGCTCGAACACGACAATCCCATGTTGTATGACCTTTTTTCTTACAATAATGACATTCAATCTCTGACTTATCTTTATCTAATCTTCTACGATATTTTCTGGTTCTGGAATAGAATGCACTTTCTTGCTAGGAATGACCTTCTGCATCTTCTGAAGTTCATTTTTCTTCAGCTAGAATAGCTGCAATCATATCATCTGAGATTGAGATTGAATTTGACTAAGGGTAAAAACTTCATTGTTGTATTTTGAAAACAGACTATCTAATAGGATAGCTTTGGCATCCTCATCCTCAATCGCACCTTTGACTTTTGCTAGTTGTCTGATTAGGGACCTTAGATTATTGATGTGGCTTGACATAGAGACTCCATCCATTTTGAACCTATATAACTTGAGTTTTAGGGAAAAATTGGCATTGACTGCTTTCGCTCCAAATAATTTATTTAGGGTATCCCAAATTTCCTTCAATGATTTGTCTGGGTCTACATGATGAAGTTCAGAGTCGGAGAGAGCAAGGCCAATAATAGCTTTCGCTCTATCATCTCTGCTTTGCCATTCTAACAATTTAGATGCATCAGTAGGTGTTGTCTCTTTCCCGTTTACAATGCCCCACAAGTTTTTATTCATAAGTTGCATTTGTATTTTCACTCTCCATGTATGAAAATTTAGACCAGAATATTTTTCTACGGGCATTTCCATTTTAATAAAATAGAATAAATACAACTGCTTATTTTTGGAAATGAATAAAAAAGAATAAAATACCAGTTTCCATGAGTGTCCTTTTCTGCAAATGTGAAGGGCACTGTTTCGTTTCCTAGATATCGGAAGAATACAGCTTTCCAAACTGAAAACATGTCCTACTTTGTTAACTGAAAACATGAATTTCGTGCCCTTCCAAAAATCACCAACTGGAGTTTTGAATTTCGTATTCACCTGAAACCCTCAAGTGTAAACTTTGTTTTTTTCTCTGAAACTCGCAACTCGTTTTTTTCTTTGAAAAACGCGACTGTATATTCACAACTGCAAAAATTTGCGACTGTTATTTTCCTTTTTAAAAAACGACTGCAGAATCTGTATAATGGTGCTCACGGACTGTATATTAATGGCACAACTGTAAAACAATCTAAAATCACAACTTTTAGTGGCTCAGTCTTTACTCCAGATTTGTGACTTTGCAGAAAATGTGACTGCGACTGTGTTCTTTTCTGCGGGACTTCAACAAAATTTATAAAACCCTTATGTGCCTTCGAGATGCCCTAGATCTCTGTCGAAAATTTAAAAAAACGAAAATGTGTTTGTTTTTCTCCTTATGCTTCAGATTTTGTGCCTTAATAGAGTGGATTTTCTACCCACTCTCTTTCCTCGCTTGGTCTCACTCTAATACCACTGTTAGAAGACGTATACAAGGAAGAAATGAGGAGAAGGCGGATTGCACACATTTGAGATTATGTGTCCATCTATTTATTATAAACGAAGAAGTTACAAAACAGTTGATGTAATTACAACAACTTGTAGTTAGGCACCTTATAAATAAGTCTTATATTCTTATAGGATTGAGGAATCTTGAAGTCTTTTTTATTTTCTTTAGTCTTGACTTAGAATCAATTCCCTTTTTTTCATTTGAATGCCTTGTATCAGCCTCAGCTCTTTAATCTCTAACATCTAAGCTTTCGAAAATAGTTTATATTCATTGAGTAAGAAGCGTACTTCCCAGCCCCAACCCTTCCCCACGAATCATCTTTCCTTGACTTAGGGGGCTGGCTATGGCCATAGTATTGATACACTTCAATTGTCATGAGTTATATTTTAAGGGGACAAATTTTCAGAAAAAATGAGATAAAAGTATTTAAATTCTTCCACAAATTTAAAAACTCTATAGATTTTTTTTCCAAAAATTTGTCCCCTTAGTAATCTTGGATTTGTTAAAAGACATATACAAGGAAAAAATGAAGAGAAGGCGGATTGCAAACATTTGAGATTGTGTCTGTCTATTTAATAAACGAATAAGTTACAAAACGGTTGATTAGTTACAACTGGTTACAACCAACTTGTAGTTAGGCACCTTATAAATAAGTCTTATATTCTCATACCCCCTCTTAAGACTTATTCTACATAAAGCAAAAAAAAATCAATCTAACAAGAATAGAACAAAACAGAACCACCCAATCTTCAGACACTTTGACTTTGAAAGCAATGCTATGATAAGGTAGGGCTCCATCAAGCTGATTCGTGACCTTCGTAAAGGTGTAGTTCCTGAGCTGAATTCCCGAGATCACGGATTCCACCTCCCCGAACTCCCGAATCACAAATCTCCCGAATTATTGGACAACCATCCATACTAAGCCATCCACAAGTTCCATCAAGTTGTCTCATGACCCTCGTGAGGGTATAATTCCCAAGACCCTCGTGAGGAAATTATGTTACAACCTCCTATTACAATGAGTACTTTAGTTATTATTGTCTTGATGACAAAGGGAATTGGATCTGTTTAGATTCTAGAAAATTGAAAAGAAAAGAGACTGGACAAAAGGCACACACTATTTCTAAACATACAACAGGAAAATATAAAACATCTACAAAAACAGCAATATTTGTACATGCTATTATTCCCACTATTCAAGTCATGGCTTGTAGTTATCTAACATTTTTCAAAAACAAATTTCCTTATATTCTGCACACCTTCAAATTTGAATGGAGCATACCTCTGTAACTTCTCTGTAGTGAACAAGGACAATATGCTCATAAGCCCTGCAAGAAAGAACATAAATCAAACTATATTTCTACGCTGCATGAAATGAAAATGCTCATAAAGTATCCTAAACTGAGGACCGTGTTGATACTTTAAAAAGACTATTTCAACCCTGACATATAAATAGCAGAGCTACCATGCGAAAACAACTTCAGCATGATTTGAGAGCAGCAGTTTACAGTGATCGAAAGAAATAGTTGTAATGTGAAGTATTTGTGGTAAAGGAAAGCAACCTTTTTTTCTTAACAAAACAGAGAATACATGCAGGAAATTATTCCATTGGGAAATGTGATGTTTATATGACCTATCCCAGTAAAAATACATTTATGGAGCAAAAATAAGCACAGCATCATGGAGGTAAAGTGCTGGAAAACATTATTGTTGTCATTAATGACCAGATATGACAAAAAGAGTTCAACGGGATTATCTATGTTGTAACTCAACAAGAGGAAAAGCATTTAATGCATCTAGCACTAGGCATAACATTTCATACGAGTAAAGATTACATCTCTGAATTCAGAAGCTGTTTTAAGTTATGGTGGGGGTTATAAAACAAGGCTTGAAGATTCTTCGTTTAAAATATTTGATGATGATGTGTAATGGTTCATCTTGTCAAAGAAAGTACAACAATCTGTACCACGAAGATTTGCATGTTTAATCCATTTAGCCAGGAGTACAAGAATGACAAAAAAATGATACAACCACAACGACACGAGTCAAGGTAGAAATCACTCTACGATGATTTCACGAAGAGGAGAAAATTGTTCTAGAGGTAAACACAAGTTTTCAAGTAAAAATACGGGGGAACCAAAGCAGACTCGACATTCCCCATCAACATGGAAGCACACGATACCATATAATGTGCATTTTCCCTGAAAATCAGGCGCTGATGCTATCTATGCAAGCTGATGACTCCAACGGAGTCACGCTAATCTCTGACTTTTTATAAGAACTACAGAACTGAACCTTTTATTCATCTCCAGAAACGAAACAGGATTTGATAGAAATAACAGCATGGCAAAGGCTAAAACAAATCAACTATTTGCATTCTACAACAGGAGATTTTCAATGATACTGGTAATATTAATATTATCTCATTATCCAAATCATTAACTCATGTAGACACTCTAATTCTACCACCCTATTAATTAATTAAATCCGTCATCCCATTTCAATCCCAAAACATCCCATGAATAATTAGATGGCTAATTAATCAAATATTAGTTAGCTAATCATATCCTCACCTAATAAAATCCTACACCAACTATTCATGTAATAATTAAATAATTCACCTCATTTTTCTCCTTGTCTCATCCAACCTCAAATCCCACTTTATCTCCAATTTTCAAAGATTCTCCACCATCCTCCACTAAAGTCTAACTGTCCCCACTTCCAAAAGATGCTCCACTATCCTCCACTAAAGTCCCCTCTCATATCCCACTATCGAATAAAATAATCCGGTCAATTCTCCACTATCCTCCACCAAATCCTCCACTATCTCCAAGAAATAATTTAATATTCCACGGTTCCACCACTAAACCCACTAACTCCTGCCAAAACATCTATAAATAGACCCCTTCATCTTCCATGATAAGATAGCAAGTAAATGTAATGTTATCACAATAAATCATCCTTCGGAGCCTTCAAGTCATCAAGCCAAGCATCCAAAATCTCCTTGCATCGAAACACTGTTGGAAACAAACACTGCTGGAATCACCTTGCACAGATCTAAGCTTGAGTGTCCACAAATCAAGAAGCACATCCACTCAACGAAAGAAAAGTTTGCATTTGTATATTTTTGTGCATTTTAATTATTTTTCATTTATTGCTTCATCCTGAGGTATATTAGGAAGAGTTAATTTAGGATTTCATTTTATGTTGCTTTCCTATTTTGTTGCAAGTTAGTTAAGGATTTCATTTTATGTTGTTTTTCTATTTTGTTTCAAGCTAACTTTTGATGTATACATTTTGGCATGCCCGATGGGACCTTTGTCCCTTTTCTAACATTTGTTGGCTCTTTTGTGGGTTTTCTTTCTTGCAGATTTTGTCCAACAGGCATTCAAAATCAGATTTTGGCAAAACTTCCGGCCATTTTTTCTTGAACCAGATTTTCAGAGCCATTTATGCTTCCTATGAGACATTTATGCTTTTTTTAAGAGATGTTTGCCCCTTCGTCCCTTAACATTTTATTTGTTTTGCAGTTCATTTTTGTTTGTTGTGTGTGTTTTGATTGGTTATGTGCAGATTGCCTCTTGTGGCTATTCCCGCAGCCCTTTGAGCCACTTTTTGTAGTCAACTTTTTACTGGTGCATTTTCAGGCTTTCTAATTTGCTCTGTTAAGTCCAGAACATGTCAAAACTATAGGATCGCCTGCAAACACCCCTATACTTTAAAAAACACTTTTCATGGGTTTTGGAAGCATAGCCCCCATCTTGCACTCTTATATTCCTGCAACCCACTATATCCCAAGATTTGTGAATAAGTTTCCAAAAAAAAGGTGTGATTGCCTTACAACAAAAAAATATTGCCTCAATTTTAATTTCCCCCCCACTACAAGTTACCATAAATATATAAACCATTGATATCCACATATGACCATTCATGATCCAGATCAATCCCACAGGTGAATCTTCGAGCCAATCATCAATCCACCCAGCATTGACTCCTATCAAGAAGGCATAGATTTAGGACTACGCATGTTAAAATATTTCCCTTTGCCCCCATTCCACCATTGATCATCGACCAATTAAACGCCTTAACCGTGCAACTTGCAGTAGCAAAACGATTTTGATTTGATCAAGTACACCCTCCAAGGCATGCTAATCCATAGTTTCCTCATCCCCCATTCAAACCATTGCACTCTGACTAATATTTGTGTTTTTAGGTGAGTCGATCACGCTCTCTATTATCCATTTATGTTTCTTGTTACCTTTTTTATAGTATTTTGTTGTTAATCCTTAAGTTTTGCAGGTTTTATCTCGTTAATTTTTCTGTCCTAACCTGTTTTGCAGCTTTTCAACGTGTCCAAGATCAAAACTTCCAAACTACTAATCTTTTGCAGATTTTAAACGTTGTTAAAGATCTTAACAAGCAAAGTGTCTAACACTTGAGTGCAAGCCTCTTTTGAAACAAAACACACAAAGCATTTCACAACAATCTAAGAAACATTTCATGCTTTTTCATTTGGTCAAATGAACGTAACATAATCTTAAACATTTGCTTTTGTGTTGTCATCCCTTCCTTGTTTAGACTTGTATGCTCTTCCTTCACGCCTTCTAGTGATCTTGGGAATCAGAAATAATTGAAGTATTTTATTTTCATTTTCATACGATCCGGTGAGGTGGACATGATTTCTGCCCATTCAGCCAAACCCCATGTACCAACAAGGTATATAAATTCATTGAGGAACCGTTGTTTTTGGCTAAACGGGAATTACATTTCCGGTGAAGCGAGGCACACATTTGCCGCCAATACTCAGGTCCTAGACAACACTCTTCTGGTCGGAATTGTCGTTATTGGTGCAACTTCGCAATGCGCAAAGTGAATGTAAGAGGGGATTCGACCCTTCAGACCATACCTTAGACAAGTGCTTCCCATAAGCACAGTATCAGGCCTCATGTACCGAAAGCTATATCGAGGACTCCTTAGTCACCTTGTATATCCTAGCATAAGAACCATCTCGCCACAATCATGTAGTAGTGTCAAGAAAACAACATTTCGTAAGACTACCCACTCGTAGCATTGGCTAGCAGTGTCATGTACTCGCACTCTAGTCATCTATATACAGTATATTTGTGTGCTACTACGTGGTTGTACACCTTCTTGGATAGGCAGGTTGTGCTCGTTATGTTGTTGCTTGATTGTCTTGTGATATACCTATGACATGAAACCCTATCCAAATCAAACGCTCCTACCTAAAGCTCAACCATATCAATAACAATGGCACCCAACATACAAAATCAGGATCCCGTAAATTTGTCCTTTTACATAGCCAACCCATTCTTCTATCATAGGAATGATAAGGATGACTATAGCTTCGTTAATCAAAGCAAGTATGACAAAGATGTTAATAGCCTTGTAGATCAAAGTGAATATGACAATAGTGACGATGTTGTGTTACACAATGAATTTGATCATGACCGAATTGACAGATTCTTGTACCAAGATCACATCATCTCGAGTCATACTCGCCTCAAAGCTAAACACAATCACCATGCAAACAATTATCATTGCATACCTCATGTCTACCCTGACGAAGGGCCCTCTATCCAAACTCCAAACCTCAAAACTAAAATGAAGCCTTGATTGACCATTCTCAACAAACGAGCCCACAATCGGCCAATTTACTCTCCAAATCAGTCCTACAACATCAAAACCTCCAATATATAGGGCTCAGCTTCCTCGACCCCCTCCAATTCTAGATGGGGCTGGTGGCACCATCCGATTCTCAACAAGGTGAGAATTATTGAATGATATATGTACATGTTAAGTCAAGATCAACCAATCTCTAATCAAGCCCCTGCGCCATCCATGTCTAATTTTATCTTAGCAATGAAGGAGGATCCTCCAAGACTGCCAAACGGAAACCAAAACAACACAAATCAAGATGAGATTGAGAAGTTGCACTCATATCCCTTTGATAATTTCAAAATAGGATGTAACCCCTTCATTAGTTTGCATGATGATATCAATGACACTGCTACTATTAGTGGAGAACCTTGTTACGCCACACACAGAGTCATCTTATGGCCTCTCCAAAGGGTTTGCTATTATGGATCCTTTTCATCATGCACAAATCGCATATCCCAACCTCATAGGGTGGGACAATCAAAATCCAAACGAAGAAGATCCATTCCTTAACCTCACTCAGTGGGATAATCTAAATCAAACTCAATTAAATCTAGTCCCGGATCTCTTTGAGTGGGGTTATCAAACAGCAAGCCAACAACACCCATTCCCCTATCTCATCAAGTGGGACTACACCAATCAAAACAGACAAAATCACACATCAATTGATAACGAAATTATCACGGAGTTCTAAGCATATCTCTCCCCAGAAGATCACCAAACAAACTTCGACTTCAACTTGGACGCCGCAACTTCTCCTAAAGAGGAAGTTAGATCCCCCCATCACAATTTGAATCATCAGAATCTCAATCCAAATCATCAAAATCACAATCAACATCCAAACAATCCAAAAAATTACAATCCCACCCATCTACATCAAGTACATAAACAAATCAACGTCAACATGAATCACAATCCGAATCATCCCCATCCAATAAATTACGATCCGACTCGTAACAATCCATATCCAATATCCCAAACACTCAAATTCGACACCAACCATTTTTCAACATCCCAATAAACGAAAGAAATCCATATAAAATTTCACCTAGACCTTGTCTAAAGATTGCATTGCATTCAAAATCTAAGAAAATTGAAAAAAATCAAATATCTCAAACACTACAATACAGCGTCAGATGTGCACGAATGTTCTCACACCTGCGGGCATGCCCTCTTCCCTTCATCCACCACCTTCCATTGCTTTCAATGAACTCTTGATTAGCTTGTCTACACTCATTTTGAGTTAATAGCTTCTAATGCAGCCATGTGACCTTGGTCTTTCATCGCTAAGGTGAATTAAAGAACGACTATCCTCCTTGAGATCCTAACATTATGACCCACATAATCAACTTGTTGTGAAGACTCTCAGGTGTATTTGTTGAAGATAGTTGATGTCGTCTCCACGATCACGTCCATCTTCTCCATCATGACACTACGTGATTCTTAACCCCTTTAGAGAAATCAAGAAAACAAAATATCTTATCAAAAATCAAAAATCAAAAATCAAAAATCAAAAATCAAAAATCAAAATCAAAAATCAAAAATCAAAAATCAAAAATCAAAAATCAAAAATCAAAAATCAAAAATCAAAAATCACAAATCACAAATCACAAATCAAAAATCAAAAATCAAAAAATAAAGCAAAAATAAAATTACAAAATAATCTCAAGACTCTCTCTAGAGGTGTCTCCAGTATCTCTATGGTTGCTATGGACGCCTGGTTGGCAGTAGAGCAACATTATGACTGGAATCAGATACATCTTCATCGAGGCTATAAACACCTAACTATTAGCAGAGAAATGTATGACTCACCTTCCACACATCCTTCATCCAACCAACATTGAAATAAGTCATTCCTACACATTATCGAGTTTGTTTTCACTTACTACCCTTCAAATCTTCACTTCAAGCAACAATTTAGTTTTCACACGCATATACTGGATCTCGACAAGTGACAAGGCTAGTATGTTGTTGGGTGTTGTTTAGACCTTGGTCACACTCCTACTTTGGTCTGTAGTGCCTCTGCCTTGTTGTACCAAGCTGGAAAACTTAGCTTGAAGGTTGTCAACTTTATGATGGAAGCTTCGTAGATGTTCCTCCAAAAGGTGTCCAAATGCTTTAGCATGTGTCCTTGTCGTTAATTTCTTATTTGGTGAAAGACAATTGATGTCCACAACAAGTTTGAAGTTTTTCTTGAGATAACATCTTACATGGTAACGAAGTACTTGTTTCCTTGTTAAATTATATATATATATATTTATAAGTATAAGAATAAAACATGATATTAAAATTTAAAATAACAATACAAATACAATGAAGGACAAACAAAATATATTTATACAAGGATGGAATGTGATAAATGAGAATAACAAATAAATTTTAAAAGAAATAGAAAAAATTCGGGGGCGGTCGATGGAGTAATGGAGTAGATGCGACATGTGGGGGAAGAAGTCAATAATTGTCAGGTGTTGTTATGGCAAATGCCTTGGGTTGCGTGTAAGCAAGAAGGTCAATTGATGAGTGGGTCATTTTTTGTTGGTCTTGGGTGAATCGGTGTTAATGTTTTGTGAGGGTACACTTATTTGTTGCTAATCACCCTAGTTGTGTCTAAATGGGATCTTGGATCGGCATATGGACACCCACCAAACTTAAGAATATGGTAACCAGAGTTGTGACCACCCTGTGTGACTGTATGCAAAAAGTGGAAGATTAAACAGGGCGCCTTTTTTGGAAAGCACCACAAAAAAACGTTTGGGACAGAGTATGAACTTCCATTAAAGCATAAGGGATAGGAAATGTTTTCTTTGTCATTTGTTGCAGTTGTTTATGCCCTGCTAGCTTGAGGAAGCTCCAAACTTATCATCATCTTGCCAGTTAAACCTGCAGTGGTTGTGGGGGGTTTGCTTAGTGCTTACAAAACATGGTCAGAAAATGGGAGATTTGGAGTAGGGTAAGAATGTCCTTAGGAAACAGCACCATTGTTTCAACATTTGCAACCAACAGGTGTCTTCGTGATCGGTTCACCTTGGCTGCCATACTCTCTGCCTGTGTTAAATTGCGAGCCTTGGAACAGGGTTGGACCATCCGCCAAAGCCTTGATGAAAGCGGATTTTGTCAAAAGTTGTGGTTCAAATGAGCTGGTACATGTGTGTGCAAAATGTGGGAGCCTAGACCAAGCACTTAACTGTTTGACAAAATGCCTCAAGGAGATGTGCAACTCTTGTCTTTTGATGCCACGGTTGCAGGATACACACACAAAATGGTTTTTGCTGAAAAGACTTTAGAAACTTTTAAGCATATGCAATTGGTAGGTGTAAGACCGAATTTCCACAACCCGTATTACATTACCCCTGCAATGGATCTTTGTGTTTGCATGGTCGACCATCTTGTTGTGCATGGCTATCTTGAGGACACCCTAAACTTCATTTTAAGGCGTCAGTTAGACTTGTGGTGGCATTGTGGAAGTGTTTTCTTTGGGCGTGTGGATCTCTTATGAGATTTGGCTTAGGAGTATGTAAAGCCACAATACATTTTGATTTGGATCCTAAAAATGGTGCAACCTATGTTTTTCTCTCAAACATCTATGCAATAGTGGGCAGGTGAGGTGAGGTTCAAATGTTTCGGAGATTGTTTGAAAGCATATAATTGTTGTTAAAAATGCGAAATGGAATGAAGGGACAAGAATTTGCTTGACAAAATGCCTTATCAAATTGTGGTCTCGCAAGTCGTGAATGTGTACCACCAAGAGCCCGATATACCCCACTTCGTTTTCTCATAGGCATGGTCATCTTAATTTTTTATTGCGTAATCTTAATGATTATAGTTTTCCCATTTTATAGGATTTTAAAAAAAACTAAAGAAGAATAATATTTCAATGAATTAGATAAGACATAGTAACTAATAGAAAATTTACCTCCTTTTATATGCAACTAGAAAATTTACTTTGAATATAAATCTAGCTCCCAAATTACCTCTTGAGATGTTTGAAAAAATTTGATAATAGTATTTTATATGAAGCCATGTGGTTGGCAATTTGAACTATAAATTTAGTAAAATTACCTTTTGTTTACCTTGAAAAAGTTAATAAAACACAATTTTTGGTGATGTGTAAACCAACCTCTCCAAACCACGACATGGGAAAGAAAATTTCTGACTGTGTTCCTTTTCACATGGATTTAAACACCAAACCATAGAATGACTTCAAAAAAAAATTTGACCATTTATGATCACGTGTTTAGGAGTCTTGTTGACCATTTCACAACTTGGAAACAACTACTGAAAGTTAAAAGTTTAGTTTGGTTATGGCTTGCAGTTTAGGCCCTGAGCGAAGAAATGGAATTCAACATATTCATACCTATAGTATTTATCTATGTAAATCACTATAAATACTTAGTTATGATACAATAACTTTACAAACTATATTTACAAGTGGGTTTTGTAGGCCTTTGGTCATTGGGAGACAAGGTCAATATGGCAAATTACGATTAGTGGCTTTGGAGAGGTAGTCATCATTCAACCTTGTTTGCCAAATTCGAGTTCCGTCAACTCTAAGGGTTTCCATGTATATAAGATACTGTATAGGATTTTTCACATGGTGTGTTTAACCCTCATAATTTTTTAAAATGCATTTTTATGGCCACTTGGGCTGATTTAAATGTTTTTGTAATATTGTAACAAAATGAGGAAGATTGACATGGGACCCTTTTCAAGTCAAATAATTGTCAAGAAAACTTATAAAAACTAACATATGAATGTATGGATCTCCATTTGGTTTCTTATTTTGATAAAATTTATTGTGGGATATATGGTGTTTTTCTCTCTCCTCTCTCTCTACCTCTATTTTTTAAAATAAAATGAAAATGAATTACTTATTTGTTACTCCCTCTTATTGTGTGCTAAGTGTTGTGATCATTATGAATGGAAACTTATGAAATCATGAATTATTCTAGATTGTAGGTAGATGCCATGCCATCTTTTTTGCTAAGCATGTGGTGGTTACAGGTACTAATACAAGAAGAAAGTGAAGCATTACTTGTGTTTTTCGTAATAACATGTTATCTTGAAAACAATGTAATTTTATAGTATATATCAACGACATTGCTATACATAGAAATGTTATTTATTATTTTTTCGTGATGAATATGAAATAGCATATTCGGAAAATGTACTATTTTCTTATTTATTTGTACTTCTATATGTTTGAATAATTTCATACTTAGTCGTACTTATGTATGTTCGGTTAAGTAAGAGAATTTTATTGTATCATGTTTAAATGGAAACTAATGTAATGGAATCTTATAGATAGTATCTGAATCATTAGAAGCAGATGAATTTAAAATTATGTGTATTGTCGTAATTTTGGATGTTGATTGTACCAATAAAATTGATAGTAATAATTTGAAAATTGTGTACTTTACCTATTTGTTAGTGATGTGTTTACCTAGGAATCATTTAGTCTTCAAAGAAAAAGAACAACTAGTATTTATGTGTTTCCATTTTGGGTGGAAAACAAAAATCAAACTTATAATATGAAATAATAACCCTTGTTGTATGTAATGGCCCCCTTGATCTTACCCTTGTGCCCTTGTTTCCATAGTGGGACCGAACACCTTAGTCAACTCTTAACTATGTTACCTCCCATTACTATATTGAGGTTTAATTTTTTCCCATGATGAGAAAATGAGTCTTAATTGTGTTTCCTTGATTGTCTTGTTAATGGTGCCAAGATCACTTTGTGAAGTAAACCCGTTGCGACATTTCTAGGCCTTATGGATAAATTTTTTACCTTGGATAATAACAATGAATATCTTGGGATTTTATGAAGGTCTTGTGAGTTAAAGATGTGTGCACACTCCAGTATTGACTTGTAGTAGAGATTCCTTGGAGTAAATGGAAATAGGTTATACATAGGACCATTAAGACGTTAACTTGTGTGCATAATATGTAATTAACTCTTAGCTATCAATATTGAATTCTTACGATATTGGATTAGGAGTAAATTGAAATTTGAGATGTATCCCATTAAAAACCTTGTGAAACATTTTCATGATATTAATGATAAGATGAATGGATCCTTATCCAAACATGTAATCATGTAACATTAAATATTGACTTGAACATGAACCACATGTGACTCATGTGCATCTTATAAATGCTCCCAACCAAATATATCTACAATATGTACCACTAGTATAAGTTAAAACTTAGGATTATTCCCTTTAGCATAAGGATAAACGAAAACCATGATCTTACCCCCTTACTCAATGTAAGGACTCATTAGGTTAATACAAGTAAAACAATTTTTATAATGTATAATATAGCTTTTGAAAACAAGGAATCCTAATCAGGAACAAGTGGATTACGATCTACCTGTATATCATGAATGATGCAACTAAATAGTTAATTACATAGTTTTTGTAATAATAATGTATTAACTGAATGAAGTGTATACTTGATGATTAAACTTCGTAACAAGGATGGAAAATGGGTTTTTGCCACTCTTAGACCTAATTTCCTTCCCTCTTGATATCATGTTGGTATTCCCTTATGTAATGGAAGTGAAACAAAATGTCAAGAAAATATGATTTTAGGAGCTAGAACTCTTAGCTTGAGATTGAGTTTTAGGTGTCTTGTATGTGTTTAAAAATGTTTCTAACTAACGGAGTTATACAAATTAATTGCAATAAGAGAAACGAACCAAATTAAATGGAACCATTATAAGTTAAATGTTAAATGAAATAAAGAAAATGTAGTCTATAGAAAATGAGAATGTATGTTTATATGGTAGGTGCTCTTCAAATCTTTAAGGTTAAATAATGAAATATGATTGTAATAAAGATGTAACCATGAAAACGCGGTGTTGTGAAAAGTGCCTGTCCATGATGCTCATATTGTGGTTGGTTCGTTGTTTTGTACTTGTTCATTTAAGAAAGTGTGGCATTGATGTGCATCTTATGTTATCATGTTGTTTGTATGTTCTTCATATTGGGGTGAGATTGCATCATTGATTATTGGAGGAATAAGGTGTAGCTAGTGAAGGGAGGAATACAGAGTATTGTGTGTTTTGTTTTGGAGGAACCAAAAGAATTCGTGGCTAGTCTAGGTGGAGAGATAAGTGCGTGTTAGAATGGAGGGATAAAGGGGCTTGTCGAAGAAAATGTGGGATGTTTTATCTTGGAGGAAACAAAGGCTAGCTAGGATTCTTTAATGGAGAGATAAGGGGTAGTTGCAATGAAGATCTCTCTCCCTTTGCAAGCCACATAAGTTGACTTGGTAGTGTGAGTCGTCTCTTTTGTGGTGTCAATCACTTTCTCATCTTGTTGAATATTTGGGTCCATGTTGTGTAAGTGTCTCATATGATGTTGAGTATTTCTAAGTGAGTCCAAGTGATATCGTATAACAAGTGATGAAAGAAAAAAAAAATTATCCTAGTTTACTTTGTCTTGTGTTTTGGTCCTGCATGTGTGGGCATTACATGGTCCCTCTGGTGTCTCACGATCTGTGCCTTTGGCTCATCACTTGTTCATCGCCAATCATCAAACCATCCATAATACTCACACTTGATTTTTAATTCACTCAGAACATTCGTGTACATCCAATGCCTTCTACCATAGTTGGGGGTATCTTTGTCCTCACTACAATAATCATTCCTCTACCAAGGTGCATTTCTTATCATTCATCCGTTGTCACTTTTTGTCCCACATTATCATGGGGCAAGCTACAACCTAAAACATCTATCACTTAAGGGGAAATGTTATACAAAATCCTTTGCTCATCAATCTTATGACAATCAATCATCCATCAACCAATCCGACCAAATAATCATCTGACTTGGGAACTTAGCATATCAATCCCTTCAAACCAATCCACTAAAGTGCCCATCAATCAACATTTTCAAGTCCTTTTCTACCTCATCAATCAACCAAGCCCCCTTGCATACATCATTGCTTGGGGACAATCATTCAAGCCCGCGTGTGCAAGCACCTTGTCCCTTCATTGTTGCCCCGCAGCATGGTACGTACCTTCACTTATTGTCCCTCATCATTTTTTGCCCAAACATCGATAGTAACATGCTCTCCAACCTTTGATGGCTACTAATCAAGTTCTCCCAATGGCAATCAAATCATCTATTTGGGTCCGGTCACCAACTTGTATCGCCCCCTTCTTGCATCTCTATTTGACCTATTCCATACCCACCTAAATACCACACCGACCCTCACCCTCCTCTTGTATCTCAATGTTTTTGCCTTATTTGATACTTTCTCTATGCCGTGCACGAGGATTGCTTCTCATTGCCTTATTTTCTTTTTCTCCAAGCCCCCATCCTCAAATTTTTTCTCACCTAACATCAAAGATGATTTTCAACACCTCATTGTTCATTCCCGCTCTTGGCACATTTGTCAAAAGCATCTATTTTCTCATCATCAACTAAGTGTATTCACCGTAACCTTACCTTTATCCCTCATTACATCAAAATAACCATTCCAGCTCCAACCATCTCACTTCATCTTCACATTTTTCTCTTCTTTTTGAGAGCCGCCCCATGTCTTTCATCCACTCCAGCCCTCTCAAGGGGGCATCAACATATCCATCATCAATAACTCTATCAGATTTTTGTTTTTGGGGAGATCATCATTAATCACTCCATCAAATTTTTGTTTAGGAGGAGACCATCATCAATCACTCAATCAATTTCTTTCTATAACAACAAGTTTTTATTTTGAGGAGACCTTCCTCCCTCAGTCATCCCACCAACCATGCCACTAGAGGCATCTCCTTTTGAAATAGTCATCTACCTTGCGAAATCAGCCCATTGATCCCTTCAAAAAATTAGTTGGAGAGGCCCATCGATGAATATTTCTCAGTGTCGTCTATCTTGTAAAATCAGCCTATCAACCCCTTCACACAATTCGCTTAAGTGATTCATCTATCAACATTTCCAAGTCCTTGCCTATTTCTATCAGCCCTGCCACTAGGGGCATCTCTTTCCATCCATCTCTTTTGTCTATTTTCTTTGAAAGGACGTTGCTAACCCAACACTCTTCCAAAGAGTGGCAAATGTAGAAAATCTAATTATACTACCCCATTAATTAATTAAATCCATCATCCCATTTCTATCCCACAAAATCCCATGAATAATTAGATAGTTGATTAATCAATATTTATTAGCTACTCATATCCTCACCTGATAAAATCCTACACCAACTATTAATGTAATAATTAAATAATTCATCTTCTTATCCACCTCATTTTCCACATTTCATCCACCAACTAAAATCCCACTTTAACTCCCATTTTCATATATTCTCCACTATCCTCCACTAAAGTATCCTCTTTGTCCCCACTTTCAAAAGATGATCCATTATCCTCCACTAAAGTCTCCTCTTTGTCCCCACTTTCAAAAGATGCTCCACTATCCACCACTAAAGTCCCCTCTCATACCCCACTATCGAATAAAATAATCCAGTCAATTTCCCACTATCCTCCAACAAATCCTCCACTATCTCCAAAAATTAATTTAATATTCCACCACTAAACCCTCTGACTCAGGCCAAAAAGTCTATAAATAAACCCCTTCATCCTCCATGACAAGAAATCAAGTAAATGTAATGTTATCATGCTAAATCATCATTTGGAGCCTTCAAGTCATTAAGCCAAGCATCCAAAATGTCCTTGCAGCGAAACGCTGTTGGAATAACCTTGCACAAATCTAAGCTTGAGTATCCTCAAATCAAGAAGCACATCCACTCAACCAAGGGAAGGTTTGCATTTGTTTAAATTGTGCATGTTAATTGCTTTTCTTTCATTGCTTCATCTTGAGGTATATTAGGAAGAGTTAGTTTTTATTTCATTTTATGTTGTTCTCCTATTTTGTTTCAAGCTAACTTTTGTTGTATACAACTCAATTGCCTTCTTGTGTATCCAGGATGAATTTTTTTCATAAAATATTAACCCTCTTAAGAGCTCTGGAGGGCAAAATCTGTTTACTTGAACAGGTATTTTGATGTTAAGATGAACAGGTATTTTGATGGCAGCTTTCGAGGAATTTTCCATCTCCATAAAAAGACTCTTTAGAGGGCAGCTTCATTTTCTTTAACCAAGTTTATCTCCTTGGAATTTACTGTCCCAAATCGTCAGGGTCCAAATTCTCTAGCAATGCAATCATTCTTAGATGTGGCCTTACCTTCAAAAGATGTATCCCGTCCTTATAGATTCTTCTGCCAGGGGTTCTTTTTTTCTTTTGTGTGTCATTTTTTCTCATTGGGACTCCTACATTATTCAAAACTCCCTGAAGCACTATCAAGGTCTTTCCCTTTTCTATAATTCTTGCCTGCGGTAATATTTTCCTCTCGTGGCAAACTTTGTTCTTGAAAATGAAGCCCCATGGTGCAAGATTCCTTGTCAAAAACCTCTACTACCTTCTTTGAACTTACCCAAAGATGATTTGTCAAGCCAAAGGAAAGATTCTTATTTCATAGGGTGGAGTTGGAGAATATTAAGCAACAAAGAGAGAAATCGTGACAAAAAAAGGAACTTCTTTTTAAGGTCTTAATACTTTAGAGTGCAAAAATATTGCAAACCTAAGGAAAGCTTTGTACTGTTTAATATGTTGATTAATATGTAGACCTTTCACTATAACTAGCTCTCAACGAAAATATGAGAAGTAGGTAGTTAAAGGCTCTATTTTGCCACTATTGGTGCAGGCTGAAACCTTGAGAAGACTTGTGGAAAGTTCATGAATCAACCTAAGTATGTAACAGATTTCACAAGCATAACTATCCAAGAAAAATAATTCTTCATTATATATTAAAATTGCTAATTTTTAATCACTATATGAAAAAGAAAAATTGCATAATCCGGAATTAAACGGAGTCCTGAAGAGTCTAAGCATGAGGCCAATCCCATGCTTGCAAGAGTACCTAACATGTAAAAGTTTGATTATAGACTTTGAAATCCTTCCTATCTAAAAAGGCCTTCTAATAAACAAAAAACATAGTCACAAAAAAAAACATTAGAAAAAAATTAAAAATATTACAAAAGGTGAATCCTTTCATTTTTCAAAAGTCGTCTACATTTTATTTTCCCGAAAATGACTGTCCTTGATTTCTCAATTTCTTTAAAATTTGGAAATTCAGTCTTACTCCTCAAGCATCCAGTAGCTTCGCCGCTGAAAGCTAGGATTATCTTCCCCATGGGCATAGTAACAGTGCAAAGCATCTGCATTCCCTGCCTGCAAGACGCAGCACCCAAATGAGAGACTTATGGTTTAAAGATGACAATATGCTGCACGTATATAATTAAATGCACAGAAAGTATAATGTCCGTAGAACCAGTCTGCTCCTAAGATGCAATATCTTACCAACCTAAAAAACACATAATAGGATGCATGTGATTGGATAGCATACAAAGCATGTAACACAGTATAAACTCAAGAAGTCGCCAATGTTCCATGGCAACACAATTGAGACAAAGGATGGCAACCCAGGAAATGGAAAAGCATACACAATTTACGATAAAAAAGCAATGTTCCTGTAGATGGTTAAAAAGTTGATTATAAATAAATGTAGCTGACATGTTTTGTTGGCATTTTGTTGGAAGGTTATTAATATTTTTTGCTTGTCGCTTGTAACGGTTGTGTGAACCATCCCCCTTGGACCTTGCCCTTTAAATATCATAAGTAATGTGGGGGTAGGGGTGCTTGTATCAGGTTCTCCCTGAACTACAAAGATTGTAATAGAACATATCTTAAAGAATACAGAGCGACTGTTGTTTCATAACTTGTTATGGTATGTACTTACTTTTACTATTCTGTGTGTATTACTTTGTTAGTCTAGCATCTCAGCAGATCATATCTATACTACATTTTGGCACTCTGCCTTACAAATAACTTGGACCACATTGAGCGCGGAATTAAAATGGTTGCCAATCCTCTTGACAACCATTCTTATCAACAACAACATGGAAAACTAATGGGCCAACTGGTTCAAAAGACAGTCAAAAGAAATCAACAAGAGGAAGAAAAACTTACAAAAGACTTCCAGTACTTGTGGAATCTCTCTATGCACAAGCGCATTTGGGAAGAAGCTGCTATAACCCAAGTAGCATCACATTCTATTTGGAGCAACTTGGCAATTATTGAGGATGTAGAATGACTCCTTAACGACCTTCCACAACTCATTGACAAGCATTATAATATTGGAAATCTTTCGACCAATTGCAACCAAGAGATTCAAAGGAAACAAATATTGTAAGGGTATGAGGAAAGATAAAGCCAAGAAGAGGAGAGATCGATAGATGGACGTCGATGCCTTTAGAACCAAACAAAGGACACCAAAAAAAAAAAAAGTCGTGTGATTTATCATTTGTTTCTCCATATTTTTGTTGTATTTGAGATTGATAAATATTGTCGCAATTGGATAAATTATTTAGTGGCATTTCAGCTCTATTTGCATGGTTAAATGTTGATGTAGACCTTATATACAATTCGATGCCCTAGAGGGCTGATTGATATTGTGTGTTGATTGTTTGAAGAGCATTCTCAATTGTTTCAGATTGATGTTTGTGTGTTTGAAGGTGCAATTTTAGATTTGATTCATTTGGGTTTAAGGCCAAACCCTTATTTCCAGTTTCAGCCCTAGAAAGGGACATTACAATGGTATTAGAGCTTTGGTATTCCCATCCAGAGGGTTTTCATACAAGAGGGTAATAAGGGCTACACTTGTTATCAAAGAAGGAGAAGATAAAATGGCGGACAGAATTTTTGGTTATGCTAGATTTGAAAGACTTGCCCTAGGGCAAGAAAGATTGGCCAATAAAAGGGCTCAGCTGATCCATACCATTCAAGACCTAAATGGTGGAAGGAGCTCATCAAAGGAAGTCCATAATACCTAGCCATCCAAAGTGGACAACATTGCTACATGGTATGAGGAGAATAAGGCTCTTCCGGAGAAGACTTGTGATGCCATGTCATTTGTTGAGTTCATGGGAGTAAGCAAGGGAGGATCAAGGCCCAAGCCTAGGTCACGAGCTACATAAGAAGAAAATTTAGGGTTGCAAGTAATGGAGAAGAAACAACCCGTTGAGGAATCCATTGTGCAAGTTGAAGAGGGAGAAATCATGGAGCTTGAGCCAAAGAAGGAATAAAAATCAGATCTACAAGTTGATAAAGGGAAATTGGAGGTTGAAACTCAATTGCCCAATGTGAATGTTGAAGAAACTTGCTGGAAATTTCAGAACAGCCATCTACATGAAGCAAGTAAATGATGTTTATGGCCTTGGAGAGAGCCATTAAAAGTTCCATGCATGCATCAACAAAATGTGGATGAAGTTAAAGCAAAAGGGACATCACTTGTTGTATACAAAGGGTTCAAGTTAGAGGAACTTGCACCATCCTTTGAGCTTCCATTGACTGGTTTTCATAAGAGCACTATGAAGAGTCATGTGATTTTAAGACCCCTCGAAGAGAATATTGGGAATCACAAGGATAGAAGGGCTGGAGGTATCTCCACAAACCCCACTTCATCAAAGGAGGACAAGCTTTTCATGGGCAGCCAAAGGTATGATAATAATAATCACATTTCAGATTTGTTTATCCTTTTTATGTTGTTGCCATACTTGTGTCATCATGGGCAACTTGTTGAAAAGAATGATCCTATGTCAAGTTTGATGCTTCATAGTATAATTGGTGGTCATCATGGGCAACATAGTGGAAATGGTGGTAAAGAAAAGAACTCTCTAAGTGGCAAAGGGTACATAGATCCTTTGAGTTACAAAAAAGGTGAATTCCTCAACGGATTACATGATACTATGGCTAGTTAGTGCTTCATTTCGTGCATATGGTTGAGAAAGTATATTCGAATTTTATGAGAGAAATCATATGGAGTTTAGTTGTACATTCAACAAAACTCCCTTGTGAACTCGGCAAGATGAATATTCGGGATGCTACAAGCAAAATATTATGGCCTCATCATCCGAGTATTTAGGAATATTCAGCACCAAGAGCGAATTCCAACATTCGCCAAAAACATGGTTGTGCAAGCAAGTTTTTCCATCGTGATTTCGACCAAGGGAAAATATGTGAATTGCATAATGAACTTGCAACAACTCAAGCTCACCTTGGAAAAGCACATGGTAAATGGTGATTTCTATGTGAATTTGAAGATACTTGTATTTTGAGTGCCATGGCTACACTCTTTGGGTAAATTTATCCAAGACTACCAAACCATGGAATTGAGGTTCAAGCTTGATGACCAAGAGGTTGCGCTTCCAAGCATGACAAATGGGATTCCTCAAGTTGCTACAGCCAAGAAGAGTGGAGGAACTTCCGGAAGAAGACAAGGCATAAGGGCAAAACACATAATGAGGTAAAACCTACAATCTTATTTTCAAAACAGCAGTCATATTATAAGGATTATGAATTCCTAATTGATAAGCAAGCTCTTAAAGGGAGTGCCCCAATAGAAGTAAAAGTAATTGTGTTTGAAATCAAGAGGGATGGTTGTCATCTTGTTGTTCCAAGCATTGTAACTCGGCTGAGGGTATGATTGGAAGTAGGAGTCTTGATTTGTGGGACTTCAAGCATGTTTTCATGTGTTTTTGTACTGTTGTTATAAACATTCCCAGCTTGCCCAAAATTTTGTTTGGTGCCATACAAAAGAGGACAGCCATGAGAAGGGATAGTTTCCAATCTTTTAGAGCATTTTCAGTCAATAATGACTCATTCCCAGGCCCCACTACATTATTTTTGAGGAGATTCATGAAGGGCTTTCAGTTTGACACTTGTACTTTTTTTTCATTCGCATTGTCCACAACAATTTCAGCTCCCTATTCATTTTGTTGACAACCGGAGATGAGTATCCAGCCATGAGGATGAATGGTCTCCAATCTACTGTCATCATTGATGTGTTTTCATCTTTCATAAGAAGGATCTCAGCCACTATCCTTCTGATTTTAGGGGACAAAACACATGGTTATAGCTGTGTTTCAGACAGTCTGGGTGAACTTTTGAATATCCATCACTTGAGTGGAGAAAATGAGATGATTACAAGCCATGAAAGGGAGCTAACTTCCATACCTACGGGGCATGAAGAAATGATATTGAGAGCTCTTGTTTCTTTTAATGTGTTTGTTCTTTGTGTAGGCACAAGAATAAAGAAGAAAGAGCAGCTGAATTTGTTATCTATCCGAGCATGTGATGAAGAATATGGGACTACAAGCTGAAGATGAAGATGCCATATTGGAAGATGGCAAGTTTGTGAGTGCAAAAGGTCTCAATTTGCATAGAAACAAGTGTCCTCCAATACTTGGATTGGGAGTGAAACATAAAGGCTTTGGGGAAGGTACAACCCAACCTAAGACAGCGGGAAGAGGGCAGCCTAGACCATCTTTTGGGTAGCCACGGAAGGCCACTACAACAAGGTAACTCTAGGTGTTTGGATCAGTTTTGCATGATGCTCAAGTTTTCCTTTCCATGTTTGTTGTTGAGTGAAGAATGTAATCAAGAGTTGGGGAATGAGGTGTTGTCTACCTCAAGTGAGAAGGGAAATAATTATGTGACAGCTATGAGCCCATTTGCACTCAATAGCATTGTTGACATCATTTTTGGCAGGCCTCATTCTTTTTCAGTTGCATTCATGCATGTGATTAGAGGGTGTTCTTCCACCATAGTTGACAAGGGTGAGATGGAAGGTGAAGATGCCTTATTGGGAAATGCTTTTGTTGGTCAAGTTGTTGAGCATTTTTAAATTTTTTGCCCTTTGATTGTGCTTGCAACTGGCTGGAAAGTGTTTTATACAGCTGAGTGTACAAGGGAAGAAATTGTTACTGCTCTTTTTTAGGACAGAATTAGGACAACAACTAGTTTTGCCTTTTAGGCAGCCACAAAACTTCATAGGCTGCCAAGGGACTTCAATGAAGATGGGGGCAGCCATTGCATAAGTTTGTTTTTGTAGAAGTTCTCTCACTTGACAAGCACAGGAGCGATAGATTATGGGAGTACTACATCATGTTCTTTCATTTTGGCACATTGACACTTGGGCATTGACACTTGGGCATGAGAGTTGCAATTGCCTGAGGGCAAGCAAATTTGGGAAGGGAGGATTGTAATGTCCCCTTTTCCAAGCTAGTTCGATATGGAAGACCTTATGCCCATTCCTCTTCTTGTGGGCATCAAGGAAGGAGCAAGGGAGGGAAACTCGCCATGGTTGTAAGTGTTGTACTTTAGTAATTAATTATTTTATTTACTAATCATGGCATTGGAGTGGTTCAACTAGGTGGTGGAAGACTTGTCAAACAATGCAAGGAGGATTTCTATTTCTTCATTATGGAGGTCGGTCTTGTGGAGGCCTACCTGGTGACTTTAATGTTCTTTTCCTTCATTAAGGTGGTCAGCCTCTCTAGAGGATTCTATTTGCCCATTGACATCTTCAAGGCCTATATAAGGTGGTTCGACTTGCTAAAGGAGGGTTATGTTGATTTTGATATTGATTTCTCTTGGAGGTGGAGCAAGTAGCTTCTCTTCTTGCCATTGAAGGACAAAAACCCTTCCTTGGTCACCTATTGAAGACGAAACCCTTCAATAGGATCACACTAGGGGACCAAAACCCTCTTGTGTGTAAGGGTGATCTCACACGGAGGTCACATTGGTACTTCAAAGTGATTTTATGCAGCTGATCTTCATTTCCAGCCCTAGGCGACTTGCTTGAGGGTTGAGTTCGGTGCCTTCTAGGGCACATTTTGGTATTTTGAGCTCGTATTCTTGTTCTTCATATTTTATAAGGCCGAAATCTACATTTTGGTGATTTTAATATCATTATTCCCTTGTACCAGAAGGATTTTAACAAGGAATAAGTTATGGGCTTTATTTGTGACTTTTGACAATTTTTTGTGTTTTTGTGTTTTCCCGTTTCGTTTTCTATGAAATTTCTCTGGATCAATTGCTTTGTCAGGTTAGCCCGATTCTTGGCCTGTAGTATTCAGAGATCACATACGCACGTTATGCCTGGAGGAAGTCACCATCGGAGGTCTGGTTCACTGGGAAAAGGCGAAGTCGTGCACTAAAAAGCCCCTGCGAGGTTGGGCGCATTTTTGGAAAACAAACGATTTAAGTGCATCATGGGAAAAATAGAAGCAGCAGGCAGGTGGGATTTTATTGCCTGCCTTGCAAGCTACTTTTTTCCATGATAGAAAATTCACTTCAGCTGCAGTAGAAAAATTAAAGGCAGCAGGCAGCGGGAATTTATTGCCTGCCTTGCAGGGTAAAATTCCCATGGTGAAATAAAAGAAAAGTGACTTAAGTGAAATCATGTGATTTTATCCCCTGCCTTACAGGGTAAATCATCCCATTGTCAAAGTCAAATTACTTAAATGGATCATGGGATTTCCGGGGCTGCCTTGCAGGGTAAAAATTCCCATTGTCATGTGATTCTTAAAAATAGAATTCTTTATGTCAAAAAGTGCGACCCACCTTGGGTGAATAATAATGCATTAAATAAATATTTGTTAATATTTATTCACCCAATTTTGGTGTCAGGCTTGTGGAAAAGTCAACAAAGGGAAGTGGACAAAAGGAATTTAAAAATAGAATTCCAAAATTAAATAAATTTAATTTATTTAATACAACCCCTTTTGAGAAGGAAATAATATTTTTTAAAGTATTAAATGATTATATTAATTCCTATTTTCAGTGGCTATGGTCAAAGCACACTGTGAAACTTAAGTGAAGTGAAGAGTGGATGATTAAATTGAATTAATTTAATTTATTAGATGGCTGTCCTTAAACATGCTATTTTTAAAGAAATAAGCATGATTTTTAATTAATTAATTGCCAGGAATAGGAAGGGCAATTATTAATTATAGAATTATGAGGGTTATATAAGCATGGGCTGCCATAAGAGTGAATTAATTAATTCACAGGTGAAGAAGTGCAACCTAGAGGAAAAGTGCGCCCCATTTGAAGAGGATTTTTGGTCAGAAGAAGGTGGATTCAAGGCTAAAAGCTTCCAAATTTGGTGCATGCATTGAAGGAGGTTGATTTGTGTTTGCATAATTGTTTGCATAAGTAATACAGGTGCTCAGGTGAAGTTGGAAAAATTCATGCTCTCTTTCCAGGGAAATAAAACATCAATTTTTGGGGCAGCAGGCTTGAATAGTGCAGATTTTTATTATTAAAATTCACTGTTCATGTTCCGGTTGCCATCTTTGTCTGAATTACTTGCAGGAATTCATCACAGGTGCTTTTATAAAGAAAAGGAGCTTTAATCAATGTCCAATACATTGAATATTTCCTCCGAATCTAAAGGATTATCCAGATGTGCACTAGTTTTGAAGAATTTCAGTCAAATAGGAAGAAAAAGAATTGTTCAAACAAAGATAGACAAAGCTATGGCGAAGAAAGATGAAAAAGAAAGCACAGCGGAGTCATGCATCACTTCTAAAGTTGCAGATATTGGAGACACGGATCTAGGCTCGAAACCTCTTGTTAAATTGATAGACAGATCCAGAGCAGGAAAGACTTCACTCATGCGTGCAGGAAAAACTTCACTCATGCGTGCAGATTAAAAGAAGTGGAATTATTCAAGCTGCAACTTTTCCATCCACAGCCCAGTTGCCAGAGTTTGTTATGCAGGTGCAGATCCATATCCAGACGCAGATGCAAATGCAAATCCATATGCAGATCCAGATCCAGATCTCATAGTTGCAAAATCTTCCGGCACAAAGGTTTCATCCTCTTGTTTCGAATGCATCCCGTGAAGAAGTCAGTGCGTGAAAAATTTCTTCTAGGATCTTGTGCAGGAGAAGAACTGTAAAAGCTTCAAGGATAAAAGAGAAGACAAGGTGAAGACAAAATTCCAACCACTTCCAGATCCAGCTTGTTTCCAGATCCAGCTTGCTTCCAGATCCAGCTACTCCCAGATCCAGTTTGGTGAGAATCAAAGGCAAAAGAATCAGCTGCATGCAGACATGAAAAAGGACAAGACTACAGCTTTCCTCTTCCTTCTTTCCTCTGACAAAGTAATTGAGCGATCATTTAAATTATACAACTTAAGTGATTGGTTTAAAAGTCATTACTTGAAGAAGTCAACTACTTGGAGATCGGTGGCGGACGTGCAAAATAGAAAGTTCTATTTTCAGTTGCAAATCATCCATGTCATGCAAAGAGAAATTCCAGGATGGAGATTGCCAGTTGTTTCTTTCCTCCGACTTCCACATGTGTCAGTTCAACTAAAAGCTTCCAACTCGTAATTGCCCCTCTACATTCTATAAGTAGAGGAAGAACCTTCGGGTTAATGATCAAAAATTGTAAGCAGCAACCTTGTGTTCCAGACTTAGTGCTAAAACCCTTGAGAGCCACTTGAAGCAAAGGGATATACAGGAGCATATTTTAGGAGAACTTTGTGTCACGGTGTATTGTGTTTCTAGCTTTTATATCTTCAATCTTTTAGTAAACTTTGTGTTATTTCAGATCTAGATCTAGAGCTACCTTTGCTTATAATTCTGTGTTTATATCTATTGGTTTCTTCTATGTGCGTACAATCAACTCTGCTATCTATTGATTGGGATGTACATCTTCCCCATTTCTTCTCTGTGTTTATATAATTCCCTTTCCCTTCTTCTATAAATATTTCCTTTCTTTTAAACAGCTGCTTAATTGCTGCAGAACTGTTCAGTTATGGTTCATGAACTAAGTAGTTAAAGTAAAACCCCATTTAGATATTAGCATACTTTAATTGACAAATCTGACACAGGAGCCTCACCGGTAAATGAGGGAGATTTATCTCATGACTGCCTAGGTTTTGTGCTATGCAGAAAATCTAGCCAACAATTTATCATCCGTTTCTCCATATTTTTGATGTATTTGAGATTGATAAATATTGTCGTGGTTGAATAAATTATTTGGTGGCATTTCAGCTCTATTTGCATGGTTAAATGTTGATGTGAACCTTATATGCATTCACTGCCCTAGAAGGCTGGTTGATATTGTGTTTTGATTGTTTTAAGATCATTTTCAGTTGTTTCAAATTGATGTTTGTGTGTTTGAAAGTGCAATTTCAGATTTACTTCATTTGGTTTGAAGGCCAAACCCTTATTTCTAGTTTCAACCCTAGAAAGGGACATTACAATAGACCAGGGAAGAGCCACGTGATTGCAAACCAACTCTCAAATAAAATCAAAAGAACCTAAGGATGGTGTCAACAAAGAATTTTGTTATGCTCACTTATTCCAACTTGCAATGGTGCCAACATGGTATGAGAATATGGGGGACTACTAGTCTTCAGCATCCTTTCCAAGAGATTAGTAACCGAAGAGAGAAGAAAATTGTTATTGAAGGCTCGCACGATCTAGTTAATGAATGGATTGCCATACAAGATAGGTTCATATCAAATCTTGCAGCGATGTGTGTTAAAGAAGAAATCGACAATTTACTCTCAAAAGCGCATTAAGGACCAGCAAGGGGCCACATGGGACCTAATGCGATTGCGAGGAAAGTACTTCTAGCAGGAATTTATGGCCAACACTACACCATGATGCAAAGGAATGGGTGATTGAATTCAACACTTGTCAACATACCAGGAAATCATTAAAAAGAGATTTCATGCCCCTCTAGCCATCACAACCCCAAGAATTGTTTGAAAGGTGAGACATATATTTTATAGGCCTTTATAAACAAGTAAAAATCATCATTGTAAGTACATCGCGGTGGCCACCATATGTTTAACTAAGTGGGTCAAAGCAAAAGCATAGTTGGATAATTGTGCTCTAAGCATAGCCAAGTTTGTTTACGAACAATTGGTTCACAAATTTAGGAATCCAACACAAATCAACAGCAACAGCAAGGGACATTTCATCAACCATGTGGTCCACTTGATGGCTTTGAAATTCCATAATTTTCATTCACTAATAAGCCCATACTACCCACGGCCCAATGGCCAAGCAGAAGCAGCAAAAAAAATGTTGATATTTGTCATCCAAAAATCATACAGGGTAGAAGGAAGTGATTGGGAGGAACACCTACATGCAGCATTATGGGCTTATCAAGCAGCATATAAAGTTACTATCAATCATACACCCTTTGAATTAATGGATGACCAAAAAGTAATCATCCTGATGGAATATCTAGTACCATGAGCACAAGTGGTTGTACAAAATAGATTGGGCGATGATGAGAGCCTCAAAGAATGAATTTTACAATTAAATGACTTGGACAAATATCAAGTACTAGCATAGTGGACAATTGAGGTCACACAGAGAAGAAGGAAATAGTGGCACGACAAACATTAGCAACAGATGACCTTTAAAGTGGGTGTCCTCGTACCAATATATATTGAATGGCATGAAATTAAAGCAAGGTATGTTCAAAGTTTTGTGGTTAGGGTTTTAAAAAAATGACCATGGTGTGATCAAATTAGAAAGTTTGTAGGGGAAGCCTATTAAAGACAATGTTAATGGCTCTAAACTAAAGCTTTATCAAGTAAGGACGGAAAATAGTAATGTAATACAGATGGGCCCCACACTTCAAGAAACAAATAAAGCAACGGAAAACGACATGATATAAAGATTGACAAAGTCAATTTTTCAGAGAAAAAAGGACATCGGATATGGTTGAAATTAAAAGGTTGTTGTTCAAAGTAGCACATATTGAACCGTATGAGCTCAACGTCAATTGTTTTTCGGTCCAAACCTATACAATTTCCACCCACCACTAACTGATGTTTTACCCATGTGGCAGCGTATGACATATCCCTTCCCATTATATATTTAACGTCATCCCATTCAACCCTTTGTTCAACCTCCCAACCCAATAGCAAATTAACTTCAAGTTGCTCAAACTCCCCAACATGTTCAACCTTCCTTTATTCGATTTCATCCATTTTTGTTTGGGATTCAAGCACTCCTTGATGTACGATCTCCCATGCCTACTACCAATCGACCTCCACATGTCATCCACCCTATCAATCGATCTACACAGTTTGGAACGTTTGTGAGGCCGTATAGCCTACAATAGCACTAGCACGACCTGCCTATTTAAGGACCCACATTGCATGACCTACAAAAAATATATCGATCCCATCACCACATCAACTAGACCGATCAAACTTGTTGGCTTTGTCAACAAAAACGCCTAGATATGCCCCTTGCAACTTCTTTATCAGTCCCAACGACAGATTAAAAAAACCGTGGAGCAAACAACAAGCTCAGAAGGTAGCAAAGACTTTGAGATAGAAGATTTTCAATCTTTATTACCAAAAGAATAAGAGGATTCGTCAATCAATAAGTCAGCTATGGCATCCACAAATAAATCACAAGCAAGATTTGTTAAAAGTAGTAAAATCCAAGGACCTCAACCAATCTTCTGCAACATTCAATAAGTAGGGTTTTGTAATTATTCTTTGATAAACAAAGGTGAAATTAGCTTGGCGATTGTTAAACATTAGGATCCAAACCTTTGCCTCCTCTACATGTAATATAAACCACAATGTGGCAAAAAAAGCTTTGGTTGTTGCATTTGATAAACTTGGCATGGTTAGAGAAGTCAAGTTGATTTCCACAAAAACCCTCCCCCAAACTGCAAACTATTGCAAACATCTCTAATGGAAAGTAGTTCAAAACAAAGTTTAGTGGTGGCTGGTAAGAAGCAAAAGGGGGTGATTCTAGACAAAAAAAAATGAAACCAAGGTTGCACCCGCCCCAGAGACTCTCACTTGGGAAAGCCTACCAGCTATTGATGCAGAAACTTGGAGGGCCAAGTAAACTAGACACACATGATCTCAAGGTACCCTTGCATAGAGTTAGCGTAGATAGAATCCAATAAATTCCCTACTTCAGTGCCAAGGACTTTGAGTCTTATTTGGTGAGCATGGTGTCAAGCTACAACAAGGAAACTCAAAAGTTTTATTATTTCTTATAGAGACAAGTGGGTGAGAATTACCTACACTCGCGTTGACCTTACATGAGTGTTTGAAGTACCCTCCCATGAGTTGGTCATTAGCAAGGCTATCAATTCTCATTTAATTGCTGCACAGAAAGAATTGGCTGTCCAAAACTTTTGCAGAAAAGACTTGACTGAGGAAGAAATTCAAAACATATGGGAAAAAGGGCACAATGGAATTAAAAATAAATATTTGGCAAATGAGGAGTAGTGGTGTGTTTTGGATGTGATAAGGTGTCGGCTTGTTAGCAGCCTTGAGGACATCAAACTTTGTCAAATGGATGACAAAATAGTAAAATACATGTTGGCGGCTATATAGAGGTGAGATATATGGGCAAAACTATTGTCGGCTAGGCTTCAGGAATTCCTTCCATTGGCTTAATCCTAAATGCAGTGTTTACACAAGCCACCAAAGGTGAAGAAATATCTAGTAATAATTCATATTATTTGGCTTGGCCTTCGGTGTTTCATTGGAAACACCAAGAGATCCCCTGAAAATAGCATACCAAGTGAAGAAGAGGAAGGACATACAGAAGGGCTCTAACTTCTTACCTATTCTTAGTTGCTCTCCTATGAGCACATAGAGAACACTCATACAAAAAATGATGGGCTTGAAACAAATGGAGAGCAACAATTAGAAAAAAGGTTGCACAACGTCAAAGGACAGCTGAATATGGAAGTAGAAGTTCCCGCGAGCCCATTAAAACCACTAAGCCCAGTTCGTACCAGGAGTCCATAGGGATAGCACCAAAAAAAGGACGGGTCCATTCAGAGACCAATACAGGAGCACAGACATTAAGACAATCAGACGCAAAGGTAGGAACCATTGATTCCTAGGCAAGGAATGGGCTTATTCCCGTATTATTTCCAAGCCTAGACAGTGGCAATCCCTATGAAGTATTATCTTAGTTATTTCATTCATTGGGACCCATGACAGAGGCACTCAAGGGCATCTCCAGGATAGTAGAACACTTAGATGGTAAGTGGTCCTTACACAGGTGAGGATGATACAGGGTTAAGCAGCCTGTATTTAGAAATTTATATAGGAGGATTGTTATGCAAAGTTCACACGAGTATATATCAACCAGGGGTGGCCTTCTTAGGATCTTCCTAAGATGCATGAGCAATGGATGCCAACACTACTTGCTTATACCATAACTCTCCTGTCTAGAATGTTCTCAAGTTGTTGCAGAGCTTAGAGTGTTCCTATAAATACAAATACTTGCCACTCCAGGTTTCCATGTGCGAGCAACAGCAGTTGCAAGGTGGCAAGGACTGTATGAGTAGTGAACTGGCAGCAGCCCTGCGACTGGACATAGGGCATCAGCATGGTCGATTTCAGTTGCAGGTATCCCACCAAACGCAACTCACACAGGCACAAAATCAGAGGGTGTCAAAATGTGAGCAAGAACTAGGGAAGGTAAAAACCAAGCATGAGCAGGAGCTACATGAAACTCAAGCCAGAATACAGATAACAGAAGACGAAGTCCTCCGTGATAAAAGCAGGATGCAAGAACGGGTACACATGGTTAAGTGTTCACGGGAACAAGAGCTTGCAGCTTTCAAACATCTTCAGCAACAGACTCTGAAGTCTATGCTTTGATAACTGAGCTACATCAATCAAAGGCACCTCCAACAAGCTCTCCAATGGGCCAATCCACACCTCAGCATCTAGTGACGTCTTCCTCCTCCCCTCCTCATGCTTCTTCTTGAACTGTTTTTATTGTATAGTCAGAAAGGAATCCGACTGATCTACAGAGAGGACAATATACATGGTTAAAAGGTTCATTATAAATAAATGCAGTAGACATTTGTTGTTAGTGTTTTGTCGCCATTTTGTTAGAAGATTCATACAATTTTTTATATGTTGGTTGTGACAGTTGTGTGAACCATCGACTGTCGGGCCTTGCCCTTAGAATAGCATGAGTAATGTGGGGGTAGGGGTGCGTGTATCAGATTCTCCGTGAAGTACAAAGATTGTAATAGAATATATCTGAAGGACTACAAATCTGCTATTGTTTCATCACTTGCTATGGTGTGTACTTGCAATGACTATTCTTTGTGTACTACTTTGGTAGTTTAGCATCTCAACAGACTATATCTATACCACAGTTTCATCCCCTTCCCCTGCTGAAGCGGGGGTTTAAATTAGGTCTATATTTTCCCCTATCAAGTGGTCCTCACCTCAAGGGATTAACATAAATTTTAATGAAGCGGTGTTGGAAGGAAATCTGATAGAAAACACCAAAGGACATAGCAAGTGCTTAAGGAGGAACAAGCAAAGCAAGGGGACCATCTGAAGGAGAGCCGAAATATGGACACCAAAGTAGGGAGAAAATTATGCGCTGAAAGAAGGAAACTGCAATAACAAACCAGGGCGTTGAAAGAGGAATGGGGTGATGGAGGAAGAGAGAAGGCGAAAGACGAAGAGTGAGTGCTGAAGTGCAACAGTCAATTGGTGCTTGTATCCAAACAGACAGGCTGAGAATTGACCATTAACCATGTTGGAGCTACACAAAAAGCAGTCATCTCGTAGTTGATGCATGGATCCATGAAGTTGCATGAATATGGCTAAGATGAGATAAGATAAGATAAGATAAGATAATATTATTAATGTCCAACACATGACCACAAAAGTAGGTCAATGGGACTGCAGAGTACAAAGCAAACCAAACCAGCTAAGAGGACAAAAAGCATCTGCTAGGTATCATTAAGAGAACGCATGCAAGTCAGAGAGAAATGCTATATATATGGATGAAATGCTCATTGTTCTCATTAGCATTGTGAGGGAAGATATTGCTGGAAAAGATGGAATTCGCATTGGTCTAGCAAGTGTTTGGACGTAGTTTGTTAGAGCAAGTTTGGCAGTTCAGCTTGCTCCTTTCCACCTTTGGGCAAGGAAGGCACTATTTTTGTAATTTAGGTACAGATTTATAGAAGTATAGAGATGCAATGGGTTGTCATGTGTTATATTTCTGTTGTTGGTGTTCTCTATTTGCTTTGGTTATAGTAGTATTTTGTAGTTTTTTGTGCAACCTCCATTAATGGTGAATTCATATGAAAGTTTGAATGGTAAAATCAGTTTTTATATTCCTAATGCTTTGTTTAAATAAAAAATTCTGTCCCAGCTCTCTCACGCGTTTCGGATGAAATATCCTTTTGGGGTGACATCCTTCTTTCGTGAAGGATGTGCTGGCATGTTGGAGTAATTATTTTTTATGCTTGGGGTATTGTTTGGAGCACAACATGGTAGGCGAAATACATCCAAAAAAGCAGCCAGGATAATGCAGGCCAATTTAGGAGAGGCGAAATTTCCAAACAATATGGATAGCACCCTTCAGATCTACTCTGAATACCATGGTCAGTCCACAAGAGCAAAAGCCTTATTGACAGGTTTTCAGGTTACCAAGGAAAATGGTTGAAGCAATCTGAACATTGAAGGAGACTCAACAATCACTATAGAAGCCCTAAGAAAGAAGACAGCAAAATTTGGTTAATGACACGAGTTATCAAAGATATTTGTTCTTTAATACACAATATGCCTAATTGGAGACTTAGTTGTAGCTGAACATGATCATTTGGCTAATGAGGGGATTGCACGGAGCAAACATGGAGGAAGCCTAACAAATGTTATTGATGTAGAAATATCAAGTTACAGGGCTATATAGGCTGCAATATATATAGGTATTGCACAGCCTGAATACAAACAAATATATGGTTGCACAGCTGCAACAATAATCCTCAAACAAACAATGAACTATACGTGAATACACAAAATGCCAAATATATGTTTTATACAAACAAAACCATGTAACCAATATAAAACCACTTATTACCCTAGTAAAAGATATTTTTACCTAAGGTAATATACTAATAACAATGCATAATTACCTATAATATGTTGTACCTAACATTCCCCCCTTAATTTTGCGCTGCCTCAAGAGATGAGGAGAGGAACTCTCTGAACAACTGAAATTTGTCACGTGCAAGTGACTTCGTGAAAACCTCTACTTGCTGTTCAGCTGTTGGGAAAACTGAAGTTGTATATTGTGTTTCAAAACATGCTCGCGAATGAAATGAACTTGTACCTCAATGTGCTTGGTTCTCTCATGAAACACTAGATTGCGAACAAGTTTGAGAAACCCTCATTGTCAACATACAAGGTAGTGGATTTCTCCTGTGGTACTCCAAGTCCCTCAAGTATGCGACATAGCCATATCGCTTCGCAGACAACTCCACCTGCAGCACAATATTTGGCTTTTGTGGAAGATCGAGAAACAAAGTTTTGTTTCTTGCTTCCCCATGATATCAGTTTAGATCCCAAAAAGAAAACAAATCCAGAAGTGGATATCTTGTCATCAATGTCACCTGCATGATCTAAATCCAAGTATCCAGTCAAGAAGAATTGATCATTCTTCTTGTACTTTAGACCAAGATCCATAATTCCTTGAGATATCTCAAGATCAGCCTTACTGCTTTCCAAAGACAAACTTTGGATTACTGTATGAACCAAGAAAGATAGCTAACTGCAAAGGTGATATTTGGTCTAGTGTATGTTAGGCAAATGAGACTCCCAATCAATTATCGATAGAAAGTTGCATTTACCAGAGGAGATGGATCTGTACGAGATAACTGAAGTCTCATCTCCATGGGTGTAGCAATCGGTATGCAATCCACCATCCTGAATTTCTCAAGCATTGTCTTGGTATATTTCAGCTGAGAAACAAAAATATGATTCTCCTTCTACCATACTTCCAATCCAAGACAACATGAGCCTGAGATCTGTCATGTCGAACAATCAATTAAGATCTTTTTTTCGTTGCATCGATCATTGTAATGTCCCCTTTTTCGAATTGAGGGCCTAAAAGTGAACTTCTTGCCATTTCCTTTTCGTGGCAAGGAAGTATGGATGAACAAGGGAAGGAATTGTATTTCATTTCAGTTTTTTTATTTGATTTAATGCCTTCTTTCAGTATTTTTCCTTTAGGAGACAGGTCAGTTGGATTCGGAGAAAAGAAAAAAGCAAATAGAGGATAAAGTAAGGCTTAAGAGGTCGGTCCTTTTCTATTTGGCCTCTGGCGCCAAGGGAAGGATATAAAAGGGACTTAAGGACTTCATTTGCAATCATCTTTGGCACGTTTTTTCATACACAATTGGTTTGTTGGGCTAGATGTTCACTACCTTTCCACTTGAGGACGAAAACCCTCTTGTGTAGCATCCAAAGAAGACGGAAACCTTCCTTGTGGTTTGGTGGAGGACGGAAACCCTCCATTTTGAGTTGGAGGCATCAAGCAGAAGGATTGCAAAGGCTTTACATCATTTTTGGAGCTCTTCCCTTGAGGAGCGACTAGGGTTTGAAGCTAGTTTGGTGCCTTCTAGAGCACAAATTTCATATCTGATTTTATAATTTGAATCTCCATAATTTATGAAGTCGGAATCTATATTTTTTTTATTTTTGGTGGTGTTTATCTATCATTTTCAACCTTGGTTTGTGGCTGTTCTGTTGTCCAAAATTTAATTACAGCAGTATATCTTTGCTGATTTTCTCCATTTATTTGTTGCCAAGATGATGGATATTGATTGTCGTAGTTGAAATAATTACTTAGAAGCATTTTTCAGCTGTTGTGTATGGTTATTTCACGAATTTACGCTCATACAATTCGCCATAGGGTTTTATAGAATATTTAGCTGTTATAAAAAAATCAAATTTCACTTCATTTGGGGTTTGTGTGGTTTCCTACTTTTTCAATTTCAGTCCCAAAAAGAGACATTACAATGGTATCAAAGCTTTGGTCTTCCCATCCTAAGGGTATTCGTGCAAGGCAGTGACAATACAATCATGGAATGACGACCTAGGTTCTTACCAAAGAGAGAAGTTATTTCAAAGGCGGAAGCACAACATCCAGTGGGTCACAACATTGTGGCTATCTATGAAGAATATAGGGCTCTTTCGAAGGAGATCTGTGATGTTATTTCGCTTGCCGAATTCATAGGGGTAAGGGTAGGTATGGGCCCAAGCCTCGACCTCAAGTACCGCAGGAGGATCTTCAACATGTCTTGGGGAGGGTGATGCTCTCCACATTTGATGATTCCAAAAATGGGACAGCTAGAGCATGGAAGAAAGAGCCAACGAGCCAAACCCAAAAGGATTTCTCTTGAGAAAAGAAAAAGCAAAATCAAATCTGCAGGAGGGCTTTGAGGTGGAGTCACCAAAGAAAGAGGTAGAAGTACCTATCATTTTCCATAAGGATGAGCCATTGACTGATTTTCCAAACAACACCATTGAGACACAAGGGTTTGATGAAAGTTTGATGCATGAGCCTAAAAAGGAAAGGGAAACCATGGAGCATGAGTCCCAAGGTAAAAGGTTCCTTAATATTTAATGATATTTCATTGGTTTCTAAGGCGTGTGTGTGGCAAAATGTTGGAAAGAAACCAGATTTCCATAAGGGTAAAGAGAATGCATTGGAAGAGGAAGATATCCACCATGCTAAGAATGAAGAACCATCGCAGTAGCAGCTCATAATGATGGATCAGCCTTTGGGAGCCCTAGAAGCACCCACCACCACTGCCAAAGGTGATTCCTTGATTGATTCTCCGAACAGCCCTATGAAAGCTCAAGAGAATGGAGAAATTGCTAATCCAGAACCAAGCAAAGTGGAAGGTAAAGAACTTTTGATTGTCAATGATATTCCCTTGATTTCTAATGCTTGCATGTGGCAAAATACTAAGGGAACTTGGAAGCATGAGGAGCAAGATGATGAAGTGAATGTTGGAGATGGTCCAAGCAAGCCTCATGAGATAATAGGAGTTGAGCTAAAGGTATGGAGGTGTTCCAAAATCGCTGCCTTCTTCTACACTAATTCAGTTTTGTTGTCTTGAGCCAATTGACAAAAAGAATGACAAAATATCGTGGTTGAGGCACCATTGTAAACCATGGCAAGGGGCTGCACATCATGATCAGCACACTGAAAACAGGGTTATAAGTGGAGAAAAATCTGAATACTAGAGGAAAGGTAAAGCAGAGCTTCTGAGTGAAGTTGTTATGAGGTACACCCATGAGACGGGCATTTCCAGGTGCCCATGACCACTTTCAGTCTGCTGTAATTTTCAGACCAGCAACTAAGGGTAAGCCATATGATATTTTGTTTGATCATGACAAGAGTCTATTGCATTATTAAATATCATTGCCATGCTTTGGTGATCCTAACCATGTTAATGAGGTTAAGGAGCAAGGCTGGGAGAAGACTTTTTGCCAAGGATTCATTATATATCTCCCAAGCAAAGCCTATGAGGTGGTTTTTTATGACAGCCCAAAGTACACGCATATTTCAAATCCTTTGTTTCCTTTTTCATCATCATGTTGAGCTGATCATCACAAACTTTTTGTCACGAGTTTGGACTTCAAGATAGGGGTTGTGTTGCACATGATGAGTGAGAGAAGCTGAGGTATGATGAAGAGTTACATAGATTGCTTACATCCTTGGAATCCGGGTAAACCCTTGAAGCTCAAAGAAGGTGAAGGTAAAGATTTCAGTTTTGATTTTTCCTCTCTTTGCTTATGGAAGGGAAGGAATTTTATGAGTTTGTATGAAGTGGTAAGAAATGATAACTATGTACTCTTTCTTATGTCGCTGCCATGTTTCACCTCCAAAATCCACAAGATCAATCAGTTTCGCAAGGAACCCTCAAGAATGACACTCGGGAAGAGCAAGTCCATGGAGGTAAGATGTATTTGAAATATTTTCTGAGTGCTGGTTCTAACTCAGAAATTCCGAGTTGTAAGAAGGTTAAGGACAGCTCGTGGCCCAAAAAGATTTCTGTTTCATTGCTTACCAACATGCCAAAACAATTCGATTTTCACCACGCACAAACAGACAGGTATGATCACTATGTTGCATTGCTCTGCTCCATGATATTGTTGTGTTTTTACTCTCATGTTCAGCCTGTGACAAGTGGAAAGAAGGTAAGAAGTGAATGGTGTAGCAAAGGGTGCAAGGATGCTTGGGTGCAATACCAAATTTGTTTTAGCATATGTGGGGTTGGTACATCTGCAAACTTCAAAAGGGGAAGGTCTGATTGCAAGATCAATTTGATTGATAATCTTATCTTTGAGTGTCCAGTAATGACTCACACCTTTGCATTTTGGTTTAGCTCTCATAAAAACCAACTTTCCCAGATAATTGGTTTCTTATTTGGCCATGGAATAGTAATGTTCATAGATATTGGCACCACTCATAAATTAATCAGAGGAAAACTTATCGTTAAGCATGGGCTGAGCATAAGTACTTTGGAGGCTTCAAGGTCACCAATGTCAATAGAATTTTCATGTTGTCAAATTTCATGAGAAGGTGAAAGGTATGTAATGTTTTCCTTGAAATTAAGCCAGCTGAACTTAAAGTTGTTTGTGGGATATAGTGGTTTCAGTTTTTGGGAAAAAATCATTATGGTTCTCTTCATTATAAATCAGCTCCTTGGAAGAACATAACTATAGTTGGGCATGCACAAATTCAACCACCCAAAATGTTTATAGGAGAATTTAAATTGCTGATTTTGATACAATCAGATTGAGTTGTTTCCAGATCTGAACAGCTATAAGAGTGTCCATTTTGAAGTCATCAAATCATAGGAAAATGATGGTAGATGGTTTCAGCTAAAGGAAACAAATACTTCAACCAACATAGCTCCAAGTTGGGTGGAAAATCAGGTGATTCATGACTGCCATACTTTGTTTTCTATCTACATACAAGATGAATTGTGTATTTTCTTGCAAAGAACGAATTACAACATCATTAAAGAAGATCCTCTTGAGAAGGTATGTGTTATGGAAATTTTCAAACCTTGAAAAGAAGGGCATTTGAAATGCTTGCTCACATTCTTCGTTCCATGATGGGAGGCTTGTGCATATGATATAAATAGATTTGCACATCTTTTTGCTTTTAGCCCATATGGAAACGAATTGTCCTTCAAAAGGGTGTATAAAAACAATAAGGTGGCAGATGATTTGTCAAGGAAGCCACTTCCTTTCTGTTGGGATGATATTGCCCTACATATTGAGAAGATGAAGGAAACTATGGGTTTGGATCAGCCGAGTTTGCAATTGCTTGGGGATAAGCAATTGTGGGAAGGGAGGACTGTAATGTCTCCCTTTTCAAATTGAGGGCCTAAAAGTGGACTTCTTGTCACTTCCTTTTCGTGGCAAGGAAGTATGAATGAACAAGGGAGGGAATTGTATTTCATTTCAGATTTTTTATTTGATTTAATGCCTTCTTTCAGTATTTTTCCTTTAGGAGACAGGTCAGCTGGATTCGGAGAAAAGAAAGAAGCAAATAGAGGATAAAGTAAGGCTTAAGAGGTTAGTCCTTTTCTATTTGGCCTTTGGCACCAAGGGAAGGATATAAAAGGGACTTATAAGGACTTCATTTGCAACCATTTTTGGCACATTTTTTCATATACAATTGGTTTGTTGGGCTACATGCTCACCACCTTTCCACTTGAGGACGAAAACCCTCTTGTGTGGCATCCAAGGAAGACAGAAACCTTCCTTGTGGCTTGGTGGAAGACAAAAACCCTCCATTTTGAGTTGGAGACAATAAGAAGAAGGATTGCAAAGGCTTTACACCATTTTTGGAGCTCTTTCCTAGAGGAGCGACTACGGTTTGAAGCTGGTTTGATGCCTTCTAGAATTTCATATCTGATTTTATAATCTGAATCTCCATAATTTATAAGGTTGGAATCTATATTTTTGTGATTTTTGGTGGTGTTTATCTATCATTTTCAGCCTTGTTTGTGGCTGTTTTGTTGTTGTCCTAAATTTAATTACGGCAGTATATCTTCGTTGATTTTCTCTATTTATTTGTTACCAATTGGATGGATATTGATTGTCGTGGTTGAAATAATTATTTATAAGCATTTTTCAGTTGTTGTGCATGGTTATTTCGTGAATTTAAGCTCATATACAGTTCAGCCTGCGGTTTTAAAGAATATTCAGCTACTGTTGTAAAAAAATCAGATTTCGTTTCACTTGGGTTTTTGTGGTTTCTACTTTTTCAGTTTCAATCCCAAAAAGGGACATTACAATCATCTTCATTGTGCTGTCAGTGATGACTAGATCATCAACATATACAACAACTATCACAATCTCTCCTCCTTACCTCTTGAGGTAGAGATTGGGATCATATTGATTCCTAACAAATCCCTGTTGAACGAGATGCTCATCAATTTTATGTACCAAACCCAGGGTGCCTGTTTAAGGCCATGTAGATATTTCATGAGTCTACATACCTATGTTTCTTATCCAGGTAGGACAAAACCCTCGGGTTGAGTCATGTATACTTTTTCCTGTAGATCTCCATTCAGAAAGGCACTTTTCACATCCAATTGATGGAATTTCCATCAAAATTGTGCAGCTAGAGCAAAGATCATCCTAATCGTTTTGATCTTAGATATGGGAGCAAATGTCTCCTCATAGTCTATACCTTCCTTTTGCGCATACCCCTTTGCTACAAGTCTCACTTTATACTTGTCAATGGGCCCATCTGCTTTGTACTTTATTTTAAATATCCATCTACAACCAATGGGCTTATTCCCTGGTGGAAGATCGACAAGCTGTCAGGTGTTATCCTTCATCACTGACTGATACTCAACATCCAGGGCATCTTTCCAAGCTCTTGACTATAGGGCTTCCTGGACAATAGAGGGCTCCACAGATTCAACAACTCTACTTATCAAAGCAAAATTTACCTCTTCTCGAGCTTTACTACAAGCCCGTGGTCCAGTGATGGATGTGTCCGGAGGAGCATCCAATTTAGCATCTCGAATCATGTTTGTATACCTCTTGAGCATACATTGTATTATTCCCTTGGGTTGTGGTCCTGTTTGATCATCACCATCATCCCCATCATCACTGTCATCATTAGTGGGAACATTTGCTTTTGTTTTCACAACAGGTGTGCTATCTGCATCAAGTGAGTCTGTGGAAGTAGCCTCAACTTCTTTCTTCTCAAAGAACTCAACATCTCTACTAGTGTAGACTTTCCTGGTCTTCTGATCCATCACTCTGTACCCAAAAGCTTCTTCACAGTAGCCAATGAAGATGAGTTTCTCTGATTTCAAGTCCACCTTCTTACATTTCTGCTTAGGTATGTGCATGTTGGCTTTGCCCCCGAATACTCTAAGGTGTGCAATGGATGGCTTCCGATTCAACATGCCTAATGTGGAGTTACTCTGTCAAGAGCAACTGTGGGCACTTTGTTCAACAACTATAATGCAGTCTTCACTGCTTCATCCCAAAATGTCTTCGTCAATCTTGAATCATCAATCATACAACACACCATCTCCACGATAGTATGGCTCCTCTCAACAACACCATTTTGTTGTGGTGTATGTGGAGGAGGCATTTGTTGACGAAACCCGTGAGCTTCCAGATAGGCTTTCAACTCATTACTGATGAATTACCCCTTAATCTGAGCAGAGAGATCTGATTTTGCAACCAGTCTCATTCTCAACAGCCACTTTGAACTTCTTGAAGTTCTCAAAAGCATCACTTTTGTTACGGAGACAAAAAATCCACATTTTTCTCGAATAATCATCAACACAAAGCATGAAATATTGAAATTGAGAATGGCTAGGTTACATCAGACCGCAAAGATCAATCTCCACCAAATCAAGCTTACCTGGACCTTGATATGTACTCTTATGGAATGAGGCTCTGTGTTGTTTTCCTGCGAGGCAGTTAAGACACTTGTTTGTATCCTTTTTGAGAGATGGCTAACCTCTCACCATATTGTACCGGAAAAGTGTCTCGAGATATCCAAAACTAATGTGACCAAGTCTTTAATGCCACAATTGTGCAAAAGAAGTATTCTTAGCTACTAGTGCCTGATCATCCCGGTGGACAAAATCAAGTTGGAACATCCGTCCCACATTTGAAGCTCTTGCAACAATCTTCGAGCTTCTGGTTTTGTCTCGAATCAAACAAAATTTCTTACTGTAATGACTATCAAAATCAATCTTCAGATTATGATCTAGAAGTTGACTAACTAAAAGTAAGTTCTAAATCAAACTAAGGACATACAAGACATCTGATAAGCTACAATTTCGTGAACCAAGAGGAAGAGAAATGTTCCCAATACCTTGGACCGGGTAGGAAGAGTCATCCCCCAATGAAACATGGTTTTTGGAGGGTGATTCTCGGATTTTAGTGAACCAATCTCTATGACCAGTCATGTGTTAAGTGGCTCCCGAATCAACGTACCAAATTGTAGTAGATGGCATGGTTGCTTCACCGGAATGGGCAGTGTACAAGAAGTCCTCATCATCTGAATCGTCTTCTTGCTCAGCTACATTGCCTTGCTTGTGGGGTTTCTTTCTCCAGTTCCCCTTATTCTACCCTTGCTTGTAGTGTGACTGTTCTTGTTGTGATTGTTGATTGTGAGGTCCGGAATTGCTCGATGACCCTTTCTTGTACGTATTGTACCAACAATATTTCAACTCATGTCCTCTTTTGCAGATAAGACACTTCTTTTGCTTGTCCCCTTGCTAATATTGTTTCCGAGACTTTTGGGAAGATTGTGCTTTGTTCTTCCATTTCTGATGAGAATATAGTTCCTGTTCTTCTTCTTCATCTTTGTTGTAAAGTGCCTCTTCTTGTTGCACAAAATTCACCAGCCTCTTCTTCTTGTTGCAGTGTACAAGAAGTCCTCATCATCTGAATCGTCTTCTTGCTCAGCTACATTGCCTTGCTTGTGGGGTTTCTTTCTCCAGTTCCCCTTATTCTACCCTTGCTTGTAGTGTGACTGTTCTTGTTGTGATTGTTGATTGTGAGGTCCGGAATTGCTCGATGACCCTTTCTTGTACGTATTGTACCAACAATATTTCAACTCATGTCCTCTTTTGTAGATAAGACACTTCTTTTGCTTGTCCCCTTGCTAATATTGTTTCCGAGACTTTTGGGAAGATTGTGCTTTGTTCTTCCATTTCTGATGAGAATATAGTTCCTGTTCTTCTTCTTCATCTTTGTTGTAAAGTGCCTCTTCTTGTTGCACAAAATTCACCAGCCTCTCAAAATTGATGGTCTGATCTGACAACTGGATTGTCGTCACACAAATTTTGTATGAGGGAGTGCTCTTAGAACAATGGGCATGAGAGCAGTATCTAATATTTCCTCTCCCAAGGCTAGAGGTGAAGCCCTCAATTTTACAAGTCTACACAAGAAAGCCTCAACTTTCTCATTCGGCTTGAATTTCAGTGTATGCAACTGACTCTGCAAATTCAGTATAATGTTCTTATTCCTGGCCTCGTACATTGTGCTCAACTTGTCCCACGCTTCTTTGGTTGTTTTGGCATCTCGAATGTGGGGTTGCACATCATCGGACACTACGAACAAGATAATCAACTTGGCCTTCTGATTGGCCGCATCAAACCGATGTTATTGGGTTACATCATCTGTTGATCTGGTTGTGGAACCATTTACAACTGGCCAAATTTCTTCAAACTCGAATTGTGTTCGAATGTTGGTCATCCACGCGGCATAATTGTCACCACAGAGCAGTTGCGAGTCAGGTAAGAAGAATTTGGGAGCATTGTTTACCATAGTCAGTAGTTAGATTTTTCCCAACTAGAGGGCACGTTAGCAAAATACAATACAAAAATACAGTGAATATTTTATTACAACCGCTTATACAAAAACATTGAATGGCAGGCAAAAACATTGTTTTGCGGGGCCCTAGTGGCCTCTAGAGCTCAAAATGGCTCAAATGTGAAAAACTGCAAAAAAGTAGTTGAAAATGACCCTGTTGGGCACCCCTCCTTTGGCAAAAGTGTCTCAAAATCACATTCTGAGCAATGTGGGAGAAAAAAAAAAAAATTGGCCCCAATTAGAGTTTTTCCCGCTAAATTTAATAGTGGAATTATCTATCGCTAATAGGTTTGGAGGGAGTTATCTGGCTAAAGTTGGAGGTTCTTTTTAATAAACAAATTTGCTAAGGTTTATAAACACCCCGCTTACCTAATAGTGTGTTGGTTGTCCAGCTCAGCGTGGTGGCCCGTGTAACTCGGCAGGGTGTTGAGTTGGCCCCAACTTGCTCTAGGGTTGCCTTGAAACCCGTTTCTTCGCAATGACTTGTATATTGCTTTTAATGTTTTGTATTACAGCACTTTGTATCTCCAATGTCGCCGTAAGGTTGATCAGCTCGATAGACAGGTCTCTAATGCAAACTCGGTCAGATCATGAGTTCGCTTGGATCGGTGAACACTCGCTCGACAATGTGAGTTTCTCTTGGCGTAGGTCACAGGGGTGTGCTCGTCCAAATGAGCTCGGTGCAAGTTTCAACTCGCTACATAGTGTCTGCAGAGTTTTGTAAGTCGGCTCGAACATTAGACTGCTCAACGATGCTTGGTTTGAATGCTAATGTGGGCTCGGTACACGGTATGGCTTGGTTGGGGGGTCTCCAACTCAGGAGAGTTGTGTGATGGATCGACTCTGCCCAACTCGGGGTAGCAAGTCCCAACTCGGTCGATGCGCCCACAGTGCAACTCAATGCAATCTCCTTTGTAGACCCAACTCGATACAATGTATGCGACTCGGGATGGCCTACTCGACACAATGCAACAATACACAGTCCAAAACATGCAACTCACTCGGTGGGGAGGAAACAATTTGCCCAGTTCGGTGGGGAGGAAACAACTTGCCCAACTCGATAGGGAGTAAACAACTCGCCCAACTAAAAACATGCAACTCGCTAATGCAATGCACACACCTCCACTTGTAGCAGTTCAACTAAACTTAGTTGTGACTAAAATTGCCCTTAAAATTAGAGGTTAAACCCCTATTGGCGGAAGAAAAATCATTTCTGATCTTTCCATAATGCAAACCAACTATCTGGTGTTGGAGGTAATGCCTAAGGACTCCTTGTCCAGTGCAAAAAACTTTTGCAGTACTTTTGCCTGGAAATCAAAACGCGGATTGTGGGGATGCATGGGTATGGTTGGGAAGTTGTTGTAGGCAACACAGGCTCTCCAAAGGGTCAATTTTCTTCTCCAAGCCTTCTCACGCACTTCTGCAACCTCTCCTCCAACTTATGTTGAATTGTGCACCCTCCAACCAGCTCTAATACCAAATGCAAGGAGCAAACAGGGAGGAAGCCTCACAAATGTTATTGATGTGGAAATATCAAGTTACAGGGCTATATGGGCTGCAATATATATTATAGGTATTGCACAGCCTGAAAAAAAAAACAAATGTGTGGTTGCACAGGTGCAACAGTAATCCTCAAACAAATAATCAATTATACGTGAATACACAAAATGCCAAATATATTGTTTAAACAAACAAAACCTTATAACCAATATAAAACCATTAATTACCTTAATAAAAGATATATTTACCTAAGGTAAAAGAACTAAGGTAATATACTAATAATAATGCATAATTACCTATAATATGTTTTACCTAACAGAGATCAGATTATTACCAAGAGAGGGAACGAATATTGTCTCCCATACCTCTTCCTTTGAGAACCCTTTACCAGACAATATTATAAAAAAATGAATTTAAAGATAAAGGGTAGCCATGCTACAAGGATCATCTAAATAGCTTGTGAAACTAAAAAAAATCCAAAGTGGCACAAAGTATCTAGCCTATTTGGAGACTTTGTAATGTGAGAAGAGTAGGCAACTGAATAGAGGATCATCTAACATAAGGTGATCACAATATTATCAAGAGGGGAACGAATGGTGCCTCCCATATTAGAATATAAATCTTGAGCAGGTAAACTTTACCCTCAATTCAGTTGTTTCACAAATTTTGGAGCCAACTACTTATGCAGATACTAAAGGAAATCCTGAATGGGAATATGCCTTGAAGGTGGAGTATGATGCTCTAATGAAAATGGAACTTGGGTGTTGTCAGTGTTTACCCCCAAGCAAGAAATTCATTGATTGCAAATGGATTTACAAAGTGAAATATAAGTCAGATGGTTCCTTAGATAAGTATAAGGCCCTATAGAGATCTTATAAAGAAGGCAGCCCTATATAGATATAGATTCTTCCCAGATCTCTCTTTAGGGGGGGCATATCCATTTATAGGGTATGAGCTGATGGTGAGGAGAGGCAAGTGGTCTGGTATTTTTGCAAAGGGTTATGCACAAGAAGAGGGGGTAGATTATGAAGAAACATTTTCTCCTACAACTAAAATGGTAACATTCAGAATGGTTATATCTATTTATGCTCAGTTTGGTTGGCAGGTATTTTAGATGGATGTGAAAAGTCATATTCTGAATGGGGACTTGGAGGAAGAGGTGTACATGGTACAGCCACAAGGATTTCAAATCCCTGAAAAGACCGTCTGGTTTGCAAGTTAGTAAAGTCCTTGTATGGAGTTAAGCAGGCTCGTTGAGCCTGGTATTTCAAAATTGATAAATATCTTAGAGAGTCTGGTTTTAAAAAACGTGATGCAGAATCTACTCTCTATGTTAAATTGGTTGGTGATGACATAGTGGTTCTAGTTGTCTATGTTGATCATCTTGCCATCACTGGAAGCATTAATGACATGATTAAACAGGTGAAAGCCGTCATTTGTTTTGTGTTTGAAATGACTGATCAAGGACTACTTCAATATTGTTTGGGTGTAGAGCTTTGGCAATGCTACAATTTTGATTATACAATTTTTGTATCCCAAACAAAATATGCCAAATCCTTGTTAGAAAAATTCAGAATGTATGACTGTAATCCAAGAGCTACACCTATGGAAGTTGGGACAAAGCTCTCAACTGACACCAACTCACCACTGGTCAATGAAACAATGTATCAGCAATTAGTAGGTAGTTTGATTTATCTTACTACTACTAGACCAGATTTATGTTTTGCAGTAAGTTATCTTTCTCGCTTCATGGCTAAACTAAATGAAGATCGTTGGCAAGCTGAAAAACGAGTTCTTAGATATGTCAAAGGAACTCTTGACTTTGGCATTCTATATAAACAGATTGATGATTTTGAGTTAACAGGATATACTAATTCAGATTGGGTAGGATCAATTGATTTTAGAAAGTCGAGAACAGGATATGTTTTCACTCTTGGTTCAAGAGTATCTTCATGGCAAAGTAAGCTTCAAAGTACAGTTGCATTGTCTTCTACTAAAGCTGAGTACAAAGTGGTTGTTAGTGCAGGTCAAGAGTTGGTGTGGATTCAGTCAATATTGGAAGATCTTCAACTTGAATCGTCAACACCTACACCTCTCTTCTGGAACAACCACAATGTACTAAAGATAGTGAAGAATCCAGTATATTATTTCAGCACAAAGCACATAGAAGTTCACCATCACTACATCCAACAATTGGTTTCTAACAAAGTCATATGTCTTCATTATTGTCCTACATCTAAGCAACCAGCTGATATAGTGACTAAATCTTTATGTAAAGATAAATTTGCAAAATTCCGAGATAAGCTTAGAGTCGTTTCAGGTTCAGTCATTATGGGAGGGAGTTAGAATATTTAGGCAATAATATTATTCATGTATTTGATTAAAGGCGTAGTTAATTAGTTTCTTTGTTAAAGCCTATTTCCGTACATTTGTTTTAGTTGTTGATCATAGAGCCTTGTATAGGATAGAGGTTAGTATTGTTCCTATTTTATAATAAATTGGTTGTAGCTATAGTTTTGCGTATTTAATAGGCTATGGCAATGTAATGTTCACGGTTTCAATAATACAGATTTATCACACTGACGATCTATTAAAAAAAACACTAATTAACTAAGCCTATAACCAAATACATGAATAATATTATTGCCAAACATTCTAATATCCCATACCTCCTCCTTTGAGGACCTTATTCTATATGATATTAGAAAAGATGAACTAAAGATATAAGGTCGCCATGCAAAAAGGATCATTTAAGTTGTTTTTCAAATTTGGGGTTTCCCAAAGTAGCAAAAAGGGACAATGATCTAGGCTAACTTTTTTTGCCCTTTACCATAGACATAATGTTTCAAAGTGTGATTGGTGTATGACTGAGGGTGCTCCATGCATAGTTGCGCAGGCACGCACACTTCTTTGTGCATCAGTGCATCCTAAGCACTTCTCGCTTTGGAGTTTGCTTCTTGCCCATTGCCCCTCACAGTGTGCACACAAGCACAAGTCTCGCGCTTTCTTGCATGCCCACAATACCGGAAAGAACTTGCTTCTTGCGCAGATCCTCTTGAGTCTCACAAAACCGCTTTGGCATTTGTTGCACTATGCAGACCTTTCCTTGCTTCAAACTCATGTCACCTTTGCAGCACACTCTTGCACAGGACCCACATAGTTTGCAACGGCTTCACACAACATCCACGTGGCAACTCTCTACTTCTGCATGGCTTGTCAAGTGGCACTTCCAGTTCTGCAACACATCAAATAATCTCTCTTGTAACCATCCATATAGGAATCTCAATTGCCATGCACACCAAAGAAGTTCAACCATCACATAGTTGGAAGATGAAATGACTTGTAACCATTTCTCTTTGTAACAATCTTCAGTTGTAGCTGTTGTTTGTATCTGCCTAGAGGTCAACATTCTTGAGAGCCAAACTAGATAGTAGTGATAGTTGGGATGCCCAAAGTATCCACTTTTTCTCATACGCATCTATATATGTGTTGTCTTGTGTTTTTGCAAGGGCAAATTTCAACTTGAAAACAGGACAACTATACCCTAGTGTCAAACAATTTCATTGTAAACCTTCCCAAACACCCCTCTAGATCAGTCCATCCCCTATGTAAGGCCTATCCCCATCCATGTAATGCTCATGTCTGTGCTCCTAACCTTGCCCATGTGTTGATAAGAGGAAAACAAGTTCGTGGGATTCTTTTGAGACTGTGTCTTTAGAGGCGGATCTTTAAGCAAGCTTGGGAATGGCTATTTTTAGCCTTTCTCAGGAAGGTGCACATTCTTTGGAGCTAAGTTCAAGTCCTAAATTCACCAAGCAACTGTATTCATGAGCCAAGATCATTGTGCAAGTGATTTAGGGAAGATTTGGAGATTCAGAAGCAAGTTCAACAAAAGTAGGTTTTTGAAGTCAAAGGAGCTTTCACTGTAAAAAGGCACCTAAGCTTCGGAAGATGATTCTGGGAGCTCCGGAATGAGTTGGAAGTCAAACAAGATATCAATGGAAAGCTGATTCAATGCCCTACATGGTGGTAATCTCATATTTTTACAACACCCATGCATTTCTTTCCACAACTCATTCTTCGTAGGCACAATTGGCAATCCCAATAAAAAAAGGCCATTTTTGAGAAGGTTTAAAGTTGAATCAAATTTTGAGACCCATCCCATCCTTCTCAAAATGTTGTTTCCAGTCAAAATCATATATGGAAGTGCCTAAAAATTACTTCGGGAGCTCCGGCAACATCATTTTCAAGCTCCTCTCCAAGGTACAAGCTCCGTCCTCAGCCAAATTTTTCAGTGCCACATGGCAACATGAGGCTAAGGCCCACTTTTGGTGTCCCTCTGTCCCTTTCAAAGGGGACATGGGGTACAAGAAATTGCACCCCCCACCTTGGAGCTCTTGGACCCTCACGTGACCCCGTTAAGCTTTGTGAAGCAAGTTAAGCTCTTTTTCACCTCATTCTAGTTCCCTCCATCACGCAATCACAAAGTGCCACTTGTCATCATGAGACTGAGGTGCACTTTTGTGTCCCCTTCGTCCCTTTTCAAGGGGACAAGGGGGACAAGAAAATGTGCCCTCCCCCCTTGCTTCCACATGGTTTTTCATATGACCCAGTCTCAGCCCCCGAGAAGAGAAGACAATCAAAATAGGTACCTGATCTTCATCGGATGATTGCGGAAGCTTTGTAAGGAGTTAGGGGGCAAACAAGCACTCATTGAAAAGCTAAGAGAATCCTCTACAAGTTGGAACATTCAAATTTTTCACAAGCCCTTGGTACTTCTCAGGGGAGCTCATTTTTGGCGGGCACACTCTGTGATTCCAAGGAAGGTCATTTTTGAAGGGGTTGCAGGCAAAACCAGACCTTGAGACCCATCTCATTCTTCTCCAAATGATGTTTGCAGTCAAAATCATATAAAGAAGTGCCCAAAAATACCTTCGGGAGCTCCAGCAACTTCGTTTTCAAGCTCTCTCAAGGACACTCTCATAGTTAAAAAAAATTCTAGTGCCACATGTCAGCATGAGGTTGAAGCGCACTTATGGTGTCCCTTTGTCCCTTTCCAAGGGGACATGGGGGACAAGAAATTACTCCCCCCACCTTAGAGCCCCTAGATCCACCACATGTTCCTGGGAGGTCTTCGTAGGCACTTCTTGTCATTTTCCAGCCCTCGCCTCTGCTAGTGCATCTCCGCCACTTGTCGTCACCTAGGGGCTAATGCGCAGTTTTGGTGTCCCTTTCCAAAGAGACATGGGGGACAAAAAAATGTGCCCCCCCTTCCCTCTCTCTCTCAAAGCATAAAACCCAGCACTTAACCATTTTTTCACTCCCCCCCTCATTGCTCTATTTCTACCCAGAACTCTAGCAAAAAATTTCCAGATTCCTTCCTCTCCATTTTTCTCCTTACGTTCACCCCTCCATTCTCCTATGATTGTGGTAGAAGAAATTTCATGAAAAATTACAAATTTTTAAAGCTCCAAGCACATTTTTTGCCCAATTGACTTCGACGCCCATGAAGAGAAAATCTTCATAACTTGCAAATCGGTGCAAGGATCAACGTGGGGTTTTTTGCGTTCTTCATCATTTCTAGGCGCCCTCACAACCCAAGTGATAGCACTGCATGCACGGCCCGGATTTTTTACGGTGAAAAAACCCCGATTTCATGCCCTCATTCTGTAAAATTCTATTTCCCACTATTTTGGAGATCAAATCAAGCTAAAAAATTTGTATGTGAGATTGTGAGACAAAACCTATCCCAGTGGAGGTGGTTTCATTGAAATCCAAGGTAGGGAAAGCCACTTTCCAAAAATAGTAAGTCTCTACATGAGCACTTACTATAAATAGTAAATTCTCACAGTGGGCAAATTCTTCAAGACAGTGTTCACAGGGAGCAACCAGGACAACAAAGAGAGGTGGTCGAAAGTGAAGAAAGTGAAAAATGACATTTTCTAAAAATGGCAAATCCTCATTTTGAGTGCTGGAAGTTGCAGTTGTTTCTATCTCCATTCACCTCTCTGCTTTGCAACATCTTCACAGGGGTGTGCGACAGTGGCACAGTTCAAACGAGGCAATTCATCCTCCACAAGGCATCGCGAGACATCACTGTGGTCACAGTAGTGTACATAAGTAAAGGACATTGTAGGGTGCAGCAGTTGCAAACGAGAAGCATCGTGCAGTCCAAGAGGATATTCAAAAAGGTTCAAGAGCTCCAAAGATCATCATTGTAAATCTTCAATCGGGTTGAAGGCATCCACTCTCCCCCGGTGAGCAAGTTGAGTGAGCTCGGTGAGTTGTTCAAAGTGAGCCAAACTAGTTGAACTCGGGAGGCTAACTGGGCAAGTTGGTTTGAATTTCTCAAGACAAGAAAGCTCTAGCAAGCGCGAGTAATTCATTGCAAAACATTCAAGTATCTGAGTATGTCTTCCCGAAGGTCAGAACTTCCCCAAGATAATAAAAGAATTGATTCCACAATGAGCTCTTGAGGATGCTCTAGTGGGAAACATCATGGTTGCATGGTGCGAGCAAGTTCTCCCAAGTCTTCGTTCATATGCATGATCAGTTACAAAGGAGTGGCAGTTGCTCATGGTTTGATCAAGTATTTTGGGGGCATCCTTCATTGTCTACAGTAGTCTAGTGATCAAGTGCTTCTCACTTCTTCACTCGATGTGCCTGATGGGCTGCAGTTGTTGATCATTCAAAGGGAGGTTTCTCATGATGCAAAAGAGCTCAAGGTTGCAAGTTTTCACCATTTAGGAGGAGGCTTCTTTCAGTATGGAGTGTCAGAGTTCTTCACTCAGAGTTCATGACTGCATCAAGGCATTCAATTGGATCATCACAAGGAGTGGATTTCCTTCATCTCCTCCCTCCTTCCCTCTTTCTCCCTCTTCCTTCTCTCTCCTTTCTAATTCTTCGTTGAGCATAATCATTGTATTTTGTCCTATTCACTTAAGTGACATAAATTGTAAATTGTAAAAGTATTTTCTCGAAATTATAAGGGAAATACTTAATTTGTCTTTTCCAATGGCAAATGAAAGGTCACAAGTGGAATAGGAATGTGAAGAGTCATGTGAGGGGAGATGAGAGGTCAATTCACATTGCTATAAATTTGGATGGCTTCTCCAGTCGAAAAGGATCCTGAAAAATTTAGTTCTTTGTAGCAATAGTGGATTGTGATCTGTTGTTGAGCTTTGTATCACCAATGCACATGAAATAAAATATACACTTCTATTCTCTTTTTCTTGTGTTTCTTCTATTTCTCTCTTATGCACTTTGCAAGCATAGTGATCCCAAAAGAGCTTTGTATCTTTGATAAATGAATCCAAGGACTTTGTGTCGGGTTTGTTCTTCTCACTAGATAGCTTCATTGTTGTTTTCCTCTATATTGAATGTTGAACTACTCTAGTTATTGGGTGTGAACTCTGCAATTGGCCTACTCACAACAGTAACCTTCCTTTCCTAATTTCTCTCCTTCCCCCTTATCATTGTGATTTCCTCCCTTGTACCCCGTACAAGCACTTTGCCACAAGTTCAGTGGAGTGTTCCTATGTGATCCCGACCTATTTGGCCAACCCACAAAAACTAGTTTAGGATTAGATTAGTTACATTTAATAATGGGAGTTGCACCATTCAATGCAGAGGGGCGTAGCCCTGTGAACGTTGGTGGAGACACCTAATTTGCCCAATTGACAAAAGTTCTCACCAACAATATGCATATTCAATCTAGGTAAATCAAACGAATTGTTTCCCCTTTTGATCATCAAAGCTTGCTTCCCTAACCTTACAGTAACATTTACACCTTTGTACTTATCCTCTATTCTCCAATAATGAATAGAGGTAGTATTTCCTACAAATACACTTCTGCTACACCATTGTGTTATGGTTAATATTATAAGTTAACTTCTTGTGCACTCTATAATCCTTGCCGCTATCTCTAAGGCAACAGTGTCCCCCGCATATGGTCCTAGGCTATGTGGTGCAAATCACCAATATCAAAACTAAGCTTAACCTTTCTAAATCTATTAAGGTACAAGCATAAGAAAAGAAAGGACAAGAAGTCAGTTTTGTTTTTACCTTCCCAGAAGAACGTCGTAGCAAGAGCAAGATGGTTGACAACCGAAAACAACTTGAGACAGCCCTAAACATTCAAAAGGTTATTAAGGATGCACTGGTAGCACAACGCACCAAACTCTTCGAGCGATTCCGCAAGTTGATGTTTCGCCTCAACCCAACGAGCACGCCCTCTTTCTCCCTACCATCTCACACGCGGTTTCAATGTCAAAACCCTTTCAAGGTCCAAGTGAGCATCGGCATCCTAATGTTCTAAGGCAAGATTGACGCCGCGGCACTAATAAGCAACTTCACCAACTTGAGGCCTACTTCTTTGTCAACTTCTTCACTAACCGTAAGAAGCTCACCTTCACAATTTTAAAGATGTTCATTTCAGTGTCCCACTAGTAGGAGACATTCATCGCACAACACAAGAAGTAATTCTATTCCATCCAAACTTCAGATGACTTTGTCAACGCTCTACAAGAGTATTATCCCCTCAAACACTATGAAGATGAATATATGTAGTTCCAACAACTGCGATAACGCAAGGAGCAATCGATGGAAGACTAAACCAACAAGTTCCACAACTACGTTTTGCACTTGCGCAAGGGCCTCACAAAGTAACATAAGATGTTGAAGCACATCAATGGACTTTCACCTTATATACTTGCCAAAATGGGGTTCTTGACTTCCAACTCTCTGGGGCAAGTATCACCAAGATCGAAGCCAAGGCAAAGATGAAGTAATGTTTCCACTCTTCATCCAATGGCATACGCTAGAGTTTTCCCGTGCACAATGCAACATCTAATCTTACTATGCAGAACAAGTATAACGCTTCACACAGGAGAGAAGCTTAAGAAGGTTGCATTGAGCGAGAAGGCTCTAGCGCCTTCTAACTCAAACAAAGGCAAGAAGTAGGGTGACAAGCATTGGCATTAACATCGCTCACCCACCCATGACGATTCTAAATTTCGCACGCATCGATACTTTCTTATGCAATCTACTTTAGTTTCAACACAAACAGATAACACTGATCTAGATGCCTCTTATCTCAGCACCATCACCACTACCATGGACACCTCTGAGGAGCATAAACACCTCTTCCACACCAAGTTTTGGATGAAGATTCAGCCTCTTCATGTTATCATTGACAATGGTAGCCATAAGAACATCATTGCACAAGCAACAGACTAACACCTCAGCCTTGCCATGTCTGCTCATCCCAAGCCATATTCCTCGAGTTGGTTGCATCAAGGGAAGGATTTACATGTCCAACAGCAATGCACTTTTCCGTACAAAGTTTAACCCTTCAGTGGTCTGCAACATCTTATTGGGGAGACCATTTGTGTATAACACGGATATTACATATCAAGCCAATTAGAGACATTAGACAGTTCGTGTAAAAGATTGCTTATGGAATCTCATGGACTCAACTCCAATGACCAAAGTCGCTTTGGTCTCTACTAAACAATGTCGCAAACTCGCCTCACACATGCAGAAGTTTGTGTTGCTCATGGTCTACCCAAAAAACACTTGCACGGGAAGGGAAGGAAGCATTGGCATTACATATCCCGCAAACTTCGTCACAATAACAACTCGACAAGTTATTGAAGCGGCACAACAAGGTCTTCACAAAGCCCGAAGATCTTCCAACATACTACGCAATAAAGCACCACATAGATTTGGTTCTTGGATCCCCTCTTCCAAACAACACATTGTATCGCAAATGAATGTGGGAGAATGATAAACTCCAACACCAAAGATAAGAGCTCCTCAATCAGCACAAGATCAGGGCTAACTCTTCTCCTTATGAGAGTTCGACAATTCTTGTGCCCAAGAAAGATGGGACATGGCATCTTTGTATAGAATATTGTGCACTTTACAAAATCACAATGAAGAATTGATATCCACAGGCACACATTGATGACCTCCTAAACCAGCTTCGAGGCGCAAAATACTAAAGTCAGGTTATCATCAAGTTCTGGTTCATCCTGAAGACAATTGTGATGACAAGAGAGGGAGTCTATGAAATGTTGGTTATGCCTTTTGACTTCACCAATGCATCAGCAGCATTCATGTTCTTGATGGATGATCTACTAAGGCCCTTCCTCAACTCCTTTGTCATCATCTATTTGGATGACGTCCTCGTCTACAACAAGACTCAGGAGGAGCATGTCGAGCACATCTCATGTGTCTTAAACACCTTGTGCAGACACAAGTTGTAAGCCAACTCAAAGTGTACATTTGACGCAATGCAGATCCAATACCTACACTACATCATTGACCACGCAAGAATACATGTAGATCCAAAGAAGATCAAACTGATCCAAGATTGGCCAACTCCATGAAATCTCACAAAATTGGGGTTTTTTATTAAACTCGCAAACTTCTACCACAACTTAGTCCTTGATTTCTCACACATATCATGGCCTCTCATCCAAATAACCTGCACCAAAACCAAGTTTGGTTGGACCAGTGGGCAATAGCGTGCTTTTGAGGTTCTCAAGGAACTCCTTTGTGCAGTGCATGTTCTCGCAATATTTGACATTGCACACTCCTTCTAACATTACACTAGTGCATTTAGCTATGCACACAACATAGTACTCAAGCAGCAAGGACCTCCAGTTGCATACCACTCAAAGAAATTCAACGACACAGTTCAAAGGTACTCCACTTATGAAAAAGAGTTGTACGCTATTGTGCAAGCAATTAAGCAATGGTGCCACTACATCTTGGGTAAGGAGACAATTATTCATTATGATCATAATCCACTTCAATTTCTGCAAACACAAAGCAAGGTGGAGAATGTGCAACACATGAAACAGATGACTTACCCGCAATAGGTCCATCTCGTGATAAAGCACAAGATGGGAAAGGATAACAAGGCAGCAAATTTGCTTAGTAGACTGTTTGTACATGTGCTCATCACACTGTTGGATACACATGGCGATAGCTTTTCATATTATGTACCTATTCAGCTGATTAGGACTTCACAAACGCCTATATCACTTTTGCATAGGGTTAAGAGGTTCCAGAATTCTACCCTAGTGACAGGCTTCTCTACAAGCATGTCCATCTTTGTGTACCCAATGGTGCACATCTCACCAAAGACTCATTTGAAGGCACACTATGCCAAGACATCAGGTCACTTCGGCGTTAAAAAGACTTTAGCCACATTGTAGTCACAATTCTACATACTGCACGTGCTCGTAGACATAAGTGCCACATAACGTCTTGCATTCTTTGTTATATCACAAATTTTGTGAAGAAGTTAAGACTTTACACACCTCTATTGGTTCCATCTAGATCATGGGAATCCATCAGCATAATCACATGATTGGACTACCTATGACAAATCACCCAAACAACACTATGTTTGTTGTTAGTGAATAGGTTTTCAAAGATGACCATCATGGTTCCTTATGAGAAAGGCATCGATGCAGTTGACACAGTTTGAGCTTTCTTCAACCTATGTTTGGGTTCACTTTGGACACCCAACATTCATCATATCTAACTGCGATTGATGCTTTGTGGGTCATTTCTGCCAAATATTGTGAGAATTGATGGGTATGTAATTGGATTGATTGATGACATTTTATCCTTAAACAAATGGACAAACTGAAGTTGTTAACTGCACTCTAGTTTCTTTGTGTGTACAACAATGCACATGCTCACACTTGGGATGATAACTTGTTATACATCGAACATGCCTATAACAGAGTTATCCACAGTTCTACAGGGCATAGTCCATTCTAAATATGTTTTGGGTTCTAACTAACAGCACCTATAGACATCTATCACATCCACAGGAAAAGGGAGGACACGGTGCAAAATTTATGCAACACATTCAATTTATTTAACAACAGGTTCAGCGGCTTCTCTCACTCTTTCAACAAAAGTACAATGAGTGTCAAGACGAGCATCACACACCTCGTGAATTCCGAGTTGTCAATAAGATTTGATTGCATCTTCAAATGGAATGTTTCGAGGGTCCACACCAAAAGATCAAGCCTTTGCACTATGGTCCTTACACTATTCTCTGAAAACTAGAGAGAATGCCTTGGTTTTTAATCTCCCTTCCTACTTGGGCATGCACCTAGTATTCAATGTGGAACTCCTCAAGCCTTATATTCCCCAACTCCTTGGGCCAGCAATGACACATCTCATCTGGAATCTAAACACTTGCGTCCTGCAAAAAAATATCAGATTACTGAAGTGACGGACACAAGTACCCGCCAAGGCACGCATCAACATTTTTGAGTGGCTAACGCAGGGTGATATATCGATCAAGTCAATTGGTACAACCTTAAGCAACTTCAAATACAATTTTCGCAGCTCCATAAGGATGTAATGGGGACCATTGCTCTTCAAGAAAAGACAAATGACCCATGTGTAGCTGCATAGGCACACACACTTCTCCTTTGCACACCTATGCAGCCTACGCAATTCTAACTTTGGAATTCGCTTCTTGCACAACAACCCTCTCAGCATGCGTACACACAAGTCTCACGGATTTCTTGTGCATGCCCGTGGTACTGCAAAGAACTTGCTTCTTGCACAGAGTCTCTTGAGCCTCGCAAAACCTCTTTGGCATCTAGCACATTGTGCAAAGCTTGCCTCACCACAATCAAGTGTCACCTTTGTGGCACACTCTTGCGCAAAATCCGCATTATTCACAGCAACTTCACATGGTAAGATCTTCACATATAATAATAGAGTAATCTAAACAATATGCAAAATATAATGAAGATCAACATGACACGAGATATTGGTGGGGCCAAAATGCCCTAATATTCAATATATTCATAAATAGAATAAGTACCCATAAGGTAGGACAACACCATATAATACTCCTTAAGGAATAAACTCCACACGATCTCCCAATATAGGAATGCCACTTCGATGGGGCCATCTTCAATACCCTTCTACCAAATAGAAGACTCTTTACATATTTAACATCCTACATAATGATATTCATCTCCTTTATATAGACATATATAACTTTTAATGGGTGAGTAACATATAATCCCAATGCAAGCCGACTCTTTACCTAATATAGCTAATTCCACAAGTTACCTATTTAGGAAAATACATAAGGCCAACAGAACTAAATGGATTCGTTCCACATATCGACATCTCCATCAATCTAGATACACTATAATATAGTATTCCTCGGTATATAACATGCCATCCCTCCTTGACATGTTTAATCCCCGAAACATGAAAAGAAACCAAGTGACGAATGTGCTTCAAATCATTGGACAATTGTTGCCATGCTCGAACATCCAACCACCCAAATGTGATCTTAGTGAGCGATGACTCTTTGAACATGGTTCCTAATTTCGTTGCACTACTCTAATTCCCTCCATGACCATGGTTGTTCCTCCTCAACTTCTATGCATGGCCATAATGATTACTCCTATGATTGCATGTTCCATAATTGTGGCTCGTTTGATTCCACACTAGACTGCACAGAAACGCCCTATACCCCCTCGTACCGGGCTGGGTATGTTTTGGGTATGGGTACGGGTACGGGTATGCCCTGGGTACGTTGTGGGCATGTACCCACAGGCCCTGGGTATGTCCAGGGTACGGATTTCCGTACCCTGAACGTACCCAGGGCCTTTGGGTACGTACCCACAGAGTACCCACAGTTTTTTCTTTTTTTTTAGTGCAAAAAATAAATAAAAAGAGTACCCACAGAGTACCATAGTTTTTTCTTTTTTTTAGTGCAAAAAAATAAATAAAACATGAGGGCTTTAATTGGAATTGAACTTTGGAAAGTTCGTGTGAGATTCAATATTGCCAATAGGCTCTGAAGGGTTGAGAGGGATGAAAAGGACTTCATTTGGTTGACTTACTATTTGGGGGCTTTCTTGTTGCTCCTCATGGGTCCTTTATTCTTCAATCAATTTGGATAGCATGGGAACAAGTGAAGCACTTGGTGGTTGGGAAGCCTATCTTCTCTTCATTTGACATTAGGTACCAAGCCTACAAATCGATTTCGTCAAATCAGAAATATAATGACAAGATCCTTGCCTTGACAAGAGGTTGTTCTACCCTCCTTTGGTTTCAGAAAGGAATTAAAATATTTCATGACTTTAAATGTTTTTTTAATGTCCAATGATACGTCTAACTCAAGCTTAAGGCATTAATAATGAATTATCAAATCTATAATACAGTCTTGTTATTAATTATTATGTTTTGAACATTATGAATCAATACAAACTCAAGTCTCAATTCTCAAAGTATTGGAAATTTGTTTTCATGCTCAATGAATGATTTTAAGTTGTATGGGTATTAAATTGCAATAAGTATGCAAATGTTTCTTATTATATATATATATATATATAACGTACCCAAAAGCATACCATACCCGAGGTTTTTAAAAATTTGCCGTTTCAACGTACTGAAACTGTACCCATACCCGTATCCGTGCAGTCTAGATTCCATGTATAGCCATATTGATTGTTCCTCTAATTCCCTATATATCAACATTGATTGTTGCGATGATGCTCTCTAACATGCCTCCATGTTTGTTGCCTATATGGATGATGAAGGTGTTGAGATGACTAAACCTTAGTATCCTTGACCTTATCAACCTTTTCTTCTACTTTCTTTACCTTTTCCACCTTTTTATTTGCTAGTGCCTTTGTCTGTTTAGTAGAAGAATGGGTCCTTTCTTCTTTTTCTTAATATTCTTCTTCTTCTTCTAATTATTCTTTATGCTCTTCTTCACCATCTTCATATTCATTCTCATGCTCTACCTTGACCTTTCTTTGTTCCTCAAGATGGCCTCCTTTCTCTTGTACCAAAACTTCAAGAACTTCTTCTATACATTATTTTTTATTGCCCCCAAAGACTCTAAGAAAATATATCCAAGAACAATATCCAACCCATCAATATCCACGCCATGATCTTCTACCTCTCCTACCCTCAAAACAAGTCACAGAAATCTGAAATTTACATTGAAGCTTTTTAAATAATTCTCCAACTTCAATTCAAAAATAGCAGAAAAAATCATAACAAATTGCAAGATGTAAATGATTCTTCAAAATTAGGGTTTCAATCAAATTTTTGCCCAAATCAAATCTTTGATACCACTTGATACGATTTTCACGTACAATAGTATAAGAATCCAAACAATATGTAGGATATAATGAAGATCAACACTACAAAAGAGATATCCGTGGGCCAAGCTGTCGTAATATTCAGTATATGCTGAAACAGAATAAGTACCCTAAAGGTAGGGCAACATCATTTAATACTCCTAAAGGAGTAACTCCACAAGATCTCCCAATATGGGAATGCCACTTCGAGGAGAGCATCACCGATATACTTTCAAATAGAAGACTCTACATGCTTGACATATATCATAATGATATTCATCTCCTTTATATAGATATATGTTACTCTTAATGGGTGCGTAACACTTAATCCCAATATAGGTTGACTCATAACCCAATACAACTAATTACACAAGTTAAATATTCAATCCATTATATTAGACCAATATAACTAAGGGGGATGTGTGCCACATGTCGGTATCTCCATCAACCCATATACATTATACTCTCATATCCCTAGGTACATAACATCACACAACATCCACATGGCAACTCTGTACTTTTATGTGGCCTCCCAAGTGGTACTTCCAATTCTGCAGCACATCAGAGAATCTCTCTTGTAACCGTCTAAATGGGAAGCTTAACCACCACTGAATAAATAAATATGATCAAACAGTAACTATTATGTCACAGAGTATATCAGAATGTCAAACATGGTGAAAATATGGCAAACAAGGTGTCAAATAACAAAGAAATAATGCAAGATCTCATTTTAGACTTTATGCAACTATTCTTTATTCGAAGTGGCTGGCACATATCATCATCTGCTGCACTAGAGTTATTTAAGAAATGCCCACTTAATTAGAAGTCTTTAAATTCACCATAGTATGTAGCAAGGAAAGGTATGTTGAAAATTCCTCTAGACCACGGTAAGCAGACTTTGATCTTATGGAACCCTCAACTAGATAGCTCAAAACTGAAAGCCAATCAAACTTCTAAACTTTAAATGCTAGAATCTACAATCACATAGAGTAGAGAAACACTAACTGAAAAATACTTAGATCTGCTCAAAATCACATCACTGTTTTATTAATTAGAAAACAGAAGCTACAATACTTTGGAACACACACTGGAAAAACATTCACACTAAATGAATAAAACATCTACCCTAGGCCTTCTTTTATAGCTGAAGAAGAGACCCTAAAAATAGCCCGGATCCTAAAACTGGATCCATCCCAAAATTAGCTCAAACATTGACCTAATATCCTAGGGACCTGCGCCCTTAAATAGACGAAGTCAAACTGCTAAACAAAAAAGTGCTATTTTAAAACTAGAAAACAAAGTTCGTAAAAGAAATTGTTAAATCCAGACAGCCAAGAATAGGACTTTTGTTCGCTGTGATTGTACACTCTACTGAAGTGCACCCAAGTTCCACATGTGTGCAGTGGTAGAGGATGCATTCTGTGTGCATGAATTGTTTTTAAACTAATGCTAAATGTGGGTAAAGACTAACACCTAAATAGCCTTAATTAGCAAAAGTTAAACAAACTATTTAGCACCATCATGATAAGAATTAAACAAGGGTTAGATGCTAACATTCATCAATATACAAAACTTTGAAAATAAAAATGTTAAACATCTAATATCCTCTATTCTCTAACAAAAAATAAATGAAGGGACCTAAGTAGGCTCCATGGCTATCAAAAATGGTTCTCCTTGGTATTCCAAGAACCTATGAATGAGGGCTTATCAAAGTTGGGCTACAAGACCCCTTTTGATACCTCCCATATGACCTAAGCACTTAGGAAAGAGGCTTAACTTTTCAAGATGATGAACTCTCAAGAAAACAAAAGGTAATCTCTTGGTCTATTTTGCTATATGTTTTGTATTTGTCTTCTCAAGAAGTTTAGGTGTAGGTATAAAGGTAGAAGAAGGGCTCCTTATATAGCCCAATGGATAAAGGAAACACTTCATCCCTTTGCATGTGGGATAAAGGTAAAACATGCTTAGGAATGGATAAGGTTGCTTTATAAAAGGTAACCTTACTTTAGAAGGGTTTAATTTATGCTTAGCAAGTCATAGGAATTGGGGGGGCGTTTTAATTAATCAAAGGTGATTAACTAATAGGTAGATGTAAGCGTATAAAAGCTAATTAGAGAAATATTAGTATGATTTGAGGCTATTATAAGAGGATTAAATCAATTAAATATGGATTCATTGGCTAAATGGTAGGGAAAACTAATTAATTAATAATAATTAATTAGTCTAGATATAAGGGGGTGAATAATTAATGGAAGGTCGTTAATCAGGATGTTATTTAGATTGGAAACTTAATTAATTAGTGTATTGTAATTAATTAATGACAATAAGAGGGAAGATGAGCGTCTTGTGACGATATGTCATCAATTTGTGAGAAAGGAGATAATTAGTGCAAATTAAGTATTTAAATTGCTTGGGCATAATTATAGGTGTCTACATTTGCCCCTCTTTGGGGTGGCGTAAGTGACACCACTTCAAAGATAGTAAACGGAAGAAAATTTTGAAGGGATAGAAGAAAAATTAGTAGGAGGGAGAGATGCCCCCTCGAGTGTCGATGGGGTGATGAAAGAAGACGATCAATGATCAAAAAAGGTGAGAGATAGATAGAAAAATGGGAAGGGGCAGGATGCCCCGGTGAGACGAAAGATTAGGGGTGAGAGAAAATTGATGCAGAAGAAATATGGAGGAGTGGAGAGAAGAGCTTAGCCTCTAGCCACTGTGTATTGGAAAAATGTTGATGTTATCATATTGCCACAGAGATCTACATCATTGGTCCTTATGAAAAATATAAGCATATGAAAAAGGTAGAATGACATGAAAAGCCATACTACGAAAAATTTTCCATTGCTAAAAATAGCAACTCCATGGAACATACAACTATGCAATGAAATACGAGAAGGAAACAAGCTCATTTGACAGGGAAAACAAGTACGAACACACATATCCAACCCAACAACGGTTAAGAAAGTTGTACAAATATTTTGTTATCAAGTTGAAGACATCTACATGTTCGTGATTGACTATAAGGATTAAAAATGATGCCCCAAGCAAGGATACATGTAAGGGGAAATAATAATGGACACGAGGTCCAAGTAAAAAGCATTGTGCACAATGAAACAGCACCAGGCAACAAACGTGCCCCAGAGTACAAATGAAGCAAGAAACTAGCTTTGTGAATGGTTGTCAATCCGGTGATCCACGAGTCATATTAATCAGGGAAGATGTGAAACAAACTAGCAGGATATGGAGAAAATACCATGCGTAAGACACAAATTTCAGTCGTAATAAGCAAGTTACCAGTTTTGTAGGTTGTTTTTTTTTTGTAAGGATTTTGTGAAAAAAATTGCCCTATTTTTGGATTTTTAACGTGATATATATATATATATATATATATATATATATATATATATATATATATATATATTGCTTTTGTTTTTTATTTTCTGAAAATATGGTGGACAGTAGAAGAAAATAGAAGAAATAGAATGAAGGGCCCAGGCGCAACAAAAAGTGCCCTAGGTGAAGAAAGAAGAAACAAGCAACAAATAAAGTTCTTATTTTGTGGAAAAATTAAGAAAATAATTATTTTTGAAAATTAATTATTTACGAGAGTGAATAAGAAGAAAAATCACCTAGGACCAATAAAATTTCCCTAGGGAGAAGAAAGAGGTATTGGACAACAAAAACTGCCCCAATACGGTGAATAATAAGAGAAAAATAATCATTTAATAAAAATAATTATTCCACAGTGGACAGAGGAGAAAATGGAAATCAAAACGAGTCTCTAGGCCTTCACGGCAGTGAAAAAACAAGTTAATATACCCCACCTAGGGGGGGTAAATCATCACGACCAATTCATTTTAACTGAGCACTACTAATTTTTTACTATGAGGCTCTGATAGTGACGAGTATGATGGTGATCGCACGGAATTGAGTGAGGTGAGCAGACGCAGTCTGAGGGTACCAGCGGCACGCTAACGATGGCCCCTTCATGAGTATTGAAACTTGGCTCGTCAATTTTTGTCATTAATGCCTTAATTTTAATGATTAGGGCTAGGAGGTCGTGTCGGTGTGTAGGCACAGGTGTCGAGTCAGGGGCGCGTAGGCATCTCTTTGGGGGTGCATGCATCGTCATAATACACACGGGCGTACATGCGCAGGTACAAAAGCATGCACACACCCACATGCACACGCTCACACACTACACATGTGTGTGCACGTGCACACATCATAGAAAGGGGGGCGACACACACATAAAGAAGAAAGTGCACACACAAAAAGAAGGGAACACACATGGAGGGTACACGCGCACAAAGCATAGGCATAAAAAAAATGGCGCAAGCACCGAATACGTGGCGCACACACCCAAAAGGGAGCGCAAGGTGCCTGAATGGTGGCACCAAGTGCCCTAAGATAGAACACGCGCACGTGCACACGCCAAAAGGGAGGTGCACACATGCCCAAAAGGGTGCGTAGCAAGCACCCCAGGCCAGCGGAGGATAGACAAAAAAATGCTAAAAAGATGAAACTTAGAAGAATTTTTTTAGGATTTTTGGGTTAACCCTAAAATAAAAGATAGATTTTTAGAAGAAATGCTAGTAACTGACGAGTGATTTGATATTTTGTAGAGATGTCTGTCAATATTACAGACGCGGGAGTGTCATAGCTCGGATAGCTAAGGTAGAGGGGAGAATCCATCAGCAAGACTGGTGAGCTATGTCCATACTTCTCGAGGCGGTGGGGCTAGGCCCCGTGTCTTGGATGTCATCCATCACCTTGGACCATCATTTGCTGACTGCGCTAACTGATCGATGACATAGCAAGAGCTAGTGTTTTAGATTTCCAACTGGGGAGATGAATGTGACCCTAGAGGACGTATGGGAGGATTCCCCGTGTGCCAATCAGGGGCACCTTGATTGAGTAAAGCTCTAATGTAGGGCTAATTAGAGCAGCATGCAACGATCTGTTTGATATAGATGACATACTGCATGATGGTATGACTATTGCCTTGCATGAGTGCATTTCTAACCCAAAACTACATTGGGGGGGCCTCTACATTATGTCACTTATCAGTGGGTTTTTTCTCACCGAAAAGACATGGATGTCATTCCCGAGATGTTTATTACCATTGGTACACAGTATTTTCAATAGAGAGTGATATTGTTGGGGATAATGCATACTAGCCCACTTATACTGGTATTTACACTTGATCACGCTACCATGATCAGAAGATTGTGCGTTTAGCTTCTTTATTACATATTTGGTCATGGGACCATATTACGATTGGACACCCTGTGGGCAATTTGTGTGTCCGAGACCCAGCGAAGCCATCGTACATGGTGTGGGTATTAATAGGTGGCAATGCATGAGGCCACTTAGGCATCCTATTCAGATATACAGTGAGGAAATTTGATGAGTTGTCTGAGATAGATATTATATGGCGACCTTATATACATATCCAATGGCCCGAGGATGTCATAGAGCTCAGTGTGTGCTTAGTAGAGCACTTTATCATTGGTAGTCATAGCTACATCATAGAGTCTATACAGAGTTGATAGGTGCCAGCAGCAGTTTAACGTAGTACAGGGGGTGCCATAGCCTGATAAATGGTATGCTCGCAGAGATTCAAAGAGGCATATCATGGGGCCTCATATACCGGTGGCCCGAGCTAGGGTGAGTTTTTCACATGTGGTCCCACAAGCATGAGACCCAACATGACAGGTTAGGGACCCAGGGACGACAGTAAATTACGCGGCTTGGTACGCCACTGTGTTACCTCGGCGTCTTACCATCCCGGAGGAGGCCTGAGCAGCAAGCATTTGTCCACCTATAGAGATTTGGCATGGTTCCGAGCGGGGAGAGAGAGCAGCAGGGCCTGATCCAGAGGATCCATTTGATGGCCTACCACATGATGAGCAGGGTGCCCCACAGGCACAGGGACCGAGGCCACAAGGCCCAGCACAGATACCAGCATAGGTTCCTAGAGCCAGGGTCCTAGAGCAGGGCCAGTCATCTAAGGCACCACAGGGACCAGCCTTAGTGGCACAAACAGTGGCACCGACAACCACATTGCAGCAGTAGTTACAACAAGCCCTAGCCGAGAGAGATGAGGCCAAGGCAGAGAGAGATGAGGCCCAAGGCTGGTGTGTGACAGCAACAACCGAGCGAGATCAGGCTCGGACCCAAATTGTGACATTGTTATCAGAGCGAGACCAGGCTCGGGGCAGGACGTGCAATGGGTCAAGCCGAGCTGGCTCGAGCTACAGCAGAGATAGCGTCCTACTGACGCACGGAGGGGACAGTAGTGACGGCCAGAACTCATAGAGATCTGGCCACATCAGAGGGCAGGGCATCGTATTACAGGTCTTTATACTTTGAGGCAGTGCCTCCTGAGCGACGGGCACCATCCTATAGTCAGCAGTCCAGCAGAGGGACTAGATCAGAGAGGCCTCAGGCCTCAGTGGAGCAGCCATGACCAGAGAGAGCTGGCGATGCTCATGTCATGCGACCTCCGTGGGACAGGCCAGCTACTCCGTCAAAGGGCTCGAGTCAACCCTAACATTTTGTATATCCACGAACGCCTCTTTATGAAGGTTATGAGTAGATTGTGCTCCATGTATATTCATTTTGTATTGGTATAGCATTTTTGACACATGCCTGTGATGAAGGCTTTTTTTCCTTCGTTACACGTACCATTCTTTTGTATGCCTCAGATGAAGGCTTTTTTGATGTACTGCCGTGATGTATATCCATTTTTGATACAGATATACCACACATGTATGAGTTGGACATTTGTGACATGACATATGTGTACATGAGATGGACATTTGTTTATTATTTCTCATGGATAGATGTGTTGATAATGCATTCTGATTTGATTTGACATGTATATGTATCGATGATCTTGTTGATGTATCACATGTGTTTTTAGTTCCAGATGATGTGATTTGTTTATGAGATGTGCCATACTTAGTGGACGGGATGATATGATGATAAGGGTGTGGGGGGGTAGATTTTGATATTTGCAATCCCTCTTGCCCCCAATTGATGATACGATATGTGATGATTAGCTTAGCATTCATGTATGATGTATACTTAGTTTTTTCATGATATATGATGTATAGATGATGCTAGATGTGATGATATGATGGTAATGTGATGTTATGATAACAAAACAATGCACATGCAATAAACACAATCAAATGCTAACAAAGAACACAATGAAACAACATAATAACGCACCATGATTCACTAGCATACAAAAACACATCTCAATATGCACAAGTAAGAATAAATCTAATCTAAGCAAGAAAAGATGAATTCTAACAAAGTACGCCCAAGCAACAACACAAAAGCCTAAACATGAAACCACTATACAAGCAAACAAGCAAAGCAAGAAACAAGACAATGCAAGGAAACTTAAGGAAATGTTTTTGTAATTTTTGTTTTCATGCAACAATTTTCCATTGTTTTTGAGTTTGTGAAACAATTTTCTATTGTTTTTGTGTTTTTGGATATTTTGAATGTTTTTGCAGTTTTGAGAAACAATTTTCTATTGTTTTTGTTTGCTACTGAATCAATTGGGCGTAATTATGGGTGTCTACACATTCTTAAATACCATAATATAACACTCCCTCTTGTTGAGGAACGTGTTCTCCACCAATCCCAGTCTCTCCTAGAACATCTCAAACTTCCCCTTAGCTAGAGGTTTTAACGAGATGTTTGCAACTTGTTGATCTATCATAACAAAGTCTAGAGCAACTGCTTCCTTCTGAACTTTGTCTTTGAAGAAGTGATGTGTAATGTCCCTTTCCAAATACTCTAAGGCCTAGTTGGCCTATTCTGCCCTTTTTCCTTGTTTATTCCCTTGGGAATTGGGGCGTGGGAGATGTAAAGGGAATATTAAATATTTGGACCCTTATATGCATTAATGTTATAATTTTACGTTGAGATGTTTTATTAATGCACTTTATACTATAATTTCACTTTGAGGTGTTTCAAGTCGTGACTTATGACTAAAGTGAAATATTATTATTATTTTATAAAGTGGCTTTGGAAAAAGTGGAGGATTAGGGTTTCAAAGGAGTTATAACTATAAGGATGACTTGAGGATTAAAAAAAAACTTATTTTGATTTGTTATTTTCTCTAGAAAAAATTTGGTGAGCCTATGTGTTCATTTCTCTTGCTCAAGGAGTGAAATCCCTTGGGATCCCTAGTTTCGGTGCAAAGGAGACTTTGGACCCTAGCTAGAAAGGTTATTTCGGTGAGAGGATTTTTCCTCAATCCCTAGTGCTGCATTTACAGGTGCCAAGGATTATTTTCAACATACTAACGATTATTCTGGTATTGGCCATACAGATTGGGAAAATATCATAGGTTTGTTTTGTCATAAAGTGGGACCTGAAGGTTGATGTTATAGTTGGTTGCCACATCACAAGTTGTTGGTGATTATTGAGTGCACAACGATCTTTGGAAGGAGTTCAGGAGTTATAAAGGGTTGCACAACAGTCTACCATCGTTGCCGATATAAGTCTGATACAACTTCAGTTGTTAATACATTAAGTATGATATCCATCTACTACTGGGCACTGCTGCTTCAAAGGTATTAATGCAGTTTTAAACTAAAAATCAAACTATTATTTCTGTTGTAGAACTCAACCATACTCAGTTGTTCAAAGTTATAATAATTTCTAAGTTTAATATCGAATGCATGCCAACTGTTTGATCAAATTCCTTGCCCTGTGGATCGCTACACTCAGAAATATATTACTAGCAGCAGCTATATCAGTTAAGAGGTCTGCAATCATTAATCTAAACACCATATATTGGAAGGTTTGCTTCAGTTGGATGTATGGTAAATGTTTGTTAAAATGTCTATGCCTTATTCCTTGTTTTTCTAACTACTTATCAAAGTGTCAATGGCATTTCCAGTTCAATAGAATGAGTGCCAACTATTTGACGGAATGACAGTATACAATCTTTGAATATTTTCATGATTATGTGATGGATTTATGATCATTGTCATAGCTGTTCTAAACATTGCATGCAAACTGTTTGACAAAATGCCTACAAGTTAAAAGTCAGGAATTTTTGTAACTTTGAAACAATATCTCCTGGTTGGGGATATTTCATGATGATTGATGTCAATGTGCTTGGATTGGTAATGAAATACTGAATTCTAAGAGAGTTTGATACAGCTCTGATTGTCACTATAAATGACTGTAAGCTCCATCTTCTCACTTGTCAACTTTGCAATCAACTGGAAAATCTAGATGACTTCACAACTAGCAGTGTTGGTTGTCACGTACTCTAGCTCTTTTGAATGCAATACCACTGAAGTTTGCTTCTTACCAAACCAAGATATGACTCTGAAACCCAAACTAAAGCAACATCCTAAACTACTCTTCCCATCACCTACATCCCCTGCCTAATCAAAATCAATAAATCCATGCAACATAAACTCATCATCCCTTGCATCTCTCATTCCAAAATGTATTGTATTCTTCTAGCATCGTAGCACTTGCTTTGCAACAACCCAATGAATCCGCCTCAGTTCAACCATGAAGTTGCTCAAATTGTTCACGACAAACATATATCTAGTTTGGTATTAACTAGATACATCAAGGAACCAATTAACTACCTGTACACCAAAGGATCTACCAAATTTGAATCCAAGTCGGCATGCAACTTCAAATTTGGTACCATAGAAGTGTCGATATGTTTGCAATGCATCATCTGGGACCTCTTTAGAATATCAATTGTGTATTTTCCATGCCCAAGGAAAACCTCATTTATCCTTTGGCACACCTCTAGACCCAAGAAATAGTGCACAAATCCACTTTTCTTCGTGTCAAATTCTCTAGACAAGTCTTCCTTGCACCCTACAATGAACTTTTTTCAACTCCCTATAAGTATCAAGTCATCTACATACAAGACCAAAACCAACAAATAACATCCAGCAAATAATAATAATATAGAGTGGGATCTGCATTTGTTTTAGTCAAGCCCAAACCTAACAGGTGCTCATCAATCCTAGAGTTCCAAGCATAGGGTGTCTACTTCAGCCCATAAAGAGCCTTCGTCAACCTGCACATGGGTTTCTGATCGATGCACCTCAAATCCTCTCGGTCGATTAAAGTACACTTCTTCCTCAATCACACCATTCAACAAAATTGTCTTAATATCCATCTGATGTAACTACCAACCAAAAATACTACTAAAGGCATAATCACCCAGATAGAAATATACCTAACAAGAGCAAGGATCTTATAGTGAACTCCCTCTCTCTAAGAGAATAGCTACAAACTGAGCCTTGTACTTCTTTATATTGCAATTAACTACATGCTTCACCTTGTACAACCATCGAGAATCGGCCACTGATTTCCATGCAAGTCTCAACACTATCTCCCACACACCATTCTTCATGGAGTTGTACTCCACCATGGCATCCTGCCATACCTATCGACCCATTACCTCCACATAACTAGAAGGCTCTGCATCAATAATGGAAGACATAAGTCCAACATTACTGGGAAACTTCTTAAGAGGATGACTTACCCAAAAAGAAGTCTTTGGGGCACCAACTTGCTCATGCGCCTCCTACAATGTCTGTTGAAACCATTTACGCTTCTTGGCTATGTTGAGGAAAAAGTTGTCTTTGTACTTGTACTGGAACCTTCCTAATTTGAACATGTACTCCCCAAAAACTATGGATCGTCACTTGGGGCAACTAGTATTGTCTCCTCCACAACTACTACTAGAAGATCTTGGAATCTAGAAGACCATGCATCTCCATCCACCTTCACATCTTGACTCACCTATTTTCCTCTGAGATGAAACACAGATCTTGTATCATTGTATCCAACTAGAATACCCTTCAAACTAGAGGATTCAAGCATTGTTTTCTTCTCCTTTAGAACATGAATGAAAATTGAACTCCCAAACATAATGATAGATTAAATATCCAGTTTCTCCCCTACAAAAGCTTCCTCTAGAGTTATTTCCTTTGACACTCTATGAGGCACTGTTTAGTATGTAGATGGTAACACTACAAGCTTTTGCCAAAAGAAACATATGCAGATCTAGGTCATGAACCATAGACTTAGCAATCTCTACTATGAACCTATTCTCTCTCTTCAACCCCATCCAGTTGCAGGTTGTATGGATTTCCCTCTTGATCCATGCTTTTATGTACAAAGAATGAAAGTCACACTTCCATGCATCTTCATCCACCTTCACATCTTGACTCGCCTATTTTTCTCTGAGATGTGTAGACACTAGAAAACGCACCTTACGCACAAGGCCTCCTGAGGAACATTATAAAACACAATAATCCCAAAAAATTAAAAAAATCCCACAAAAGCAAATAAAAAAAATGGAACCCCACAAAATGATGATAAAAAACACCTCATCACTGATTTACTAACCCTCAACCACTCACATTTAATTTTGTCCATCTCACCTACCCATTTGCATGCCCAATGCACTATGGACCCTTATCATCTCACCCATCTATGCACATTGTACCCATGTGTCACATTCTTCAATGCACTAAAAAACTATAAAACATCACTCACCCCCATCATTTCACTCTATTAGGCATCCCTGACTCTTTGTGCACTTGAGCCCATACTTGGGTTTTTGCTTCTTTGCTTGCGTATTTCAGTATTGCAAGTTTTGGAGAGGTGAAGGTGGATCACAAAGGATATGTGTAACTTATTGCATCACTGTTTTAGTGAAATTTCAACATAGGTGTAGTCGCAATTGCGTTTGGCTTGCAATCTCCATGCGATTTCAGTGAATCGTAACTACGACTGTTTTACGATCGAGTCACGTATACTTTTCATTTGCATGCATTGTTTTGTCATTTTTACTTCAATAAAATGTTTATCTCCTTAAATGGTTAGGGATCTGACCGAGGCAAGTCCCCTAACCACCAAAAACTACTAACATTTCTCCAAGTGTGTTTGTGTGCAAGTTTTGATTCAGATCAAGAAGTTTTCTACCCACTTTATTCATTAAAGAACCCATGATTGTCCCTCACTTTTTCGATGGCAGCGTAAGCCCATTATTTTTCGTAGCATTAATTTAGTGATTGTTATATCAACTAATACATCTTACAAGTGATCCAAATCTAGGCATATAAGATGAAACATAGATCTTGTATTATTGCATCCAACTCGAATACCCTTCAAACTAGAGGGTTCAAGCTTCGTCTTCTTCTCCTTTGGAAAATGAATGAAAATTGGACTCCCAAACACCATGATTGAGAATCATCCAGTTTCTCCCCTATAAAAGCTTCCTCTAGAGTTTTGTCCTTTGACACTCTGTGAGGCACATGTCAGTATGTAGACGGTAACACTACAAGCTTTTGCCCAAAGAAACATATGTAGATCTAAGTCATGAACCATAGACTTAGCAATCTCAACTCTGGACTTATTCTCTCTCTTCAACCCCATTCAGTTGTGGGTTGTATAGATTCCCCCCTTGATCCATGATTCTATGCAAAAGGAATGAAAGTTATTGGAGGCATACTCCCCTCTATGGTTTGATCTTTGTACCTTAATCCTCCTTGTCTAGTTCTCAATAAGGGCTTTGAAATCCTTGAACATGTTGAAGACCTCATCCTTGCTCTTCATAAAATAAATCCAAGTCTTTCTAGAAGAATCATCGAAGAAAGTAATATTCCACAAATTACCAATCAACATGACTGATGAAATAGGTCCACAAACATCTGAGTGAATCAGATCTAGAATCCCCGTTGACCTGTGATCACCACTTGGGAAAGAGGCCTTGGCATGCTTGTCGAGTGCACATCCCTTGCACACCCCTCTTCTCCACCTTTGAGTTAGGGAATCCAACCAACATGTCCTTCAAAAGAGGCAATGATCTATAGTTTAGGTGCCCAAAGCTTTTTTGCCAAGCTCACACAAATTGTCATTGTTGGCCAACAATGCTCTTATTTCATTGGATTTTCTAGCAACCTGCAAAAGCCGCCCTCTAAAACTCCCTCAGCCAAGACTCGACCAGGGTTGGGGCAATGTTTCTTGATGATTACTTACTGATCATCAAACTCAACCTCACACTTCCAATTTGTTAGACAAGAAACTGAAAGGAGATTCTTATTCATACCAAGAACATACATCAGAACTTCTCCTTCTGGCATGCGGAATGAGATAGACCCCATTCCAGACACAGAGTACTTGGAATCATTACCAAGCTCCACCTACAACTAGATAGCTCAAAATTGAAATCCAATCAAACTACTGAACTTTAAAAGCTAGAATCTACAATCACATAGAATAGAGAACGCTAACTGAAAACCACTCAGATCCTGCTCCGAATCACATCATTGTTTTATTTATCAGAAAACAGAAGCTACAATGCTTTGGAACATGCTCTAGAAAAACACTCACATTGAATGAAAAACTGAATGAATAAAACACCTATCCTGAATGAAAAACTGGATGAATAAAACACCTATCCTAGGCTGTCTTTTGTAGCTGAAGATGTGACCCTAAAAATAGGCCGGATCATAAAACTAGATCTGTCCCAAAATTAGATCAAACTTGACCTAATTTTATCTTAGGTATATATGCCCCTTAAATAGACAAAGTCGAACTGCTAAATAAAGATGTGCTATTCTAAAACTGGAAAATAAACTTCGTGAAAGCAACTGCTAAATCTGGACAGCCAAGAATATGACTGGTGCTCTCTATGTCCATACGCAATGCTGAAGTGTGCCCTGCTGGACGGTGTATTCTGAAGTACCATAAGCTAACAAGGTAGGACAACAGGAAAACACCATACCATATTTTTTATCTGGTTGAGGGTAGGCAAAGTCAAAATATAGCAAAGCTGTTTTGGAACAAACTGTGAGAAGGCTTACTCTCTCTTTAGAAATTCAGAAGAGGAAGGCAAAAAGGAGAAAAGTATGTAGCAAGGCAAGGTAAGCCGGTAGGTACAGAGGCAAATAACATACCATGTTTTTGAGCTGGCTAAGGGTAGGCACAGGCAAAATCTAGCAAAGCTATTTTGGTACAAACCATGAGAAGGCTTAATCCTTGTTTAGAAATTCATACGTAGTGGCATACAAAGAGAAAAATATGTCTACCCTGTGATCAAGTTCTGGTAAACAAGTTTGCATACTTGTTCTCCAGCGAGAAGCAACCAGTTGTATAGCTGTAGACTGAAACTACTGTCTCTGTCAAACACATATAGATGTTCATTCCATGTATGGGCCATAGTCATCAATGAAGAACCGTGGCTTCAAATATGGCAGGAAGCTATTGTCAACACTTTCCTGGCTCCATCTAAACACTAAACAAGTATATGAGAAAAACCAAATCCAAGAATATTCAGAAGTATAGATCGCAGGATAATTATAAGGTCCAACAATGAAAAAGGTATGGGCCAGCTACCTTCAGAGAGAGTTGTATGATGCAAAAGTATCACTTACAGTTATTTGAGTTCACTGAAAAGGAAATTTGCTACCTAATGATCTATGACCTGACCAATAACCACTGAAATATTTCAGGCTACCTTTACCCTCCTAGCACTATAGGGGAATGGAGATCATGACAATGATGATCAGGTTAGCAAATCAGTTGCCGCCATAAGACATACACCTCACTTGGATCTACTATTATGTACGAGCTATTCTGCCAATTCGTTCCCAAACAGGATTGAGGATCCACATATCCGCAAATGTTATCAATAACAGAATCCAGCAAGCAACAGCAAATATCTGCATGGATTGCTTGTTATGCTCCTTCCCCAAAAAAATTGCCTATGGTACCAGTTTATATTTGTTTGATCAAAACTCATTTAGAGGCGCATATGGCTTGATCTATCATCTCAGCACAAAATCCATCAAAATCAGGAATGTATGGATCTTCAAGATTTCGTGCACCCATGTTTTCTAGGTGACACATCATCCCACTAGTTGTTTTACGACTGTGTTTCTACCTTGGTCGTTTGTCCACTTAATGGCCTCGTAAATAGCTACCGCAGATATCAAAAGTCAGAAACAAATAGAAATGTCACGATCGGTGTAGCTCAAATCTGGAGATGCACTGGAAGACAGCAAATTTGTTAACTAATCACATATAACCGAAGAATAATTTCATGAAATTCTAACCCCATTTTTACCATAAAATGTACAATACCAGGAGAGTAAATAGAGTAAGATGAGCATAAATGAAATCAACTTCGGTATATAAGGTTGCAAAATATAGACAATACATTCAATTAAGGTCTTCTTTACCGCAAAAACAATCTATGTATTTTCTGGTAACAAACCAATCAAACGAATTATTTTGAATACCTTCAGCCGTTCATGTGCTTCTCGAACGGTTTTCCCATCTTTTTTTTTCCGCCAGTTATGTCCATCCTTTCGGAAGAAACGAAGTGTTTTACGATCAAAAAGGAATAATGACCCACCTAGGAAAATACAATAAAAAGGATTATTTCTACACATACTACTTGACACAATCTACAAGACATAGATGAATCTTAACTGCAAAAAATTATGGAATTTACTTAGGATGTGTCCAAAAGATCATTAATAGAAGCAAAAGATAAATTACAATGAGAAAACATTAAATACTCGGGATAATAATGAACTTTGAATGCATACTTTGTGGCTTGTTAGGTGGATCTGTACTAAGTTTGAATTTTCGATAGTTCTGCAAGATATAAAGAACTTCTACAGGCCTCAACCACCGAGAATGTGCCTCTCGTACCAGCTCGCTGAAATTGAATTCTGCAATATAAAAAAAATCAGAAACTCATAGGGAACAGCTCCTGAACCAGTACGCAAATAATAAAAGCTACTTTGACAACTCAAGTATGTCATTACAAGAAAACAAAACTAAAAGAAATGAAGGGTCAGTAGGTTTTTCATTCTAATAGTCTTGATAGGATTTCCATCGGCTCTTGATAATTTTGATTGATGCATTTTTTAGGTTAGTTCATTGTTTTGTCTTTTGGTCAGTTTTGCTCTTTGTGGTTTCTCTATACCCTAAGTCTTTGCTACTGTAACTGGGTGTATTTTCGAGTCCACTGAACCTATTTTGGTCTCTACTGGACATTAACACAATCTCTCTTTTTTTCTTTCTAAGCACCTCTTTTCACCGTGACGTCCTTATTAGTCAGCCCATTAATTGATGATTATATCAGCCCTCATTCGGCAAGGGTACTTAAAAGCCTTATTCTAATAATGCATGTACTTCATTGTCTCATATAATGTATCTTTCTTTCTAACATAAAAATTTGGATGGATGTCTCCAATCCTTGATTCTTTCAGGAAGAGGTGAGAAAGCAAAAAATACAATTTTAACATAGTGCATACACGAACATTATGATTGCCCCAGATTATAATTAGTCAGCCCATTAATTCGTGACTATATTAGCCCTCATTCAGCAAGGGTACTTAAAGCCTTATTCTAATAATGCATGTACTTCATTGTCTCATATAATGTATCTTTCCTTTTAACATAAAAAGGTGGATGGATGTCTCCAATCCTTGATTCTTTTAGGAAGAGGTGAGAAACCAAAAAAATACAATTTTAATATAGTACATACACAAACATTATGATTAACCCAGATCATAATGACTCCTCCAAGGCTTTTGGATTATATATACTTCGAAAAATAAGGCCTTTGAATATATCTAAGTAGAAATCGATCAAAGAATTATCTTAATAGAAAAAACCTATGCAAAGTGCTGGAACAATATAGAAAACACAGAGTAGCAAGGATATGGAAATAGATTTGGATACGGATACAGCTAGCTTTATAAGACCCTCTAATATGGATACAGTTGGATACAGTATAGATTTGTTTATAACTTTAAACTGATAAGTACAATAATTATTACTATTATGATATATTTTAAATATAAATAATATTTAAAATATTAGAATAATCTAGATTATAAATTTAGAACATATTATAATAATAATAATTATCAATTTTAAAGTATGAAGTATAAACAAAAATAAAAAGTAAAATTGAAATTACATGCAAATTACACACTCCCAACCCACGGGAAAGGTAGGAAGTTGGGTATTCAATGGATTGAGAAAAATTGAAGGTTGTTTAGGCCAACGGAAGACAAAATGAAAGAAAAGAAGAAGAGTATCTCCAAGAAAACACAACAAAAGAATTGCACATTGAGCAGAGTCAATGTGAAAGTTTGACATAAAAGAGCGAATCAACACTCTCACCTCCATGTCCTCAATTGTTGCTGCTAAAATGCATTATAGATGGTCATCTGCAGGTTTTTAGCATTTTTTTTGCCTTTTGAAGGGGTTTTTCTGTTAAATTATTTTTTTATGCAGATACAGCTATAGTCGGCTTGCATACAGTATTTGGCTATATCTGGTATGACCCAATTACAGATTCATATCATGGTAGAGCTGGGTGCGATATCCGAAGCGTATCCGAGCCGCACCATATCCGTATCTGTATCCACAGCACCCTAGCAATAATTTTTCCGTATCCTGTAACCCTGTCTGAAAGCATAGAATTAGAAAAAGAAAAGAACAGAAAATAAGAATTTACCTACTTGAAAAAAAATATATATTCAAATCCCTTTCAGTCCCTTACCTGAAAGTGACATAGCAAAGGCAATCTCCTAGAAGCATTGTTCAAAACAATGATAGTTCTGTTGAGATTTTGAGAGAGTTACTAACGCAATTCAGAAGGAATGCAGTATTAAAAATGCTTCCAAAATAAAAGGAGGTAGGGGATTTGAGGGAGGAAAATGGAGAAAATGGCACGCAAGTTAGAAAGAGCAAGATCACAGATGGAAGCAAGAGGAGACAATAAGTGAACCACACCTAGTAAAAATGGAATGAGGATGGAAAGCCCTAGGGATTCCAGAAGAATGGATGATAGGCACAATCAAAGGGATTTTGAAGAAAAAAGAGGAAGGAATAACAAGGAATGGGAAGCTCCAGGAAAAACAACGTGGAAAGCAGGGCATAGTAGCGAAAATTAACATATTAGACAATACTTTTGAAGGATTCAAAATGGCCAAAGAAACCCCAATATTGGTGATTGAGGAAGAATCGATAAAATCAGAATGATTTCTAAGTTCTAACTAGCAAAGGCACAAATGGAAAACTCCTAGCGTGAAAGAATTGTGTATATGGATAGAAAAAAATGGAAATAAAGTGTAGAGTGTAGAAATAAGATTCCTGAAAAGTGGCTTCTTCCTAGCCTTCTTTCAAAGAAAAAAAGAAAGAAAGAAAGTATATTAATGTTCATGAATTACCAAAAGTAGGTCAGTAGGACTCAAGAATACATACAATCACACTAGAAAGTGCAAGGGTAAAAGGACTCTAGGATCAACAACTAACAAAATAAAAGAATAAAAGCATTGAAAATAAACAAGGGGTAAACCCAATGCAGTAAAGCCCCCAAACACATGAGGTTAGGATACCTGATCTGATTTGATGGTTAACTATTCCACTAATATCAAGAAGCAAGCATGAAACCAGTATATGCACTCTCTCAGCCAGTTTCTAGTAAGATACAGTCGTGAAGGCATACATAGGGATCTCCAGTGGTCAAGGATGAGGGACCTCCTAGTCATCCCAGCTAGAAGAACTTGAAGGTCTCTAGTCTAGAAGGATGAGGGACCTCCTAGTCAACAACTAGGTGGAGGACATCTTACGGGTGAGGCACCTCCTACGAGGTACCTCATAGGCGACACCCTCTGGAAGATGGATTTGAAGGAAGCTGAAGTGTCATGGACAGCTGAAGTATCATAGGTGGAACGGTTGCAAACATTCCAACCCAAGTATTGTCTCTTCCACTTCTATTCAAAGGTTTTCCTTCTATTCTTCTTCTATAAATATGATATTAGAGGTGGTTGGATTAGCGGGGATTCCAGCCTATTCATATGAATTACAATCTATTCAATGGGGAATTGTAAGGTATTTGTATGAATTGAAGGGGTGGGTTAGTAGTTCTTCATTCAGTCACGTAATACTTTGGTAGTTCTTCTTCTTCTTAATTGTTTCCGTTGACGAATGTTGGAGTGTAAGAGGGAAAGTGAGTTGCAGTTATTAAGTGAGCAAGTTGCAGAGCATGTAAGGGCATTTGGACATGTTGCACATGTAAAAAGTGCCCATGAAGGCCTAGAGAAGGCAGTATACCTGTAATTGCAGAATGAGATAGTGGGAAGAGGAGGAGATCCCCCACTCTTCTGATTTTTCCCACATTGTATTTCTCCTGGGTAATCTTGTGTCTCTTTCAAATATGTTCTTGTGTTCTTGCAGTAGCTTACTTGCTCTATGTGTTGCTTTTGCATTGACTCCTAGATTCTACAGCACAGAGATCCTTTCCTTGCCAGGGAGGGTAGCACCATACCGGGATGTGGAAGTCAGTGAGGGATATATGACGGCATTGTCTAGGCTCTTCCATGATCCTGAGGCCCAAGACATGGTTATGATAGAGTTTGGCAATTTCATAGCAGAAACAGGTCATAGTCTTCTCGCTCTTCAAAGCAAATACAAGATGGATGCTCATATGTGGTGGTACCTCCATGGTCATGCATCAGTTTACTTGCAGCCTCTTGCAATCAAGGTCTTGGCACAAATACTTTTTTTTATTTTCTTTCCTTTTTTTGTTATAACTTTTAGTTTTTTAAAATTTAAGTTTGAGTGTTTAAGTTTGAACTTTGCATTGACTTTGCGTTGTCTCAATAGGTTGCAAGTTGATCTTCCTCTAAGCGCAACTGGAGTACATATAGCTTCATCCACTCACAAAAGCACAACAAGTTGGGGGCTAAAAAGGTTGAAGATTTGGCATACATACATTCCAACTTGCGCCTTTTATCCCACAAGCAGTTGAAGTACAAGGAAGGGTCAACAAAACATTGGGATATTGATCCAGAGATAGTTAACTTGGATGCTTCCATTTCCCACCTGCCATTAGATGATGAGGAGAGTTTTGTGGCACCGCGAGACCTACATGCGCAAGGGGGTGCAACTGGCAATGGCCCTAGAGGAAGTAGTTCGAGTCCATGTGGTTCTAATGAACCACGTAATGACGATGATGCAGTTGATGTTGATCCTCTTGATAAAGAGGAATATGATGAATATTGATTCTTGAAAGATAGTTTGAACTTTGATCATGATTGATTTGGTGTAATAGATTGAATTTAATATATCATGGCATTCACATTGTGTTCGATTTAAGTATTTTAATTTAACTTTTTAAGTTTTTAAGTTTATAAGTTAATAAGTTTTATCGGTATCCTAGCTTATTTGTTGTGGTTATTCACTTATTTAGCTTATAACTTATAAGGTATCTACTTATCATGTCTTTCATATGCATAATATGTGGTTAATAACTTAATTCCTATTTAGAAGGCTGAAATTTATATATTTTTTGTACTGATGTATCCAACACTATATTCGGGACCCAAAAAAAATTTGCCATATCCGCATATCGCATACACCATACCCGCTCCCATATCCAAAACGTATCAGTTACTTAGCTTCTATCTTATCAAGTACTCCCTCATAGAACTTTTTGGTATGCACAACCAGTGTCCTTTAACCAACAACCATCTTACATGTTGATAGGGGCATAATATCTTCTTGCATTTGAGCCTCTAAGCCGCATGGGTGAGACATACATGTTCACATGGCAAATTGCAAGGGCAAGCTAGTTGCATGTAACCACACAAGAATATGCAAGGAAATTTTTTGGAAAGAAAAAGAACATGTGGCGTGCAAAAAACAAGACAAGCGGATAATTCAAGATCGCGCGACCGAGATAGGACCGACCGAAGCTTCAAGAAGATGGAATGTGCACAAGGCTAAGCAACAGCCAAGCAAAGAGATGGATCCAGAAGGAGAATCCAAGGAATATTCTCAAGATTCTGTGAAAGCATATAAATAGCCACATTCTTATAAATTGTACAATAATAGAAGTATATTGATCAAGATTATCATCATTATTGTTATTGTCAATCTGTAATTTTTGATAGCTTTGTAACAGTTTGTGAGTAACGTGTACATTGTAAGGGTTCCAGGTAAAATTGAGTGTGAATTACACTTGTATGTTGTATAGTTGTTAAGATTCGTGTACTAGCATGGATTTTGGGTAGGATTGTGGACACATCAGCATAATTTATAAGAGTTTTTGATGGAATTAAAGGAAATGTGTTTCTGAGTAGATCGGAGTGTTATTTGTATGTTTTTTGCACAAATCACGATAGATTTGATGTATCATAAGTGTGTGATTAATGTATAGTGCTAGTATTGTTAGCATTTGATTTGTCTCAACAAAGAAAATGTCATGCCCTTGTCTAGTTCTTGTGTCAGTCTCCTATAAGGAGTAATCCATGGTTGCTTTATTGGCTTCGAGTAAGACGCTCATTCGCAAATGTGAGTGGAAGTGCCAATGTGAGTAAAGATTTGCACTAAAATGTGCATTAAGGTTATTCTACTCAAAATATCTATAGAGTGTGTGCAAAGGTCAAAACTAGGCTAAAATTTTTAGTTCTGTTACCAAGATCTCGTTCCATTATGCCATGAGAAGTGGTTGAGCACATGGAGAGTGGATATGTGGAGAGGACCACGCACTAACACATCAAGCCTTGGCTTCAAGTTAAGACTCAAATTTGCAGTCACAACGAAGGGTCGTGACAATTGCCAACCTAGAGCTTGGCTCAAAGATGAATATAAAGTGATTTGTATGAAATATTCTTCATATAGTTTCCTAAGTATTTATATGCATGGATCACCACTTACATTGTTGGAAGGAGGAATAATCTTACAAAACTAAAGGGTTGGACTGATGCAAGATTGAAGAGGCTGAAGTAAACCAATGAAGTATAGACTAGAGTCGTCAATGTGTGTTGGCAAGGTGCTCTAAACAATTATGTACTAGAGAATTTGCGCTAACAACTAATTCTTGTCCAAAGCAAGCAAAATTTGAATTCTTGTGACAATTTAGGGGATCGTTTCTAGCTTAGATTCCTTGTCACATCCACTTTGGGATCCCCTGAATTTGACATCTGCAAGGCCATCAATAGAGATTATAAATATTAAATGAGATAATTACTCTATTTAAAAACACCGATTAAAGGTGTGCAGTCGATGTTGTGTCGTCGTTGGGAGTCTTAGCTCATTCGACATCAACAAATGAAGCATTAAATATTTATGATCCTCCGTCATAGCAGTATGCTTAAGACACAATATCAATATATTGGTTTAGAATTCTATGCATTATTAATTATTGATAGTGACTAACGGTTGCATGAATATGAACCTTGGGGCCTCAACCTTATGATGGTTGAATAAGTAATCACACTTAACAAATGATGAACCTTGCTGATAAAATATAGCATTATATTGAATCCAAGACATTACGGGAAACGAGAACGTTGTAACATTTGGACTTGTGTGTGTGGCCTTTGCTTGGCAAAGTTAAACTTAGACATATTCATTGTTGTTTTAATTCCAAGATAAGTGATTCTCAAGTGTTGAGACTTGACATTAGGTTAGAGTGTGTTCTAATACTAGCGGATCATCACTAGAGACCCTTAAGGTTAAGTAGACGTATAACCCTTTTCGCATTAATGGTTGTTGAGTGACTTATTCAACATTTATATTCTTGTTAAATGTTGTGCAACCTGCTATACCACTTAAGAGATCTTACTCCATCAATTGTCTTTGGCATGTGATGGTATTATATTGATCATTGGCTTATGATTATTCATTTGACTTGGCTGGTTTTATATCATTTGACTGTGGCATTATTATTGCATGGAGGGCATGCTACCCTAATGACTTTCGTCGTTAATGGTTTCCTTATGGTGTGTAATGTCCCTTTTTTATAGTTTATTACCTCTACAAAATTTTTGAGATTCCTATCTATGCAACACTTACGAAATACTAAACAGCAATGACAAATATCAATATTGGTTATTGAACCCTTATGCATGGCATTGAACATAAGCCAAAACTGTCATTTACCGAATGTTGAACAGCAGCATCAAATATTAATACTAAATATTTTATATCAAATACGTAGCAACAGTTCCACAAACCCCTTTTTGCATATAATATTCGAAGATGCACAATGGCAATCTTTGGTTCAGTTATTACTCAAACTATCAAAATAAACAGCAAACCCAGCTCGGGGAATATGCAGTTGTGATGATACTGTAGCGTGGCACTGTTGCAGTGGTATGAAAAAAACTATAGCAGTGGTATGGAATACTGAAGCGACTGTATGGAGTACTGTAGCGGCAGTACGGAGTAGTGTAGCAAAACTGTAGCAAATTAAAAATCTCCAAGAATCTTTTTTAGCGAACTGGACTAGACATAAACTTCAATTTTTCAGCTCAAATGCTATCCCTAGATGGAATCACCTCAAAGAAGAAGTGGGTTTCCGTCCTTTAAATCTCCACACTACAAGGATTTTCACCCTAGGAGAAGAAATTGAACATTGAATGCTCAAGCTCTCAAAAAGGGTTTTGATAACAAAAATATGGATGACTTATTCCTCCCAGCTCTTCCTTTTATAATCACCTTTTTAATTTGAATTTCCTTTTCTGCCTGAAATTCCTCCAGAAGTGTCTAGAAACAATTTAATAAAGCATTACATTCTGCCCCTTTATAATAATAATAATAATAATAATACATAAGTCACCCTTTTACAATGTTATAGAAATAAAGTTACTAGGACAACATACAATAATATTATTAAATTATTTCTCTAGCTTTATCCCTTAGCCTACGGGAAATAAGATATAGGCGACTGGTCTCCCGATTATTTTAATTCTGAAAAAGGGGACATGACATGGTGCAAGTAGTTGTGGACTAAAAGTAACATTTGGTAGTCGTGATTTATTAGGTATGCATTATTATTTTGACCTTACTGACATTATTATTGTATTAAGATATGCATTGAGAATTGTCTTTGGCTTGGAGATGTTTGGTCTTTTGATATGAGGATTTTATGAGGTGGCGCAATAATATAGGTTTAACATTACCATTGTTCCGCCCTGCATGGGTCATGAGAGGTTAGAGGCATGATTCTCATGTTTGAATTGTTAATTGGGTTTTAACAACTCCAATGCATCATAGGGGTCACATACCCGATCGGTAATTTAAAAAGGAATTGATAGCTCTTGAAATCCGACTTATATAAAGTTAACCTTCCATTTGAAGGTTCTATTTTTGCATCATTGTTTGAAAACCCTAGTTAGGGTCATGACACTTGCATGAATACCGAATGGCAGCAGCACTAATTGTATGGTCTTGCATGTATAGTTGGAAGACAATGCATGGTAGTAATTTTCTATTTCTGATCTATTTCTGATTTATGCCCAGCTATGAGTGGTGGAGACAAGGGAGGACAAAGCTTAGGCTGTGTTTTCCTTCAAATCCATGCAAGACCTATTGTTTTGTTAATCAATGGCGGTTTTAGCATGATTGCATGGGCATCTCATAAAGTCCTAGCTAGGGAAAAACTGCAAGTATAGTTGCTATAAAATTGAGAGCCCTCACTTACGATAGAGCATAAAATTTTATTCAGTTGTGTGGACTCGAGCTTGGAAAGGGAGATGTGAGCTTGGCATCCAGCTAGGGCATAGCCGTCTTAAATTATACAGGCATGGTCTCCTTACCCCTTGGTCGGCACCTATAAATAGAACTTTTAATGTCGTGGTTGTAAGTAATTTGATTATCAGCGAATTTTACAATTATTGGTGTATGTGAGTATACAACCCTGTATACTCGACCTTGCGGGTATACGCGATTATATACAAGTACAAACCTGTAAGCATATTTGTGCTTATTTCATTTTGATTGCAAAAAGTTGATGTATTATGAACCATTGCGGCAGGCCATATTCTTATTCCTTAATCTAGAGCTGTTATGAGGTTTTGTGGAAAAGATGTGCATACAGTGTATCTTTAGTGTAGATTCTAAATTGTCAATGGAAATATTGTGTGTGGATTTGGTATTAGGTGTGCCTTTTGAACAAGGCTTTGTGTCATGCTCCTTGCTATTCATGAGGGTTTCATTGGAGAAATATAAATATTCAGAATAATTATTGTATTGCAAGACAATACTTTAAAAAGGTTGGGTGTAATACTCTTCTTAAATTGTAGTAAAAATATAATTGGTTATTGTTATACCCTTTGAATAGAGGCCTGGCTGGGATTATTATTTGCCCTGACAGTATTATTGTTTGGAACTGGTTGTATGATGCTATTGCAAACAAAGGGGTGGTTCTGCCAGATTAGACACTATGTGTTGGTTAGATATTCTATTTTTATATATGTTCCGAATAATTATTGTATTGCTTCTTTAGGAAGGTTGGGTGTAATACTCTTCTTATATTGTAGTAAAAATATAATTGGTTATTGTTATACCCTTTGAATAGAGGCCTGGCTGTGATATTATTTACCCTGCCAGCATTATTGTTTGGAACTGGTTGTTTGATGCTATTGCAAACAAAGAGGAAGTGGTTCTGCCAGATTAGACACTATGTGTTGGTTAAATATTCTATTTTTATATCCTTTCCTCTTGAATAAGTATTATGTTTTATAGCTGTGAATGGATAGCATTAGAAGTTATATTTTCGGATAGTTATCTCGGGGCAATGTTATCATGCCAGTTCTTGATGAGCTGACCCATGCAGGGTTGTGCAGGTACATGCAGGAGATTTAGAAAGAGATGTATTGCTTAAAATGTACAAAGAAGATCATTAAAAATGTGTTGCTTGAACTATAGTTGCATATGAAAAGTTATTGCTTGTTTTGCCTTTCTGATTTTGGGTTTATTCCTTCTTGTATTTATCAGAGAAAGGATGTCCTGACAAGAAAGGACCAAACTCTACTTGTATTCAAGTTGCTTATGAAAGGATTATACAGCTGTAACTTGCATCGGTTTCTATAATAACATTTGAATTTGATATCTAAATATAGTAGGAGTGTCATTGTTTCTGATATCCAATTCTTAAACATATTATAAGGCAGCAGTAGCATGTCTATCGTTTCTTGAAGGATATATCTAGTATCTTAGAGGCCAAGTGAATTCTTGAGAAGATGGCAGTAACATGCCTTGTAAGAATGAATATAAAGTTTCATTCTCATATATTCTGAAATTAAAGATTTCGACCTTGCATTCTCTAAATTGTTATGAGGAATTTCTCTTGCTCAATTTTGATTACGCGTAATGAATTGTCAAAGGCTCCAGTAGATAAGGGATGCACCTGGGTTTGCGAAGCATGCATAACAAGTAAATTGGTTAAGGAACCCAACATTAATCTGTTACAAGTCACTATTGTTCTCATATGACAATGTAAGTTGATATTGCTTTTCAATTAACAAACTTAGTAAGTCGCCATTGCTCTCAATGAAAAGTGGACGATAACATGCCCCTTTTAATCCAGAGTTCTAATGTCAACATGCAATCTTTTCATATTTGACAATCATCCCTATATCTCAAATTCGGAACTCCATTGAGGACAAAAGAAACCAAAGATCATCATAAAGGAAGCAGGATTTCATAGTTCAACATTCCTTCCAAACAATACTATGGAGTGGTGTTTTGCAAGATATGTAAGGGTGCAGGCTACAACCAAAGTACTAGAGCAAGATAGCAAATAGATACAATCTTCACAATAGAACTAATCACAGTAGTGTTATACATTCATAAAAGAAATAAGTTTCAATCATCAGTTCCCTTTATGTTCTTAGGGTCAAATGTTAGTAACTTAGTACAGCCTACAAGAGAATCATAACAACATAACAACAGCTTATGGACAGATATGAATTAATTAAAAGGGAGTGAATAAACTCAAATTATAAGTGTTTATATATTCCCTTGAGATTACTTTATACATATCAACTTGAGGCAGGACCTGGTAGGGCAGGAATCAATAGGTTGTTTATGAAGCCCCATCTCGGAAGTGACTAATAACAATACCCTTTCAAAAGAGAGAATGTTTTAGGACACACATGTCGGGGTATGGGCATGTCTTATTTAGATAATAATATGGATTTAAGGGCTTTAATCCACAAGAATTCCATGATAGCATTTGTAAACACCATGAATTAATTATATGGTTAACCGGGACAAAAAGGTCTAGATAGTATAAAGATGTTGGTCTTAAAGGGTATGACTGAATGAGTAGGTCACTAGTTGCAAAAAGGGATGGAGCAATACCTGATTTAAATATTAAAGGATGCCTAAGTGAGAAGAAGGTGCTTAATTCGCCAATAAGGGTGAATACTCTTAGTTTTATATCTTGAAAGGTATAGATGTGTCTCGAACCTAGTAAAAAAAACTAAGGTTTATGACTATAACTTATAACCTTGAGGCAATAAACTAAAACACGAACCAAGCCCAACTTCAATGAGCTTATGGAGGTTGCCAATGGAAATGAGGCGGCGATTCTAAGAGACTCGTGTGGACTTATTTTAGAATGCTATTTATATGCTAGTTGGTTATTCTCATTACAGTTGTCATATGCAGAATTTTGGGGTATCGGCATTAGATTTCCTTCCTCGTTAAATAAGGAACTTTGTGGTTGGAAAGAATAACAGTCTTATTTATGATGGCTAAGTTTATGGCAAATTACTTAGCCTTTGTTTGAGGCCTAAGGCATAAATAAAGTATGTATGGTTAATGCGAGCAGTATAGAACAAGTTAAACTCGTAGTTAATAAGAGCAATCTAAAATTGCTTATGAGATGCTCGAACAATATGAATAAGACTTACTCAAGGGGCAGCCTAGTCACTTGATCTTAGGTGATAGTGCATTATAGTACTCATTGGCGATACTTCTAACCTATCTCTACCTCGGACAAGGGCATACCTTAAGTAACATGAAAAATTTCAATAGTATGATGAACCAGATAACAATAATCTTGACATCGGCCAAAGTATGCAATGAATCTTAAACATGTGTGTTCATAATATTCTATCTTCGCTACAAGGGATGTTATAGCACAAGCCTTCAATCCTCGATGAGAGAAGCTTGTGGCAAAAGGTCTAGAGGTTTTGGAAAACATGTTTTAACATGATGTCGCATACTCTTTTTTGTGGCTGCCAAGCAATGGGATCAGTGTTGCATAGGGTATGAAGTGGGTTCAACCACAGGGAGTTCACATGAACCTGAGACTAATAAACAATTGATGATTGTGAATTGATGTGAAAAAAGTTAAAGATTTAAATAGGTCAAGCCTATAACGAAGTTATTAGGCGAAGACAACTTCGAGTTAGAAGTGGCCCTCCTCTTCTGATGAGAAAAAATATTTCAGTCGTAATTTCCGGAGATGAGAAGAGGGGTCGATACATTCCTCTCTAGATAATGATGCTCCTTGTTGATCTAGGGTTTAAAATGGTGAATATGGAAAGGTAAGTTCTCATTGTATGATGGCTAAGCAAGTGAAATTGACTATTAGGGTTTTGATTTGTGAGTATTGAGGTGGTGAGTAATTTGACTCAGAGAGAGCTGAGGTTGAGGAAGTATGCAATAAAGTTGACAAAGAAATTGAGGTAAAGGACCCTTGAAGGAAGTCAATCCACGAATATGTTGTTGGAACCATAATGGACAAGGAGGGAATGAGAATGACTTGTGCCGTGAAGACCACCTTATGAGAAAAAATATACCGCAAAACCGAGGCCTATGTAAGTCGGAAGGTATCATTGACAAAGTTGAAGGTGATATTGATAGAGTATAAAGTGAAGTCTTTATAGGAGTATGTAGAATTCTGAAGACACCCTATATGGAGCCAACAAATAGCTAATGCCAGCACACAACACAATTCTTCTGAAGGAAGAGTATTTGGACGTGTTAGCGTGACTAGGAGAGAATTTTTGAGATAACCAAGAAGCTTTTTGTGGAGCGGATAGCAAGATTTGAAATTGGAAAGAGTTCCTGCATCATGGGCAAGTATGGAGATCCCTATGCTGATTGGGAATTTGGAGCAAACAAAGATTGTTATGATAAGCAGTGCTAGTGTTTTTGGGGTTGGACACTTTAAGTCCAAGGCAAGTAGTAAGTGTCCCAGTAAGTGTGAATCTTGCACCAATTACACAGTCAGTAATAGTTCAAATGGGACAAGTCACACAAATCACGGGGAGCATTATGGTTACAGTCGTAAGGCAAGTGTGAATCTTGCACGGGTTAAACAAGCAGTAATAGTTCATATGGGACAAGTCACGAGGGGTATTCCAGTTACACCCATAGGGTCCGGTGATGAAGCGACCCCTACTGCACGAAAAACTACATCAACCTAGTGAATTTGAAGTTGAAGCAATATAGAGGCATAGAAGATGTCGTTAAACATGTGTATAAGTGCCAACTTCCATGGAGGGTGAAATGTGTGACTTCATATGAGATGAAGACAAGCTTGTTTCCGACAACCCCGCTAGAGTGAGCACACATTTGGTATATGAAGTTTGATCCTAATCAGACTATGATTGATTTTGATGCAGTGAAGGCAGTGTTCTTAAAAGAGTCATATTGCCAAATTTTAGCAAGAAAGTATTTGTGATGAAGGAGACTAAGCAAGATCCAATAGAGAGTGTGTGTGCATATGATGCGTGTTTTAAGATGTTGCCATCAAAGATCTCTTACAAGATTCACCCTTTACAATGTGTGCAATGGTGTGTGGGAGGATGGTTCGCCCCTTTCCTAAGGCAACTAGCCATGAGGAATTTCAATGATTTGGGAGGGGCTTTGGGTGTTGTATTACACGTAGCGCTCGCAAGGAATTTCAATATGAGCATTGGTCTATTTTTGCAGGCACAAAATTTTCCCATGCCATCACAGTTTAAGGAGTTGACATTTGGAGGAGTTGCCTAAGGAAGCCATAAGAGTCTGTGGTGTACTAACTGCGAGACAGAGGGCCATATGAAGAATAACTTCTCAAGGAAGAGGTTCCACTCGGCAATTTCGGGATCTAAAGTGTGTTATGTGGAGAATGTACAACTTGAGCCTACGTATGTGGAGAATGTAGAGGAAGATAAAGAGGAATTAGACATTTATAGGTTGATAGCCTAAGAAGAAGAGATTGATTTGTACCAAGAGGAAGTTGATTCTAAGGCTTGGCTTGTACAAAGTGGTTACAAGAGTCTTATGACATTACTAGTTGCGTAGGTGTGCGGAGGTGTCAAAAAGATAGTCCGGTGAGTGAACTACTTGGTCCAGTAACTGGGTTGATCACTATGAGAGGCTGGCTAATACAAAAATGACTTCCAAGGGCAATCAAGGTTGATAGTTCTCAAACACTTAAGGTATCGATCATGTGTTGGGTGAAGAATGATGTAAAAAGTGTAGGAAAAAGATCAGAGGGAGCTAAGATGGAGAATATGACCAAGGTGGTTGCATGAGAATCATCTGATATTCTAGTCCAAACCAAGAGGAGATTAGACTTTGATGCTATGAGCATGGACACGATGAAGGAGGAGATTGAATGGCTAAGCGCACAATTGGCGAAATATAGTTGCAAGGATAATTCGGTTGAGAAAGAAGAGATCCAAAAAACTACGGTCGCGCAACAAAATTGTGCAAAAGTGTGATAACCAAGGATGTCGAGGACAAGGGGTTGTCAAAGAACAAAGCAAGAGAAGGAAGCCCGGAAAAGGTGTCTACATCAACTGCACAAAACAAGCAACGTAGGCTTAATGCAAGTAAGTCAAATGATGCACGACATAAGGCACATGTTCCTCTAATGTGCCACACAAAAATGGGCTCCTCGAGCATATAGTCTCTAGAAGTTCATCTGCCAAGATGAGTGGATGCAAATGGAATATGAGAACTTCCTATTTTCAAGTGGAGGACCATAAATAAGGTCTACAACCATAAAATGCCAACCAAAAATATTACTTGTTTTCTAGTAAAGTTGGTTTTGCAGTTACCTTGTCATTTGCATTTACACAAATAAGTGAGATATGCTCTAAACATTTTGTCAATATGTAAACAAGCAAAAACATCAACTCATACGAGGCAAAAATGTTAGTTGCGCACAACAATATCATCACTCTAAAGGTAAAAAAGGATTCTTGGGTTTGTAAATCCAGCTGGGCGAGTCGAGTGAGGCCTTTGCAGGTTTCACGCCAAACATCTAAGTTTCTAGCCTAACTCGGCATTGATTTTCTACACATTTCCATGCAAAAATAATACGGTTGGTGTGTGAGTGACCAGCGATGAGAATACAGCCAAAGAAAGAAACTATGCATGTATCAAGGACCTGGGATGATCTTCCAAAATTTTATGCCACAAGACGTATAATCTTTACACACGAGGGCACAGTGCAAGATTGGTGTGGAGGAAGGTGGAACATAGGTGCATGAAGCGTAGAAAAGGGCTACAGGAGGGATGCACAAAAAGCCAAAAGGAATGATCAGCACAAGAAGTAACAACATCACGTGACTGTTAAGAAGAGGTAGGATGAGTAGGTGTGGAATTCCCAAAAAATTGGAACAAGAAACAAGGAGAGCACAAGTGGCCACGATTCGGAGGAGAAATAAGGGCTGATTTTGATGTCATTTGCACAAAAATTTAAGGCTTCCATTGAGATCAAAGAGATTGAAAACCTAAATCGAGATATTAAGGAGCAAGAGTGGTGATGATACAAAAAGAATAGGAGCTAGAAGTTAGGGAGAACGTGATAAACAAGGATGTCAGCTAGCCAAAAACTAGACTTCTTGGAGGGAATAAGCACGATGGATATACGAAGTAGTTGTGAAGAGGGAGAGGCTACCAAAGCTAAGAACTGATCATGTAGCTTGCCAGATTAGTAGAAGAGATGAGATTGAAAGGCAAAGAGAGGAAGAAAAAGCAAAACAAGAGGCAAAAAGGGCCACCAAGAGGCAAAAGTTAGAACAAAAGAAAGGGCAGAGGGAAGAGGGATTCCCCTTATGGTGTATCTAGATACACCATAAGAAGAGGAGATGAAGAAAGGGAAGAGGGAAGAGGGATTCCCCTTATGGTGAATCCAAATACGACACCTGTCGGAGAACCGATGGAGACTAAGGTTGAGTGGTGTATGACGATAAAATATAATCATACGCACTATAAGCACCATAAGAAGATGGAGACAAAGTTGTGGCAAAGATTAGTGAAAGGAGGCACAACATAAGAATATTTGCAAAAGAACAAAATCAAAAGCCTCGGCAACATTCCGTATTTTGGAAACCCAATGGATTTAATAAGGTTATGTCTCTCTAGATCACATAATGGTCAGATGTATATTGGAGGAAGGGCCTTTCCATTGAGCGCAGAAAGGTTGGCAAGGGTTGTGCATTTGCCATATGAGGCAGATGACCTCGCGGAACTATTTGCAAAAGGACGAAAGATGTGTCACTCCAATTTATCAAGTAACACCAAGAGCAAGACTACTAAGGCAGAATCAATCAAACAGACAACGATAGAAATTACTACTAGGTTATTAGCAGCCAAAGTTTCTGCAAAAGGGGATTTCAACTTCATTCCACAAGAAGTTCCATACTCGGCGCTAAGGACAGGGTATCAAAAGTAAAAGTGCAATCTTGAGAAATAAATAGTCAATGCGTTCAACTACACAATAAAGGAGGCGCACAAACATGAAGGAGAGTTCGGGTGGGGTAAATTTTTGGTGCTAATTTTGTTTGATTAGATAGTTGGTCCTAGGGTAGGAAAATTTGCAACGATAAAGATAATGGCAAGAGGAACTTGCGTTGACTGTTTTAAGGAATGTAGCCTTTAAGGGGGAATAACTAGAGTTAGTCATGCAAAAACGAGGACAATGTAGTATGAGAGGATTAGAGCCATGGTGGATGATGAAGAACAGATCCCTTGGCAACTGTCCAACACGTATTTCAACTATGTAGAATTTCGCAAAATGGCACATTTGACCTTAGTAAGATTGATGGTAGAGGATGGTTGGTGGAAGGACTAGATGACTTTGTATGCAATAAGCACGAAATAGATGGAGAGGTCACTCCAAAGAGTAAGGCACATGAAAAGGGTATCGTTGGACAATGGATGACATGCTTGTGGATGAGCACAGGAACGAGTTGTTAGCGGCCATTTAAGGGAAAGAAGTCATCGACTATGAGGACAAGGAATCGGATGATGACTCATTAGTTTTGAGTATGCCACAGGAAGTTACAATGGACAACTAAAGGATTAAAGTATTATATGCATTGATGTCAAGAAAAAGCACACCGAAGAAGGTTAGAGGAGCACTCTGGAAACTATAGCACTAAGAGGACCTGTTGCAAACGAAGGTCACACAAAACACATAGTAGAAGAGAGCACAAGAGGCTTGAAAGGCTATTGAAACAACGGGCAAAGGAAAGAAACAAGTGGAGCAACCAAGCAATATAATGAAAGATCCTCCAAATAGGGAGATAGGTTCATCAAGCTGGAAAGAGAGCGATAGTCATCAACGAAGGGAAGACGTTGTGGACACAGATGGCAACTGTGGGAGGAAGAAGTACAACGGAAGCACAGGAACAAGTAGTAGCAAAAATTCCAAAAAGAACAAGACAAGGTGAGGCCAAACTGAGCCAAAGGGAACCTAAAAAAATTCAAGATCCTGAGATTATAAGTCAAAAGAATCAAAGGCCTAAGGCTACAGAGGAGAGAGAAAAGGCCACCCAAGAAGTGTCCGCATAGGAAAGTGAGCAACAAATACTACAAGGAGTAGTTCAAAGACTAGGGAAGATAGTGTGCAAACCAGGAATGAGGAGACAAGCTCAGAAAGCGGGGAGGAGGTTGAAAAAGAAGCACGTGCCAAATCATTGAAGGATGAGGAGGCTAAAGAGTATGGCAAAAGAATGCCAAGATTTGCTAAAGAAGTAACATCAAACTAATCTTGCCTTCAAGTTTTGTAACATGGCATTAACATCAACACAAGATAAGGAAGTTGATAACAATTCTACGGCAGATTGAGGTCGAGGATCGCATATTTGTCATCCTAGACGACTGTGCATGGAATAGCTCCACTTAATGGAAATTCAAACGACAACTAACTTGTTTGTGTGCTACAAACCAAGGGATAACAAGGGGGGTGATTACCTTGCAGATCTGGAGAGGAAAAGAGAAAAGCATGAGCAAACAAAGGCAACGACAAATGTGAGATAAATCAACAAGTAACTGAATATTGCACAAGAATTTTGGAGAAAAGACCACGCCTATTGAAAGGACAAGAAATGGAAAGACTAGGAACCATTGACAAGTTGGGGCTAGTCGTTGACAAGCTACTGGAAGAACTTCCACCTAAACCACCAACCAAGGATGAGGCAAGGGATGCATGGGATAAATCACGCAAGGAAGTTGCCGATGAGGTGGACAACTTACACTTATGCATGAAAAAGGCAAAGTTGATGGTCGATAGATTCAAGTTCAAGGATGAATCTATCACTGCAAGATTCATAGAGGAGAGGGCTGCATTGGAAGAACTAGAGCCAAGGTAGGGGAAGAAAGGGGTAGCAAATGACACAAGAAGATGCGGGAAGAGGCATGCAGAATGAACGATGGGCTGAATGATAAGATTACACATTTGGAAGCAATGTTTGACAATTACCAGATAAGTGCCAAGAAAGGGTCAACAAAGACAATAACATGAAACTTGTGAATGAGAAAAGAATGAAGGGTGCTAGAATTCGACATGCTTCTCCAAATTTATAGGGAAATGAAAATTATGACCGTGGAAATGGAAAATTCGCATAAGTTGTTGAAAGATTTTGTAGATGAAGTCAAGGAGAGCATCCCAGAAGTGTTTAATCTGGTAGGACCCATGCATCTCTAAAATCCAAGTCTTCTTCATACAACTCCATTGTGTCAAAATCAATGACCTCTAATCTCATTCGTCACAAGAACTCTCCTACTCAAAGCTCTTGCAACCTTATTGAATTGACCACTCCTATGCTTCAAAACAATAAACTAATTTTGAAGAAACTCAACCCACTTCATATGTTTTTGATTCTACTTACCTTGGCTGTTTTTTAACTGCAGTGCTTGGTGATCCATGTATGATACAATTTCTTTGGGGCAACAAATAGTGCCTCCACCTCTTGAGTGCTTGTATCATAGCATAAAATTCTTGGTCATAGATACGGAATATTTATGCTTTGTTTTGATTCAGCTTCTCGCTGAAGTAACCTATGGGCATCACCTTTTGGCTTCTTGACCTAGTACTGCTCCAATGGCTGTTCCAGATTGCATCACAATCTATTTTGAAGACTTCATTGAAGTTTGGCAATGCTAATATTGGTTGATCTGTTACTTCTTTTTTCAAAAACTGAAAGCTCTCCTCTACTACAACAGTCTATACAAACTTCTTCTTATCACTTCTCATCGTCTCTGTAATGGGTGCACACATATCAATGAGGTTTTTAAAGAATTTTCAAAAAATAGAAATTTGCTAACCCAGTGAAAGCTTCTAGCCTCAAACATTGTTCTCGGTGATGGCCATTCTGCTATTGCTTTTATTTTCATTGGATCCATCTTCAACCCTTCTCTTAAGATTATAAATCCCAAATATATCACTTCCTCCCTCAAGAAGCCACACTTCTTTAATTTGACCAGCAACTTTTTGTCTTTCAATCTTTGCAAAACCAATCGCAAATGCAACAAATGCTCTTCTTTACTCCCGCTTAAAAATCAAAATATCATCAAGGTAGACAATAACAAACTTACCCAGCTAAGGTTTCAGCACTTCACTCATGAGTCTCATGAATGTACTTGGAGCATTTGGCAACCTGAATGGCATAACGAGCCGCTCATACATACCATCATTCATTTTGAATGTGATCTTCCACTCATCCCCTTCTTTAATCCGAATTTGATGGTACCCACTCTTCAAATCCAACTTCGTGAAGTATCTCACTCCACTCAACAGCCCATCAAATCATCCATTCTTGGGAATGGAAATCTATATTTGATATTTTTTTGTTTCTAGCATGCAAACTTGTACACACCTACCATTCTCCACCCTTTTTAGGTGCCAATACTGTTGGAACTGCACATAGGCTCAAGCTTTCTCCAATCAAACCCTTCTCCAACAATTTATTCACTTGTCTGATGGTACCCACTCTTCAAATCCAACTTCGTGAAGTATCTCACTCCACTCAACAGCCCATCAAATCATCCATTCTTGGGAATGGAAATCTATATTTGATATTTTTTTGTTTCTAGCATGCAAACTTGTACACACCTACCATTCTCCACCCTTTTTAGGTGCCAATACTGTTGGAACTGCACATAGGCTCAAGCTTTCTCCTATCAAACCCTTCTCCAACAATTCATTCACTTGTCTCTTCACCTCTTCATTCTCCACAAGTGTTAACCTATATGCTGCCTTGTTAGGGAAGCTTGATCTGTGCACTGCATCCATATCCGGCAAATTACTAGAAACAATATCAGCATAATCATGCAACAAATTACTCACCTCGTGTGAAATTTCTTCCATTTCTTCGTTGCCCCATCTTCATGAGTTTGGGAAAGAAAATCAAACACATCTTTTCCTTCTTTACTTCCTTCAAAAATTGCTTACTAGAAATCATAGAAACTTTAGGACCGTTGTCCACCTCTTTTCCTTGTATCTTTCAATGGGCTCAATGTGAACTTTCTACCATTCTTCTCAATATTGTAAGTGTTTGCTCTTCCATCATGCGTGGCCTTCCTATCGTATTGCCACAATCTACCCAATAACACATGGCAAACATCCATGGGCATTATGTCACACATTACTTCATACTTGTAAGACCCATTCTAAAAATTCACCTGGCATTGCTCTTTCACTGCGACTTGATGTCCTTTCAGCAACCAAGACACCCAGTACGGATTGGGATGCACTAATCTTTTCAGCCCAAGCTTTCGTATCATCTCATCAACAACTAAGTTATTTGTTTTACCACTATCAATAACTTTACAATACTTAACTCCACCTTAACAAATTGTCCAGAAAAGATTCTTTCATTGCACCAATTCATCCACTTCCTTGGCTGGTTTTATCAGCACTCTTTTCATCAACAGAGCTTCATCACACTTTGGTTCTTATGTATGTGTTGGAAACCCAACACTCTCCTCATTTGCAAGAGCAACATGATTGCTTGCTTCAACTCTCTTATTGCTGTCCTGAAATTCCTTAGGACATCCATATGCCCTATGTCCGGCATATTCTCCACATTCAAAACACTTTCCCAAGGATCCTCTACCTCTTCCTCTACTAGACTATCACCTTCCCCTAGAAGAATACACTATTCCTTTGTGTTTGATTTTGATTCTAAGAAGTGTTGGCCTCTCCTTCATGAGTAGGTTGTCCTCTACTGCTGCCCACTTGTCAACTTCCTTTTAAGAACAATCCTCTGCCTCTAGAGGTATTATGCTGCCTTATCGCCAACTTCTCTTCCACCTTCAATGCACATCAATAGGCCTCTTCTCGTAACTTCAATGGAAACACAATCGCATCTTGAATTGAAAGACAGAGTCCATTAACATACCTTGATGCCTTTTCTTGATCTGCTTCAGCATCACCAGCTCTATTCATGAGTTTATAGAACTCCTTCGTGTAGTCTATCATGTTCATCTCCTTCTCCCTCAAGTTTTGCAGCTTCTTGAACAATCTTAGTTCATAATCCTAAGGCAAGAACTTGACTCTCAGCTTCAGAACCATTTTGTTCAAAGTTTTGGTCTTGGTGAACCCCCTTCGTCTTTCCAATTGCGCATGATCCCACCACAAGGATGCGTGGCCTTTTAGCTTCCTACAAGCAAACTTCACCCTCTTTGAATCCTCTATGGACTAGTAATCAAAGTACTTTTCCAGCTTTGTGATCCATTCAATCAAATCCTTCGGGCTCAAGCTCCCATCATAGCTCGGGATATCCATCTTCAGTTTGCTTCTTAGCGTTGCAATAGCTCTCAAAAGTCTTTTCTCTTGAGCATCTCCAGCATCTCTTTCTTGAATCTCTAGGATTTCTCCTTAATCATCAACTTTCACCAACAGTTGATGCTCCTCTCCTTTTTACATTCTCCATTGCATCAAATCTCACTTGGATTATTCTTGGCATCATAGCCATGTCTACAACTCTAGGTGCTCTTGGTGCCCTTCCTCTTCCTCTAGCAAGAGATACTCCTATGTGCGCCATATCCTCACAACAAGCAAGCTTTTCTTTCACAACCTACAAACGACTCAACAAAAGCCTCACACACTCAACCCAGCAAGGCAATCTTCACAATGATATCAATTGATGCAGACAGGAATGAGGGGGCCAAGTAAATGGCTGCCAAAGTCCATAGCTTTGGGGCTACAGACAAACACTAAGGCACAATTCCTAAACAAACACACTCTCTTTATTGATATTCAACAACATACAACAACATTACAATAATGCAAAAGCAAACTTACACACTCTTTATTGATATTCAACAACATTCAACGACATTACAATAATGCAAAAGCAAACTTACACACTCACTAACCCTACAACTATGAAGGTGTCACCCTCTAAATCCAATGACTAAGAATAACTCATGAACAACACACTTGCAAGCCCAAGGCACTTTTTTCATCCCTCTTTGAGATAATCTCTCTGGATTCTCTCGGTTTTGCTCCCTTGCTTGGAGTTCTCTAACCACTCGGCTTGTTTTCCTCAGCTCCTCTCTTTGCACAACTGACTCCAACTCTTCTTGTTCCTCTCACTTCTAATCTCCAATCTAACATTGATCCAAGGGCCTATTGTTATCCCAAAGATCTCGATAAAAACCAGCCCATGTGGCAAATTTAGGAATGTTGGCCATTACTTTTATTTTTCATAAGTTACAAGCGAAACCGCCAGTTTCGACAAATAAGTGGTTGCCAATCGCGAAACCGTTGCCTACTTAATCTAGTGGCTACAAAATGGCCACTTTGTGCAAACCAGCAATTTAACCATTATCCTCAAAATAACTAACTTAACCTCTAGGAAATGGCTGAAATTGTCTCCCTCACTCTTTTCCTTATCTTTGATATCATTATGAGCTTCTAGTGATGCTTCAAAACTATTGTACGAGCTTCTTTCGGGCACATAACCTTGTCGTTAAGACTAACGAGCCACATTATTACAAACACACATGCACAAGCGTGATCAAAACCCAAACCCAATTTTTGGTTGATGTAAGATCATTCATGAACCTGGATGCTCATGCATTAACTATTAAAACTAATAGACTTCTATAAATTGTCTTATCAAAATGCTTTTTGGTTTATACACATTTGAAATACCTAGAAAGCTCTTCTTTCCCAAAAAAGGTGTACTTTGTCTGGTTTATTATTCTTTAGGGCCTCATTATTGGGGATGGTGATGCAGGAGCATCCACGTTCACATGCAATCTTGCATCACCCAAAAAAAAAATATAAATAAATTTCAAATTTTGGCTTTGTCTCTTGTTGGCATTTCGTCGAACAATTAGCATACATATGTTATTGATTGGATGGTCTCGGGCCACCTCAGCAAAAATGAATTATATGGGTTTGGTTGTTTTCATATGGACATGGTGTAGCCAAAACCGTTTGGGAAAAGAAGGCACGGATATGGAGTTACATATGCATGAAAGTCAACCCACAAACACTTCTGAGAGGACCAAAAAATGTTTCTTGCCATGGTTGTTCGAATTTTTTGAGGTGGAGGCGTTTTAGGATGCTCGAGAGATGGGAAAAATGCAACCAAGAAGTGGCGACAAGGAAACAACAAGAAAAACACAAAAAACAAGTAAAAGAAAGACAAGAAAGGGGGCATTTTTTGGGAGTTATTGGTTAGGGTGACTGAGACCATGAGGGGAAGATCTAAATAGTAAACCCACATTCATGATGAGTTTTAGAGGTAGATGTGTTGGTGGGAAAAAATTTAAGTGTTGTGAGACACAGCCAACATTTCAAGGGACAACAGTCCCTCCTCTTTAATGGGGAGGTTCCCTTATTCCAAGCAAAATTGCTCCTACAATATTCACAAATGTAGAACTAGAGCAAAATCCTATGTGAGGACACCAACTTCATTGTGTAAAGATAATGGGATTGAATACAGAAGAAAGGAGCTCATAACAGCAAGAAGTTTGTGAAGGTGTGGGAGATAGGGAGAGAAAACAGCAATTTCAAATAAGGAGAAATCAGAACTTACTCTAATATTGCATGTCGATGAGATTTCAGAATGCAGACATTCACATATTGCAAAAATTCTTCCTCTTAAAACAGATATAAATCAACACAAAGTTTGATGATCCCTGATTGAAAAAGGTGAATGCAAAGTTCCACACTTCAATAAAATGCAAATGGCACAAGATGAGACCAAAATGAAGAGGAAAGGAGATGAAGAGAAAACGGAGAAATTCTTTTGTATTCAACAATATCTTGCTCTTACATCCAATCTGCTGGCATCCAACCCACTCCTACAATTACAAAATGAAGCCTTTAATAGCCACATTGTTCAAAAGTAGTTATTCTAACTACCCTTCGCTCTAACTCTCTTTTGACCTTGGTTACATAACTGAGTTAAAAATACATCAATTTTGACAAAAATACATTATTTTGGCATTATATCACAAAATCTCAAGTCTTAAACCTTCAAAATCAGCCTTCATTGGCGAAAATTGGGAGTTATTGATAAAATTTGCAAAACAGTCGGCCCACGCGACAATCCAGAGAACAAGTGGAACACTGGAACGTTCCTTGGGTGTCTTCAATAACCGATTTGTTTGATTCCTTAGTCTTGGCGGTTTTGGCAGTAAATCAAGGTACATGCGGAACATTGGAACGTTCCTTAAGTGCTTAAAGGGGCCAACATATCCGATTACTTACCTTGTCGGCGTTGGCAGAGTTGTGGAGCACAATTGGAACACCAAAACGGTTCCTGGAGTTCCTCATCAAAGAAAATATTACCAATCCAGCCTCCTCCCTTTGCTTGTCGGTGTTGCGACGTATGCGAGGAAGCGGAGCACCATTAGAACTTGAGCATTATTCCTTTGGTTCTAGGAAAGACCAACATAATTGACCCTTATACTTTACTTCCTCCATTTGTTTGACTTTTCAGGTAAGGCAACGAAGCGGGGTACCGACGGTACTTGCGAATTGTTCCCTGAGCTCGCGAAATGGCCGACATACCCGAGGTCTTGTCCTTTTTATGCTTGGTTCGGGTCTTCGGAAAAGGCGGGGAACAAAGGAACTTGAGGAGCGTTCCTTTAGTTCCCATTAGGTCCGACTGTGCGACATAGTAGTAACAATGCCCCAAATAGATTTTGTAATGTTGGTCATATCAGTTAATCGGGGAACATCTGGAACTTGAGAACATTTCCTTCGGTGCCAACACCTACCAATTTCACCGATTTCCAAGTAAATGTTGGCCTTAGCGATAAAGCGGGGAACAGGTGGAACAGAGGAACTATTCCACCTATTCCTTGATTAACCGATTTTGCCCAAATTTTCAAGAAAATGACTAACTATTTTTGAAGAAGGGCTTGACAAGAGGGGAAAGATTGCCAAGATATGAAGATTTGCCCATGACTTGTGAAAATTTCAAGATTTTGCAAGTTAGGTGGTAACAAGATAGTATAGCAAAAGACTCCCAATAGAAATTCCTACAGTGGAGAGAGTGTTGAGGCACTGAAAATATGCCTAAGTGTTTGTAAAAATGTCTGTAAGCACCAATAGAGTGTTTTAGCCCAAAAATAATGTTGTTGAGTATGTAAAATGACCATTTAAGGTGTTTGTGATCTGAATTTCAAGTAATAAGAAAGCCACACTCATCCTATGGAGTTTTGTGTTGTTTATGCATGTGTGTGTTTCCATTGAAGAGGCCCAAAAAATTGTATTTTGGTCAAAACATTGATTTGATTTATGTGTAAGGCTCAACAAAGGTTGTGATTGTGTCTATATAGGTTGAGAGATTCATTTTGAGTACTCATACACCATATATCCTCCCTCATTCCCACAAATTCTAAGCTTAGTGCAATTCACTAGCTTAATAGTTAAAAATTCTCATTAAAAAGATGGAAAATTCCAATTTTCAAGTGGACAATCATTAGAAGGGGACCGTTGGATAACATGAAGTAGGTGAGAAATCAATAGAGAAATTGTGTTTAGGTTGTTAGGAACCAGTTGCATTCATTTAGCCCCCGACCTAGGCTGTATCAGATGGTCTAACAAAGATTTGTCATTTCCCTTGCTCCAACCCATGCCCTTTTGTAATAGCTTCATATGTGTTGGACTTGCAGGAGAGCCCGATAATACTAAGATTGGGTTGTGGGCATTAAAATCCAGATCTTTGAAAGAATTTGTCCTAGATATTTATTCTTTGAGCTATTCATTGTTGGTCCCTATTTTTTAAGCTCTCTTGGTACCTACACAAGGCGGAAATTTTACATACACTTTGGAAATAGCACAATTATGTAATGTACAATCACTAGTGTTCCCATGTCTTTTAGTTCTTACATCCTTGGTATGCAAATTGAAATTGATTAAGTAGAGACAATCAGGCCCTTATTGCTTGTCCCACTTAAGAAAGGCCAGTCTAAAGCTTGGGAGCACAATTGAAGCTCCTCTAAGCTTTGGTAAGGAGGGAAGGGAAAGGTTAGAGGTGCGTCGACCGATTGGTGATTGCCTCCTAACTAGTGTTGTTCTCCTCAATGGGCCCATTCTACAAAGTTCTTGGCCACATTTCAAAAGAGCAACAAGTATCCTTATATGTCATTGGCTATCTCCCCTATGAGACCTGAACAACAAAACGGAGTAGGAATCACCTGCCTCAACAAATTGAGCAGAATAAGGTAGCAAGGGCTCATCTTAGCCTAGCAATGACAAGAAGTTGCCCCCAAATTGAGACTCTTGGGCTTGTCCCACTTGAAAAGGACCAATCTAAAGCTCGAGAGCATAATAGGAGCCACTTTAAGTCTTGGTAGGGAGGGCAGCGAAAGGATAAGAATGTGTTTATTGATTAGCAATTGCCTCCTCACTAGTGTCATTATCCTTATGGAACCATTTTGCATAACCTCATGTTCATCTTTCCAAAGAGCAACAAATACCCATATATGTCATTTGTTACCTCCCTTGTGAGACCTATTCAACAAGATGACTGGAAATTCATTGCCTCAATAGATCAACCAAATGAGATTGGTTGGGGCTAATCCTAGTCTAGCAATGACAAGGAGAAGTTTCCCTTGCTTCTCCCACTTCAAAAAGGCCAATATGAAGGTCGAAAGCGCAATTGGAAACACTCTAAGCCTTGCTAGAGGAGGGCAAGGAAAATATAAGGATGCTTCAACCGATCGGCAATTTCCTTGTCACTAGAGCCATTCACCTCAATCAGCTCATTCTACAAAGCTTGTATCCGCTTGTCCAAATTGTAACAAGTACCCTTATACGTCATCAGCCATCTCCCTTGCCTCAACAAATCAACCATATGAGACTAATAAAGGCTTGTCCTAGCCTAGCAATGACAGGGAGGAGATGCTCTCAAATTCCATCTCATGGGCTTGTCCCACTCAAGGAGAGCTGAGTTGAAGCCAATGAGCACAATAGGAGCTACTCTAAGCCTTGGTTGAGACGGCGGGTAAAATATAGGGGTGCATCGACCGGTTGGAAGTGGGATTTCACTCGTGCATTTAAGTCATATCAAGACGACATCCATGAGAATTCATTACCGTAATGAAAATTTTCCTCATGTATTTATTTTGTAATAATCACAAGATAAGGGGACCCACTTAGCACACAAGCACCTTCGAGCATTTATTAGTAGTAGGGGGTGGGACAGTAAATCTGTGAATCTACTCCACCACTTTGGGCTTCTCGCCATTCTCCATTGGCAAAGCTTTTGGAGCATGTAATGCCCTATAAGTCACCCTTGTCTCTTGAGTCTTACCAATATGGGATGAACCCAATCATGTATTTGTGTCAAGTAATTGAAGGCTTCCATGGGTAATTTCATTACATTATTAATTTGTGGGATTTTACCCATGCATGCTTAAGTCATTTCAAGATGACCTCCATGAGTGTGGAAATTGCCTCATTACTGGTGTCATTCTCCTCAATGAGCCCATTATGCAAGGCTCATATCCACATTTCCAAAGTGCAACGAGTACCCTTATAAATACCATTAGATATCTTCTCCATGAGACCTCAACAAGACAGCTAGGAATCCTTTGCCTCAACAAATCCACCAAATGACAGTGGTAGGAGTTCATACTAGGCTAGACAAGACAAGGAGGAGCTGCCCTCAAATTAAACCTCTTGGGATTTATTTATGCTATTTTTATATAGACTCTTGTCTGCCCTTGGGGCTTGAACTTTTTGGCACTAGACTACAGCTTTTTTACTATTTCTGGGCCTGGTTGGGCCGTGTGGGGTGTAATATTTTAGGTCCCCCCATCTTTTCTATGTTAATGCTGTAGATTTTGTATGTCACTGATTAAATTAACAAAAAGCATTAATTCACAAAAAAACACATATTTATGTCTCTGATATAGCCTATTAAGGCTAAAGAACTTCCAGCACGCTAAACTCTTGTTGCAAACAAAAAAACAAAATATTTACGCACAATGAACAAATTTTGGCTCTGTCCATATGTGACAATATCATACAGAAATGGAGGCATCCCCAATCTCCTGTCCACAATTTATTGGTGGAAATTATGGAATCTATTTTCCTTAGTCCCAAAGAAGACTTTAATGATTAATCATGTATGAAAATATTATTTCAGAATATCTTGAGCATGACATGAGAATTCCATAATTTGCTTGTGCGTGAGCCAGCTAGACACCAGCTGGGTGAATAGAATATTGATTTCAGAGAAAACTTCTTTATAAGCCTCAGCTAGGCGTCCAAGAAAAATTAATTGTTAGCTTGATGGAACCATCGCACATTGTTTAACATTCAAGAACTAAACAAGCATGCGAAATGAATAAGCCAAGTCTTCAATTGATTGAAAAATTGATGAGAAATGACCTTTCTAATTATCTACATTATTGTACATTTCCCACGTCACTTGGCCCAGTTCACTGAAGCCTCACTAGCAGCATGTAACTTAGAGTAATTGAAGAGGATTTCATTTCACTGCAGCTTCACTGACTGCATGTAAGTTTATCAACTTATCTGTTAGTAACTGAGGTGATTTTGCATCCTCAGTTCTGGGTCGGTTTGCATGTGCTTAGCCTAATCTGGCCAGCACATGTCCTTGTTCTTGGTAATCCATCTAACCATGGTAATGAAGAGAGTACAGTGTCAGTTTATGGCAGCTAATCCATTGTTTGTCTTCAATTGTTCTAATGTTGTGTGGTTCGTGTGAGGATACATCAAAGATCCTTGGATTCATCATACTTGTCAATTAATCCAATCTCTAGAACCCATAGCAGATATATGTAAAAGCCTGAATATACAAGCTGGAGCAAGCTTGGGCTTTCAATTGATATATCCGTGAACAAAAGTGTCATATGTCAATTAGGTACAAGCAGGAGTTAAATTTGACGGCCAGCTATACCTATTAAACAATTTTTAGGTGACAATAATTTTCAAATTTCAGCTTTCAAAAATGCAAAATAGTGTTATCGATACATTTTTAATAAAATATATAATATATTATTTTATATATATTTAACTATTGTCAATATATATTAGTATAGTTTACACATAAATATATATAACAAATGGTCGTACTTCAAGTATGCAAGTCACGTGTGACGGTTATTTCGAATATTTACTAGTATTTTTCGGCTAAAATCATGAAAAACGTCTGAACGGCCGTCAAATTTAACGCTTTGCAAAGAACATCGTCTTTGGGTTGTTACGGACACCACCGAGTCGGCTTTGTTGTACGTTTTAGTCAAACACTCGGCTCTAAATACGAAGATTAGGATTCTTGAGGATTTGGTTGCATATACCTGCATGAACTAAGCAGGAAGATTGCTTCAAAATATTATGCACGGTTCCTTTCCCCATGGAATACTAGAGGAAAGCTCTTTCTGGTAATCATCCACGCAAAGGGCAAAGTGCAAGATAATTCTAACGCCGTATTCATTGTTGCCGAGTGAGTGATGGCGCTGAGTTAAAATTGTTGCTCTACAAAAACCCACACAAGCCTGAGGTAGGTATTGATATATGCTCCGATTCTAAGCCTGTAAATCGATGAAGAGAAGTAAATTCCCCCAAAACAAGCCCTATTGTTATCGAATCCGATCCAAGTCATTTTTGTTACAGCGGAAACATTAAAAGAATTATGGGTACATACATGTTTTAGTGATATTGGTACAAAATTGTGGTGAAAAGGAAGAAAGCGTACCTTCTTTAGGTGGAAACATTGTGATATGGAAAGTGTGAAGTGGATGCAGATTTGGTTCACGCTCCGCGACATTAGTAGGGGAGGGCAAATAGAGATAAATAGGGTAAGTAATCTGAGTGGAGGGAAATTGCGAGGAAAAGGTCGTTTCTGAATGTTTCCCGACGCCTGTTATCAGTTCCGTGGTAAATCGTCATTGTGTGGGAATGGGGTAATGGCTATGGGGGCCTACCCCTATTCTGTACAGCTATAATCGCATGGTACCTATAATAATAATAATTAGTCACAACGCACTTACTGTTTGTACTCGTCCTATGGAATGGAGGAGGTGACTCGGACATGAACACTAAGGGAGATGAACGAGTCTTAGAGCACCTTAATTTTAAGGGCTTGTCTAAAAAAATTAGCCATAGGAAGGACCCCCTAAAAAAAGAAAAAAGTTGCCACGTCAGAAATTTTGTGGTGATTTGAAAAAGAAAGACTTTAGCCGCCTTCTCGCATAAAAATGTGCATGCAACCATGTCGTGTGTAGACAATATTTCCCCCGCATTTAAACCAAAACACATTCAATTCACTTCACTTCATCCTTATCACTTTGTAGGCCTCCACTATCATCTACAATTGCACGCCAATGTGGCATTCAGTGTTTTTTTAGGCATGGTCTAGTGTGTTTGTGACTTTGGGGCGTGCTCTCATACAGCGTATTTTTTTGTTGACAAAATCTTGTATCGTGTTGCATTTAATATAATATAAGATCTTTTTCATCAAAAAAAGTTGTTATTAATTGCCCCCGTATACATGTGGAATTGTGTAATATGGAACGGGAAGATGGACATTCTTGTCCCTTCCCACCTTACAACAGCACCAAACATCTCTTAAAACCGGCCATAGTGGATGGAATCACGACAGTTTCCAGCAATATCTCGCTATTTATTTTGAAACTCAACGTGGGTCATGAGGTGAACCCGTTTCCATAATTGTTTGAATCTTTTCTCTATGAGTTTCATGCGATGAGCGCATTCACAAGCAATACCAGGATTGCAAACGTATATTCATTCTATATTGAGTTGTTTCAGTGCATGTTTTTGTTAAATTGTTTATTCAACACAAACTCTTCTGATACATGTTGCAGATGTCCGAAAATGTGGTTTTTTCAAGCATGCACACAAAACTAATGTTTTCGGTGTATTTCCGCTTATTTTAGTACATTTTTTATCCTCCATTCGCCACAAACTTTGGTAATACGATGTAGAAAATGTCTAAAAAATAGGGGATTTTCACACGTGTTTTATAGTTTCGTTATATAGTGAGTTTTTATAATGCATGTTCTTTTTTTCAATATATATTGAATTGTTTTAGTGCATGTTATGAAACTACATTGTTGTTATTGAATATAGTGTTGTTGAATATACAGTGTCATTATTGAATATACACTTATATTAGCCGGTATATGTTTGAGTTCATTTACCATAACAACTGACAAACGTGTTATGTTCTAAACTAATATTTTATCAAGCACGCACGTTGGACTAATGTTTTTCGTGTATATTCACTTATTTCAGTGCATTTTTTTTATTCTCCATTTGTCACAAACTCTGCTAATATAGTGTAGTAAATGTCCAAAAAAATGTTTTTTCATGCATGTGTCTTATAGTTTCATTATATGTTGAGTTTTTACAGTGCATGTTCTTATTTTTAGTACATATCAAGCACTTGGGTACATTTCTAGGTCCTAAACACATACTAACATTCATATGATTCCTAAGCAAGAAAACTAGTAAGTGACGACTATCTTTGGGCTTTTTTCTTTGTTTCTGGTTTTCTATTTGGTCTTTCACACCTTACAACCCAGTCGGTATTTTACTTATTTATCTTTTTTGGCTCCAGACACCATCCCCCAGCTAGGACAAGAGCGACCAAGCGCCCCTATCCCCTCTAGGCACCCCTAACCCTTTTCCACCTTACTCGCTTCCTTTGGGTCTCATTTATTTTTTGGGCGTCTTTTCTACTTATGAGTCAACCTTCTAGTTGTCAATTACGAAATTCAAACAAGGGATTCATATAAATACATAGTTATGGGTTCGAAATAAATTACCAAGCTCTACGCATCTATTATCATCACCTAAGGTTAAATCTAAAGGCATCTAAGAGCATCAAAGGCACCCATCTAGCATTCATTCAAGGGACAAGGGGTTGCATTTTCTACATACACTACACATAAAGGGGGAATTCATTATTCCATCCACACATCTATTTACATTGGTACATCTAATTATCACTCACTATCAAGTACACTTACACAAGGGCTTCCTAAGGCATGATTCTATCACACACTCACAAGAACTACATGGAGTCTGAGATGTAGTGAAATGCTCAGTCATAAGTTCACTCAGTCGGGTGACCATCAGGGTTAGTCCAACTCCCCATATTACATATTTTCTTTTTGGGATTTAATGTAGTGTGATGGTTTTGCAGGTCAACATCTCTATGCAAGTTACAGGTAACTTCTGTAATCAAGGTGCAACATACAGGTGACCGACAACGATAATCCCGCGACACCAAAAAAACAAGGTTCTGAGCTCCTACGTAGTCACAGGTGCCCGGTAGAGGTCTCTAACGCCTAGGCACCCTCGCCCGAGTCCAAGCTTATTCAATAATTCTATAATTTATTGTGCTTAGTTGCCATAATCTGCCTTTCCTGTTCATCAATTTTCCAGTCCAAATCAATTCCAGATATAATGTGAATCAGTTAAGTCATTCTTTCCTTCTCTTGCACTTAGGGTCTTATATTTAACTAGCTTATAGCTTGTGTTAAATATGTACTTTAGAATTTATTTATCATATATGACTACAATATTAGGGTTTAACATATTACCCTATTTTTTGTTAAATCGTGTTGAAGCCAAGTATCTTTACTCGTGCTCTCATCTTGGGGTGAGGTCCACTACTGTAGCACATCTACTTCTAGATTTCATGTTTTCTCATCATCTTCTTCTTGTTAAAAGATTAGAATTCATACATGGGTATCTTATTAGGCCTTTAATTGTTGGGACTCATACGACGCATTTTTCTTAGGTTGTTTAGGTGAGTATTTTATCTCTTGTAAGTGAATGTTTTCCCTTGTAGTTTTTCTCCATTACTTGAGATCCTTATTGTGCATGAGCACCTCATCAGGCCTAGTTTTCAGGACCCATTTACCTTCTCTTGTTCTTCTTTTTTAGGAAGATTGTTGTTTGTACATGGGTACCTTATCAGGCCTTTAGTTATCGGGCCCCATTGACATATCTTTCTTAGTTGTCTATGGGAGTTCTCTTTCTATTTTGACTTGTCATAAACTCTACCTCGGCTTCAATGAAGGGGTGTTGGAGTATGTAACTTGCCTCATCATCATTCGGCGTCTTGTCCACCTCATATGGTTAGTCATCTTGTTTAGCGAGATCATAGGTCATTGGGTGTAATTAGGGTTTCATGTGTTCAAGTGTCATGCACGGGAGTTACATAACACTCATATATGTACCTTCTTATTTTGATCTATGAAAATGTTAGACCTATTCTTTCATGTTTGATTTTCCTTTGTGATTTGATTTCTTATTGATTACTTGGAGTGTTCAAATCACCATTAGAAGTGCAACCTTTTCGATGTGCATGAGGTTCTGTATTAATCCTTGCAGAACAATCTCATATAGTATCAGAACAATCTCATATAAATAATTAGACTATTTAGAAAATTTAAAGTGTGATTTCTAGCATTACTAGATGATTTTTGCTACTAATCATTTGTTGAAGTGTATTGCACACCTCCTATCTATTTTCCGCCATTCGGGAGTGTTTTCGACATCTTGGAGGTCCCTTGGACTCGTCTTGAGCCCATTTTTTACATTGTAATCACCCTTATTATTGCTTGTAGACTTGTGAGTGTGTTTGTCGTAGTCTTATAGTAGGGGGGTTTCTAATGCGACGTGAGACACTTTTTCTTACACCGAACTTTGTTTTGTCCCCTTTTTCTCACCTATGCCCTTTTATGCTTGTTTACGTGTTGTTCCTCTGCTTCTGACTAAGACTTCTTGTGGCCTCCACTCTTACGTGATTCGTCGCCTACTATAAGGCGAGTGGTCAAATGTCTCACGTCATACGAACACGCCTTATTATAATCAACACATTATTTATAAAGTGCCACAAACATGGGGATTATCATTATTCTTTGGTGTTGTATTGCACACAGACACATTCTCGACTGAGTCTGATGTCTTGCAACCTTATGTGTATTCTTACACCCTTCTTTTCTTGCATTTTGTACTTCTTATTTTTTTTGTGATTGCACCATGGAGATTTCTTTTCCTAGACCTATGCTTCATAGGACAATTTTTGCATTACATCCTCCACCTCTTCTTCTTAGTAGGTCTAACTATACACTGTGGCATACAATCATGGAATGTTTTCTTATTCATGATGACCTTTTATCTCTACTTATATGGACGAGTACCTACCCCCAATGAACCTGATTAGCTTGAAGACTAGATTGACACTTGCATCATGGTCATTGGTAATTTGTTAACATACATGTCCAGGCCTCTCCACCATCATGTTATGCACACTGAGTGTCCTCACACTATTTGGAGAATTCTTCAGTCCTTATTTAGATACCCTTCAGAGATTGTCGTTGTTGCTTCTCCTATTGATACCATTGTCTCCTCTTCTTCCTCATGTGATGACAACTCCGCTGACACAGACTTGTTTGTTCCTATCCCTAATGACGATGATCGTTCTTCTAGTTTTGATGACGAGAGTATAGATGAAGAATTTTCTCCTCCTTCTCTCGGCCACCTTTCAGAGAATGTTGACACTCCTCCTTTCCCATCAGACATCAAACAATCTTATTCCCAGTCTCATGCATTCATTGCATCTTCCTCTTTTCCATTTCTAGTGTGTGAGGCCCTTTTCACTCTCCTTCCCTCATGCATTGATCATTCATACATGTCATACATTGCTCTTTTATTTTTCAATCCACCATATTAGGATGAGTATATGTCAGACCTTATTCATCTCTTTATAGTGTCTACTTTTGTTTCCATACAGGGAGTTTCTCATCTTTCTTCAGGTTTTTCAGAGGATTCCTTCATCTCCTTTGTTGGGAGTACCCCCTTTGGGACTCTTATCACTCCCACTTTTTTAGAGACCGTCACTGATCCACCTCTTCTTGTGGATCCTCTTTCTACTATTGTGGGGGTTGTTGTTGTGCCTTCAATTCATATGGACATTCTTTCGGCGAATAATCCATACCCATACTCTAAAATTTCTACTTCAATGGAATTACCTTTTGTTCTTAAGCACCTTCTTGTTAGACCTATATCACGCTTCACTTGTGGACCACCTTCAGAGTTTTTTGTATTGATGCCTTCGTGTTTCTTCTTGGAGTGGGCAGACTTTCAATACACTATTTATGTTCTTCCTAAGGGTAGAAACATTGTTCGATGCGGATGGAACTTCTTTAGTATACATGCAGAAGACCACATCATCGGCACTCTTCTTGGAGACTTCACAGAGTTTCAAACTTCAGATCTGGTTGCAGGCTTCTTTACCGAACCCTTCGCTGAAGTCAAGTATCGTTACTTGTGCTCTCATCTTAGGGTGAGGTCCACTACTACTTCAACACATCTATTTCAAACCTTCTTATATTCCTCTCCTCTTTAGGATTCTCTTCCATGTTAACTCAATGAATTTGACAATATATAGATATATTTGTGGACTCTCACCTTATGGAGTTTAATAGGATTGTCTCCACCTTAGTTGATATATTGTCCCCTTTACATGTTGAACCACCTTCAGAGAAACTTCATGTTCCTCTTTCCTCCACCACTGATTACATAATTTTAGGTCCTTCAAATTCCAAGAGAGTTCATCAAAAATCATCTTCCAAAGGAGCTGGCTAGTTCTCTTTTTTTCCTCATCTTCTTCTTTTATAAATATTGTTGTTTGTACATGGGTACCTTATCAGACCTTTAGTTTTTGAGACCTATATGATGCTTCTTTCTTATGTTATTTAGGGGTATTTTATCTCTTGTAAGTGGATGTTTTTCCCTTGGGGTTTTTCTTCATTACTTGAGATCCTTATTATACATGGGTACCTCATCAGGCTGAGTTGTTGGGATCCATTTCTCTTCTCCTCTTCTTTTCTTTCAGGAAGATGTTGTTTGTACATAGGTACCTTATCAAGCCTTTAGTTGTCAGGCCCCATTGACACATCTTTCATAGTTTTCTAGGAGAGTTCTATTTCTGTTATGACTTGCCATGACATCTACCTCATCTTTGATGAAGGGGATTTTTTGATGTATATGACTTGTCTCATCATCACTCGACGTCTTATCTACCTCACATGGTAAGTCATCTCGCTTAGCAAGATCATAGGTCTTTAGGTGTAATCAGGATTTCATGTGTCCACGTATCATGCACAGGAGTTACACAACAGTCATATATGTACCTTCTTATTTTATTCTGTGAAGAAGTTAGACCTATTCTTTCATGTTTATTTTCCTTTATGATTCAATTTTTTATTGATTACTCAGAGCATTCATGTCACCATTAGAAGTCCAACCTATTCAATGTGCATGAGGTTCCATATTGATCCTTATAGAACAATCTCATAGGATAATATTGGGAATAAGTATGTAAATTCGGGGTGTCTAAATTTATCCCTCTTTAAAGTGTTGTTGTGAAGTAATAGTGCTTTAAAGATAGTAGACATGTGTAGATTAGTGATCAGAAAGATAGTCAAGCATTTGGATGCCCCAACGAGTAATAATGGTAAGGGAATGCCCCCTCAAGTGGGTGGGTGATGTAGCAAAGCGATGGATGACTGCTTGATAGGAATAAAAAAAATAAGTTGAACCAAGGATGAGAAGGAATGGTGCTCGTAGCAAGAGAATCATTTGGAGAGTGTGAATATAAGAGACAAAATTTAGTTTGTTATATTGCACAATAGAGTTATCAACATGACTGTGAAAGAATCAAGATGGTTAACCCAGATGCGCGCAAACAAACACAGATACAACAGAGAAAAAATACAAAGGAAAATAGAGCTAGTATACAAAGTAGGTGTAGGCATCATGGTTATAAAAGAACCAAGATGTTATCACACTACTTGTAAGTGGGATCCAAAAAGAAAAAATCAACAATGCAACACAACTTTGAACAAATAATACAATCAACTATGCCCCTAATGCATGCCACAATAATGATTATGTAGATGCAAATACCCCCAAGGTGGGGATAGGATCAGAACTGAAGAGAAAAGTAATGATACCCCTCATGACACTCTTATTGGATCCAGATGACAAATGATCTAAGTTGATTTGACCCCAAACAAGATTAGGAATCATACAAAGGGGAAGAAATTGATAGTCGTAAGATTGGAACAATCACCAAGGTAGTAAAAAAAAGTAGGAATTTATTAAGATTGTGTTGAAATGCTGAAAGATCCACTTCAATGGGTTTTCTAATTGTAGGGTTTCTGTGAGAAGTTAATGTTTATTCGAATTTTTTTGTAATGATTTTTTATGAATTTTTGAATATATAATTTTTTTTTGTTGTTTTGTAATATATGATTTTTTGATGGTTTTACAAAGTTTATAGAAAAAAATGATGCAAACAAGAGGAGTGGTCATTGTTGTTACACATAATTTATTATGGAGATAAATGATGCTACGGGAAAGCATAAAAAAAACATGTCAAACAAACCCAATATGAATAAGGAAGGAACCACACCAAAGATATATGTGAAATGAGGATGCAGAGATTTTTTTCCTGCAATTGGTCTACAACAAAGGTAAACAAATTACAATCAAGATTAGCAAACTAAAAGAGGCAAAAAACATCATCACAATGTTGAAAAACCGCAAAAATACAACATAATTTACAATAACGATGTCTAATGACACTCTGAATGTGTTCCATGCATTGAATAGAACTAGATAGATATGAATTCCCTCCGAGTGATATCTTAGAACGCAAGAGGGTTGGATCAGTTCAAAGAGCAGAGTAGTACTCCAAAATATACTCTTTTCAGATCCAATTGAAGTTTGATATGTATTGGATTAAAATGTGAAATCGAAGGGTGCCCCAAACAAAAATATATTGTGAAATGGGTAATAGATTGATTGTCAAAAAGTGATCTGGAATGATCATGAGGAGCACTGTCATCAAATGGCAAAATTGTTGAACAGTGTTACACAGTTGCTAAGATTTTGTCAAACATTGTTCTAAATGCTTTCATTTTTGTTAATTTTATACTATTTTTTGGGATTTTTGGACAATTTTATGTTGTTTTTGTATTTTGATACATATTTCAATATTTTTAATTTTTGGAAACGTATTTGAATGTTTTTGTAATTTTGTGAAACATATTTGAATTTTTTTTGGAGTTTTTAACTTTTTAAAAAATATTTATGACTCGGTAAAGGGGTTACACAGTATGAACTCATGTTCAAACAAATGTAAGTCATTTCATTTCCATTGGCAGAAATGTAGATGATGTAATAATAGTATGTCTCACTCCACATCAAGACTTTGCGCAAATAACTAGGAAGATGTGTGGGCTTGTCACCAAGAGCCAAGAAGGATGTGAGAACTGAGGTGAATAAGTGATATGAAAATGAAGATGATGGATTCTAAGACACAAGGTGTAACACTGATCCATGTGAGAAAAATGTAACTCATCTCTAGTCAAGTATGATATGACCGATTCCAAGATGATTCCACTTTATATGTTTTGACTAGACTTAGATCCGTTGATGGCCTACTGATTGGAAAAATATGGTTGAAGGAATTTTTGTCTCTCTTAACATTAGACAACTAAATTAATTCTCAGAATGTTTTATGATTAAGCAAACTTTTGATTCAGATTTTTTGAAGGACTTTATTGGTTAATTTGTTTTATGTGAAGGAACCCCTTACATCCTGCCCCATGCCATTAGTAAGAGGGAAGGTTTTAACACCGAAGATAAAATGTAGGTGAGTAAGGGCACCTATTTCTCCATTCCTAGTTACATACTACTAGTAAGAAGTATGGGCTCATCACTGAAGATACTATGAAGGTATGAAAGCTGTAATGATTAATTTATATTTTTTTATTCTATACTTAGATTGATTATTCCTTATATGTCGATATTGTGCATATTGGGAAGGAACATTCTGCCCGCAAGTCTCACCCTCATGAAAATAGTAGGGCGTAAGGGTTTAAAACCCTAGACTGAAATGGGAAGTCAAAAATGACCAGGTAAATAATTTTGAGCTTTCCTGTTAAAGAGAGATCTTATGGGAGAGGATTATTTTCCATTAGTAATCTTGGAGATAAAACCATAGGTAAAAATATCTAAAATAGTAGAAACAATAACAAGGATGAGACACATAATGCCCTATAGGGAACAAGGTTAACTTGTGTCATAGATAGGTGAAGAATGTGAATATATGATATTGTTATGATTGAGATATCTGCCAAAGGATGAAATAATTACAATTGTTTGTAAATTATGAGTTGACCATGTAAGCATCCTTCCCTAGTGTGGAAAGAAATCTTGGAAGAAGATGTTTCTACTTCTCCTTTTTTTAATGTTCAAATAGTTCGTTAATGATGGGTTGGATATGGATTTTTATTCTCTTTTTATTATTTTTAATGTGTCTAAATTTTGGTAGATGAATATTTGCAATGGAATCATTAGGAAGAGAGGTCCATGTTTATGAAAATTCAATGGTATTAACTGTACAATACTTGGGTGGATGATGTCCAAGGAAACAAAGTGAATCAAATGATTCGATGAATCATGAGATATGAGACTTGAGCAGACGAGGTCCAAGTAAAAGGATTAAAATAAATGATCTGATAAATCCCAAAGTAGGAGAATTGGGAAAACAAAGTACACAATTAAAGGAGATAATATGAAGATTTAATGAGTTACTAAAATACATGATTTGGGTAGACAAGGTCCAAGCCAAATAAGAGAATCAAAATATTCAAGGATTCCTAAGCTACGTGTCTTTGGAAGACGGGTTCCAAGTTAAATGAGGGGATCAAAAGATTCAATGAGTCATGAGATATGAGACTTGAGTGGACAAAGTCCAAGTTAATGGAGAGAATCAAAAGATTTGATGAGTTCTTATTTACAAGATTTGGGTGGAAGAGGTCCAAGATAAAAGGAGGGGATTGAAATATTTGATGAGTCATGAAATACGAGACTTGGGTGGAAAAGATCCCAATTAAAGGAGTAGCAACAAGGATTTTAAATGTATTCATGATTGAAGTAGTCCTAAAGTATGAGAATTTGGTAGAGGAGGTCCAAGTCAAAGGAGGAATCCAAAGGTTCAATGATTCCTGAGGTACGAGACTTGGGTGGATGAGGTCCAAGTAAAAGGAGAGAATCATAGGATTCAATGCATCCTGGAGTACGAGACTTGGGCATGACAAGGTCCAAGTCAAAGGATATATGATTAGATAAGTCCTCGATGGGATCAAAAGACCCACATGTGATGTTAGAAGAAGGATTTTTGAGGTGAAGGATATGTAGAAATGCACAATCATCCGTGAGTGTAATAATTATAGGGAAGAATGACTGATCCCTAGATATACATCCGAGGCTTCTTATAGGCTATAGAGAGAAAATATTCAATGTTTCTCCATCAAGGTTGGGGATTAATTTATTTTATGATATATATTTTTAATAAAATCTTGAAAATGTTGTATAAGAATATTCCTGTGTATATGTAACTCATAGAGTGTACACATGTAAATATATTAACATGTAAGGAAACATCATTCATGAGATGCCTATAATATTAATCATTTGAGGTATTTATTGACATGGGAGGCTATGCATTGTTGTAAGTTTCCAAACTTGTTGTGGTTGTGTTTCTACAACAAGGCTAGAGATGTTAGGCATAGGAGTTGGCAGTGAAAGAATAGAATCAATCTCAATGGTGCTTGATGGTGAACCCTCTTCTATAGAGTCTACAATTATATCATCGGTGGAAAGGGAGTCTTTAAGGACAAGTTCTCATTTCATGTTGGAAGGTTGTTTTCCAAAGCAGGTTCAATGTTTGTTTGAACTAACATAAGAAAATATGGAGAAGAGAGAGATTGGTTTTGATTGAAAGATACTTGACCTTTGTCATCGTGATCTCATTGAGTGTTAATATATACAAGAGTTTAGAAAAAATTCAACTCGTGTTGAGAAGTTATGGTAGTTGACATGTTTTTGGTTACAATAGCTTTGTCATCAAGATCTATAAAGATGTCTTCGTCGTTAATTAAGTCTTGGACATAATTCTTGAATCATGTGCATCCATCTGTTGAGTGGCCATTAATACTATGGAAGTCACATGATGTATTAGGTTTGTACCAATATGGATTAGGTTCTCTTGTAAAAAAGGGTTTTATGAATGTATATCTTATCATTCTAGCCTTTACTAATCAATGAAAAACACTAGAGAGACTCTCCCCCGTGGGTGTAAACTGACATTTAATTTTGCATGGAGTAGTTTCTTCTCTAGGTTGTATGATTGGATTTTTGGTTGATTGTTCATGTATGTTATGCACATTTTGATTATCTGTGACACCAGCATTGAAAACATTGTGGTTGTGGTTGACGTACCTATATTTATCGTGATGCGGTCTAGTATTGTTATTATTATGATGCCCACTATCTATTAAATGAGGTTTGATTAAACCTTTATAAATTAGGGCCTTTTCGATTGGAGTTACTTTTGTGATAAATTCCTCAAAACTTGCGAGGTAATGCATCTACATGTGAAAGGATAACTCGATATTAAGGTTTGAAATGAAGATGTTAACAATTTGTTTATAGGGGATTAAACATGGGAATTGAATTGCGATTCCTCTCTATTGTTGTAAAAAGTGTTCAAATCTTTCATTTAGACATTGCTTTGCATTGCACAAATCCATCATTGTGGCTTCGGAGTCAAGGTTGTGAGAGAAATGTTTGACAAACTTCTCCAAGAGGTCCACGAAGGTGGTTATAGATCCCTTTAGAAGGTGTAAGAACTAATCCAAAGCTTATCCTCCTCGATTTCTAGGAAACATGTGCAATAGAAAGATATCGTTATATGCCACTTCATGGCATGCTATGGAATTTTTTTAATATTCTCTCTAGGATAAGTTTTTCCCTTATATTTATCAAATTTGGGCATCTCAAAATATTTTGGAAAGAGTGAGCGTAAGATTTCCATGTCAAAAGGGTAGGGACACAATTCATCAAAATTGAATTGTTTGCGTTGTTTTTGCATACTCTAAATAATGTCTTTCATCATTTTCCATTCCTGAGCAAATGGTGAATTGTTTTTTTTTCCAAAGGAAAAATCATACTTTATTACAAGCATAAATAAAGTACATTTTTTAGATTTAATCAACATCAAGGGAAAAGAGGATAGAGCCTCAGTCAAAAGTACAAGCAAGTAGAAAAAAGACCAAAGGTGGTGTTCACTAAAGTGAATAGTCAAGTAACAAACAGTGTCAGACACCCAGATTAAAGATCACAAAGTAATCCAGAGATGACCTGTTCGGAATTTTTAGTTTTATAGCATATTTGATAGTGCCCTGTTTGTAGTAGTAGTCCCTATTTAGACAAAGTTTCTACTTTTGTATTCAACTCCCTGAAAATATGGCATGCTTCAATGTGAGAGAAAGTTTGTAGGATCTCCATTACATGACCAACAATGTTTACAAGTTCTAAGTGTGTAATATGTGCCCAACCATTAATGAATTAGATGACCAGAGTAGAGTCAACAAATATCCTCATAGTGTGGACAGAATTAGTATTTGCCCACTTTAGTAGATAATATAGTGCCATAATTTCTCCATGATTATTGGTTCCTTCACCAAGGTTATCTTTAAAAGACCAACAACCATGGTCAATAAGATGGAGCTTGAAGCCCAAACCCTATTTAGTGGAGTTTTCTTTACTTGATCCATCAAAATAGGACCACAGGGAGGATTTTTTGAAAGTAATTGGCTCAACAATCCTACTTGCTGAGGGAGGTTTGCAGATTTTATATTCATTTATACGTGCTTCCACTAAGGTAGTAGTAATAAGTGGGGGATTTATTTTGGAATCAAATAAAGTTGTGTTTCTAGCAAGCCAAATGCCCCAGCAAACCAAGTTTTGGACACCCCTCCATATTTTTAATGCTCCTTTTGTCACGAAGTCATCAAGTGAGTCAAAAATAGTAACGTTGTCCCAAAGATTAGTGAGTTGGAGTTTTCTCTGTATATAAGCCCATACCTCATAGGTATATGGATAGGTGAAAAAGAGATGTTGAACATTTTCATCATTGGATCGGCATAGATAGCACATACTTGGTCCCTAAAAGTTTCTCTTTTGAAAACAATCCCATGTCAAAACTTTATTGTGGATAATCAGCCATAGCAACAATAGACATTTTAGGGGAGATTTTGCTTTCCATAATTTTTTCCACCATATTGTTCTCTGCAGTCCTTTCCTCCAGAGTCGAGAGGTATCCAAGCTTAGTAGTGTAGTCTCCTCCTAAGACATTGTAGGACCAAATCAACTCATCTCTTTGGTTTGGTAAGAGAATATGGTCACGGATTAGTTTAGAGGTGAAATTGTTGTGCAGGCTGCATTGCTAATTTTGTTCAATGTAGATAATCTAGATTGTTGCAGAAATATGACAAGTTCCTCTGCAAGATAGACTGAATTTTTGCACCCCATAATCCCATCCACTCCAGTTATGATGAGGGAGCCATTACCAACTCTCTAAGCCAGGAATCATCCAATAAGTGGAAAGGAAAGTGTTAAAGCTTTCTGATGGTTTGAAACATATTTCACTGATTTACTTTGGGCCCTAATCTAGTCCGACATCATGTCTAGAGTAATGTATTTGTCAATAATCATTCAGCTCCAAAGATTATCCACAATTATACAATTCCATATATACTTGGCAACAAGTGCCCTCCCAAAGAACACACCATCCTTTAGTCCCCATCTACCTGCTAATTTTGGGAGAGAAATTTTAGTCCAAATAACAAGATGAATGCCTTTATATCTATATGATCCCCTCCAAAGATAGTTGCTACATAACTGACGGATTATATCAGAGATGCCCTTTGGAAATGTGCTAGAAGCCTCCAATAGATAAGAATGGCTTCAATAACAGATTTAATGAGAGTAAGTCGACCTCCCCTGGAGAGCCAACAGTTACACCAGTGTTTGATTCTAGTCTCAACTCGGGTAATGAGCCAATGTCAATCCTCTTTATAATATTGGTTGGGCTTCAGCCAAAAGCCAAGATATTTAAACCCCAAGTCCAATTACTTCTTGTTTAATGGACAAAAAGTGTGTAGTTGTGTCAGTAATCTCCTGTCCACCTGATGGGCATAGGTGGCAGATTTGTGGAAATTAATATCCATACCAATACTAGCACAAAAAGTATCAAGTAGTTCAAAAGTTCTCTGGAGCTCTCCTTATTCTCCAAAACATAAAATGAGTACATCACAAACAAACAACAGGTGAGTGATAATCTAAGTCTTACTAACTAGTACTCCTTTGAGGCGCCTATCGCCATATGGAGTATAGAGTAAACAACTTAATCCCTCAGAAATCAAAAGAAACAAGTATGGAGATAAAGGGCACCCCTGTCTAAGTCCTCTTTTTGGTTTGAAAAAATGTAGACGCCGAACCATTTATGAGCATAACAAAGTTTACAATAGTGACACATGCCATAATCCACTTCATGGCTTGGTATGAAAACCACCTATGGAGTAGTAATAATTGGAGGAAATTCCATGAGACTTTGTCAAAATCATTGGAGAGGTCCACATGTAGTATGAAAGCTAGTTGTTTCCTTGACTTGATGTTGTGGAGTGCCTCTTATGTCATGTTGATAGCTTCATGTATATATTTGTTTTGTCGGAATCCAAATTGTTCATCAGATTTTACTAAGGAAAGTATATGTTTGATGGACAATGCTAGTACTTTCACAACCACCTTGTAGGTCATATTACATAATGAGATGGGTATGAAGTCCCTAAACCCCACCAAGTGATCCGAATGGCCAGGATGTGAATAGGACGTTCGGTGTGATTGGGACACATGGGATCACCTCTCAAGCTGTGGGACTTGGGCTCGAGGTGAACCTCCGGAGAAGGCCGGCTTCCTCTTCCTAAACTAAGTGTTAACTACTCCTAGTGTTAAAAAAATGATTTCTAGTCCTATGCTAACATTTTCATGGGGTTTTAGGGAAAGAGATTTACAGAAATGAAACTATACTAGGGATGGTGATGCACCAAATAAAGGGTGTCTTCAGACTCAGGAAGGGTTAATTTGAAGAGGGTGTGTGCACCACAGGTCAACTTCACCTACTGCAACTTAGAGAGGGTACAGGATACCACAAACTAAGAGACACGCGTTCCCTTTGTTAAACTTTATCAGACCGAGAAATATACCAGTTTCCCAGTGAAGAAGGATGAACTCAAGAAGGGTGAACAGACACCACAACTCAACTGCATGCAATACTTCACCACTCGATAAGCACAGAACTCCAAGAACCTGCAATAGAAACTTAAACTTGCACAGTGTACCTGCAAGTATGAGAAAGGCACAAAGAAGCATAAGAAGGATGAAAGGACCGAGATTAGTCACAAAACACACACTTTTATTGCTTCAATAACATGCACAATGCATCATACATTCAGAAGAGGCAATAGTTGCCATTACAGTCTTGAAGAGGAGGCTTGAAAGTTCTCTCAACACACAAGAACAACTTGCAGAAGAGAGAGGATTCTTGAAAAGTATACACTCGCCTGAGATATCTAACTGTCCAACTTGTCTGAACTGTTGGAACCCTTTGAAATGAGCTTCCAACTTACATTTATAGAAGAATATGTGAGAAAGAAGAGGAAAGGTCATAATTACATTCCTAAATTGAAGGCCCATGATGTATTTATTACAGTTAGTTGAACCACCTGAGAAGGTTCCATCATGGGTCATTAATTGCCTGATGACCTAGTCTTCTCAATTAATTAAAAGAATATTTAAATAAAATATTTAAATAATAATAATAAATATTATTATTAAAATATTTAAATAAAAATATTAATTTAATTAACATAATGTTGGGACCCCCCCGTTGACCCGTTTGACTTGAAGAGGAGGGGGGTCCATGTGGATAGAGTCTGCACAAATCTCAACTCGGTGAGCTTCGAATCCTCTAACTCGGTGTTGCACTCGATTTTTGAACCCCACACTAACTCTTTCCTTGCCTTGGTAATCGGGCTCTTTTGCATTGAGTCCTTCGAATGGTGAGCTATCAAACTCGATTCTTATCATTTTCCTCTGTTAACTCGAGGCCATTTATGCATTCCACGTTCAAACTTCATGAAACATCACCACGAGCTCCCTTGCGAAGTCACCGAGCTCTTCATCCAGCAAACGATCTTACCTTTCCTGGGCTCAAACTCACTTGAATACCGAGCTTAACCCAATATTTCTAAAAAGAATGGTTTTACCACAATGCTCACGGTTCTTCCTTATCATATAACACTTGTAGTAAGAATGTTTTGGCTTTGCCATAATAAGCACAATTTGTACCTTCCAAACGATGAGAAAATGCCATTACCAATAAAGACCTAATGCTGCCATGATGATGACCCAGGTTCATGCCCATAACATGTCGATAGACACCCTTAAGACTGATTCTTGGACAAAGAGCCCTTCGGTATTTTGGCAGTGCACTCTGCAATCTAGGCTCCAACCAACAATTATGCCACTATTGGGATCTTAGTATGGCATAGGTAGCTGTGAGCTACACAATATACTCATTTTTCCAGAAACTAAAAAGATCCTTTATGTTACAATTTGCAACACATAAAATAAGCCCTTCAAAAAAAATACATTGAACAACTGGGGCAACCAAGAGGACCTTGGAAAAATGTACAGGTAACAACCATATGAATTCTTCCTTAGTCGTGGATCAAAGCTAATAGAAATAAAGCTAGATAAAATTAGCTTGAAACTACAGTATAATCGTCCATTGTAAAAAACAAGTTTCTCTGAACCTGGTAAAAGAATACTTTTTATTGTCTGATTGGACGTACATAATGGAAGGGTATAAATATTGCCTATTGCCCTCAGAGTTTCTCAAAGAGACCATTTATGAGTAACAAGGATGTAGCATACAAAACGGCCAACCAGGTATTTCAGAGTTGACCTTCACATTCAATTCATTTCTAGGAGAAAAATGCTGAGCAATATGAATCGTTTCATTCTGCACCGTAATAAACCTTCATCTCCTGATTCAGGGAAATTTTATGAAGCCTTGAATAGCGTGACTCCAATCCATCGTACACGGCAGTGAATATTTTTTTCCTACAGCTGCCATAGATCCGAGTTCAGAATAAATAAGCATTCGATACTGAACAGATAACAACACAGTTGGACAACCTGCTTGTTGGAAGCACTCAAAAGAAAGGCTTCTACTGTATTACAACATGCCTACTGCCTGTGCGTGGGATTTTGTCTCGCGACCACCGAATGCTCAGAAGCCTGAACAGAGGAGTTGGGAGAAGTCATGCTATCTTAAAAGGAGAACTGAGTTCAGTGGACATCCTAACAAGGTGAATCTGATGAAAGGAGACACTGTTCTTGTTGATCTATGAAACCCAATCGGTAGTCCATGCAAGAAGGCGTGTCTTTCTTAAGCTGATGGTATTCCATGCACTCAGGCTCTCACTCATCCTCGTTTCTTCAGGCTAAGCTGAAACATATTCCTCCCCAACAACTGTAGGTCCGCAATAGTTGACTCGCACAACGTGCTTTACATCCTATTTACACGGCCCGTGGGAAGCTCATGTTGGATAGCCATCGTAATATTTCTCCACTTGGCAATTTGATCCGATTTCTCCCATACGCGGATTTTGATCATGGTTTAGACCACCACCAATCCTTTCCACTTCAACTGTCTCATTCCCTTATTTTCCCCGAACTTACCTCCGAGGACTCGCACAAAGACTTGGACCGCCATCGTAAAATTTCCACGGCTTGGCAGTTTGATCATCCCATTTTTTGGCAGTCGGAAGTCAAACTTCTCCCATGGATCCATGGCTTACATCACGTCATTTCCCTTGGCAATGCTTGCCTTATTTTCCAGGATGAAGCTTGGAATTCATCTTAATATTTCCCATTGGTGGTTTTCATCATCATAACATCCCCACCGAAATATTTCCATCCTTGGCTTGGCCCTTCATCCATTTCCACTGAATCAGCTTTTCAAACTTGGCAATGGCAAGCTTCTCATGAGTTTTACCAAGCTTAGCATGAGCAGATTGCCCTGACTGAAAGTCATTTCCTAGATGTGCTTCAATGAACCTTGTCATGCCCAGCTCCAAACTTAGTGACTCGTTTTAATGCTCATTAATGAACATCCATAAAATTGTGCCTTGAAATTCACCTTGAAAAGTTCACGTCTAGGATATGAGATGCGGGGTTTCCATGAGTTATTTGTAAAACCGTTTGGATAGATAGCCAGATTTCCACTTCATAAATTTCATGAGGATAACATAAACTCTTGGTGCAAACATTTCAGCTGTAGCTTGTAAGGTGTGATAATTCTTGAACAGAATCCTTTATGCTTGCCAACTTAGTGACTCGTTGAAGATGCTCATATAATTGCAAAGCAAATTTATGCCTCATGAATATTCTGATATGAAACAGTTCCACCTCTATGAGATTCGCTTCCATGAGTTGCATCGTAAAACCAAGTAAGGTCTCGATAGAGAATCTTTGTAATAAATTTCATCAAGTCTCCCGGTAACACTCTCACTGTCACTTAATCGATTTTCATAAAAATATCTTGAAGGAAAATCCTGAATTTGAGGATGCATTCGATGCTGAATAGATAAAAACATAGTTGGACAACCTGCTTGTTGGAAGTGCTCAAAAGAACTTCTGCAATACTACAACATGTCAACTGCCTGTGCACCAAATGCTTGGCCGAGGAAGGTCTGAACAACGTCAGCGAAAATATATATACTGTATTCACTTATACCCTGGCCCGACATTCTTGTTCCCACGCCTGCATCGATCTCTACCGAGATCCTTATAGAGTTTCCTTCATTCGTCAATTTTCAACGAGCTATATTTTGCATTAACAAGACCTCATCGAGCTCTTACAACTGAGAGTCTCTACCGAGATGATTTCTGAGATGACTATCAATTTGACACCGGATTCTTTATCAACTCGACCCTGAACTCTTCACTGAGTTGAGATCAACTGGGTGCCTTTCGATGCTAGGTGATCTCTTCATATGCAATTTAGGAATTATTTTTAATTATTGCATCTCGTTAATAACCGAAGGTGGGTTCCTGGGACTATTATTTCATTTTGAACGTGATAGGACCCCGTTGTCCAATCTTGCCATGTGTGCAAAATTGGATAACATTTTTGGCGACCTCTCGGGGATGATTGCCTGCTAAGCATGATTCCAGTAGCCTTAAGTCATCCATTGGGCATGGAGTATATGTTGGAATCCTGAAAGTAGTATGATTTTCTTTGACACATCCCAGAATCTCCTTGAGCATTGCCGATATCCTAGACCTCCCTGGAATGCTAAGCATGAAGTATACTGAATCTGTTGAATGCTTGACATCCATGGAACACTGCAAAAATTTTAATTAATCAGATTTTGAAACTCTTATGGAAACCTTGAACCTTTCTTCTCCTTGACACCTTCCAATGATGAAACAATGTGCAGAACAACACAAAACACAACAACAAGGAAAGCAAAACAACAACACACAACAATGTGCATAAGCACTTGGAGGAAAACACCTAATTTAACTGTACAAGGGGTGGAACGCTTCTCAAAAACAAGCTTTGAGATGTATCCCATTCACATGAATGGGCAGTTCTTCTCCATTGAGCCTAGATAGATGGAATGAATTTGCCTCTTTGCAACTTGTGATGATGTATGGCCCACTCCAGAGAGTGTCAAACTTGGCATGCCTGCCTGGTTTGGCCCTGTCTTCATCCCATTTAAGAACTAAATCTCCCTCTTGAAAACACCTGTTGGACGCCTTCTTGTCAAAATATTTCTTAACTTGAGCCTGATGCTGCTCCAAAATTTTCATAGCCTTGTCTCTTACTTCCTCTAACTTCATGAGTTCAGCAAACCTTACTGTCAGAGGATCACTCTCTATAACTTCAAGTTGATGAGCTAACTCCAAAGAAGGTAACTCCAATGAGAGTGGGAGTTTTTCCTCTCTTCCATATACAAGAACGAAAGGAGAATTTCCGATGGCCCTTTTAGGTGTGATCCGATCTGCCCATAAGGCAGTCTTAAGCTGTGTATGCCAAGTCCTCTTGTTAGTCTCCATTGTGCGCTTAATAATCCTTATGAGGTTTTTGTTGCTAGACTCAGCCAATCCGTTTCCTTGAGGATAGTAATTGGATGAAGTTTTGAGGTATACCCCATTTTTAACAGCCCATTCACTCAATTTCATACCAAGAAAAGCCAGCGCATTGTCTGAAATGACTGTAAACGGAACACCGAACCTCGTCATTATACCCTCCAAAAAATCTAGAACTGCCTTTTCATTGCTCTCTTTTAATGCTACCGCCTCTGTCCATCGAGTAAAATAGTCTGTTGCGGTAAGGACCCACTTATGTCCGTCACTGGATGGAGGATTAATCATTCCGATGAAGTCCAACCCCCATTGAACAAAGGGTTGATCCACTTGAATTGGATGCAATGGAAGAGCTGCCAGCTTCTGCTTACCTGTGAAAAAGGCACATTCCTTACATTTCCTTACCCAAAGATGGGCATCCTTGAATAAATCTGGCCAATAGTAGCCAGCTCGCATGATCTTGGTAGCTGTTGTTCGTGCGGAATAATGTCCTCCAGATAGGCCATTATGAAATTCTTCTAGTATCTTACTGACCTGTTCTGGTCCTATGCACCGAAGGAGGACGCCGTTCAAATCTTTTCGAAAGAGAACGCTATCTACCAAAACATATGGGATAGATTGAAGACGGAAAGTTCATCTTTGGTTTTTATCCATGTTTGTCGGGTATGCTCCTGAGAAGATGAAATTCTTCATTTTGGATAACCAGTCAGCTTGATCAACATCCTCATCAGTATTTAGGAGTGTCACGTCCTCATTACTTTTTGATTCCATGTCTGTTGCAAGTTGCTGACATAAACCCTTACCTCTGACAAGTTTAGTGACTTTGATGTGCACGTCATACTCCATTACCTTCGTGATCCATCCAGCACGCTTTTCGTTCATTTCTTTGTTCAGCAAAAACTCCTTGACACCTGGATGAGACACCATCAGATGAATCTTGTTGTTGGACAACATGTGCTTGAATTTCTTCAAAGCTCGAATAACCGCAAAGACTTGCTTTTCAATGAATGAGTATTTGAACTCGTAGTCTTTGAGGGATTGACTGAAGAAAGTGATTGGTTGCTCCATCAGGTTGTTGTTTTGTTGGGTGAGGATCCCTGAAATGCTCTCTTGACCTGCAAAAGCATAAAGGATAAAATCTTTGTCAAACCTGGGGTTCACAAGCGTGGGAGCTTGAGAAATGGCTGTTTTGATGGCTTCAAAGCTTTCTCGTCCTTCCTTTGTCCATGAGAATGGCATGTTTTTCTTTAGCATGGCTGTCAGTGGTTTAGCCAATGTCGCGAATTGAGGGATGAATCTCCGCACGAAATTTATGGTTCCCAGAAAACTCTGGAGGCCCTTCTTGTGACTTGGGAGAGATAAGGACATAATTGAATGAATCCTAGCTGGATCGATTGATAATCCTTCTGCTGAAACCACATGCCCCAACAATTTTCCCTCGTGCACTGTGAAAATACATTTCTTGGGGTTAAGTGAAACCCCAAATTCCCTACACCTTTGGAAAACTTTCCTTAGATGCGTGATGTGATCTTCTGCATGCTTAGAGTATACAGTTATATCATCAAGGTAAACTAAAATAATATCGTTGATTAGTCCCTTAAATGCCATGTCCATGGCTCTTTGGAAAGTAGCCCCGGCATTGGACAATCCGAATGGCATTTTATTGTAGGCATACGTGCCCCACTTGGTAGTGAAAGCCGTTTTGAATTGGTCGGATTCTTGGACTAGGATTTGATTGTAACCTGAATATCCATCGAGCAAAGAAAATATTTGAGCTCCTGCCACCGTTTGAAGGATCTGCTCCATCGATGGAAGAGGATAATGGTCTTTTAATGATGCACGATTCAAATCCCTGAAATCTACGCATAACCGGATCTCTCCGTTCTTCTTCCTCACGGGCACCAAATTGGCTACCCATGAGGAATGCTTGATGGGAAAAATTATACAGGCCTCGATGAGCTTGGTTAGCTCCTTTCTCATTAGTGGCTCAATTTTGGGATTAATTGGTCTCTGTTTCTGACGAACTGGCTTAGCATTAGGATCCAGTTCGATGGTATGTTGTGCTAGACCTGGATCAAAACCACGCAGATCTTTATAGCTCCATGCAAAGATGTCATGATACTCTTGACAAAGTTTGATGAAAGCTTCTTTCTCTTCAGAAGTACACACTTTTCCGATCTTAAGAAATTTTTCATTTGATACTTCAACTTCCTCAAAATATTCTTCTCTGACCACCATGTTAGGGCTTTGTCTTGTGGCTTGGTCATCTGAATTGAAAATGGATTCCAAAGTGACTAAACCTTTTGGTAACTTGTTGCTTTTCAATTGAATAATTTTCTCACCATATGACTCCTGCAACTTATCTTGATTCTTTGTAGCAAACTCCGCCTCTTCTTGTAGGAAGAGGACAATTTGTTTGTCACTATCAAACACTTGCCAACTACTCACATTATCAGGGACTGCTGGTCGAACCACCATTTTAACAAATTGCTGCCCTTCTTTCATGATATCAACTGGTATGTTGTATTGTGAACCAATTGTAGCAAGCCTATCTGCATCTTGATTTTGATCTCTAGGGATTGCATGGATTCCAAAAGCTTCGAAATCTTCAATCAGGTCCCAGACTCGGTTCTTATATGATCTTAAAAGATCATTTTTGGATGCACTACGTGCCGAAACTTGATGAACAACTAACTCACTATCTCCAAAAATAGTCAGGGCCTTGATTCCCTTCCTTTGGGCTAGCTGAATTCCTTGCACAAGAGCCTCGTATTCAGCAACATTGTTAGTGCAACTGAACTGCAACCGGAAAGATGAGAAGTACTTATCTCCCTCTGGAGAAATTAACATAACACCAGCACCGGATCCATTCTTACTTCTTGAGCCATCGAAGAACAATTGCCACAGTCCTTTAGAATCACTTGGTGTTTTGACAAGTTGTGGTATGATCGTATCTTCTTCATGGATACAGTAAGTACCTAATCCTGTTTCTTCCAAGACCAGCAAACCAGCTTCTTCTTCTGCCAATACATCAGCGTAGGGATCGTACTGATGATCTCTACTTACTTCATCTAGCAAAGTATCAGGAACTTCTTCAACAAGGGTGGTTGGTTCATGATCGGCATCTTCCTCTTCTGGATCACCGATGGTGTAATTTCCATTTATGGGACTAGCAGTGTAGGGTTCTACATGATTATGGCAGATTGGTTCTGCCCTTATAGTTACTTTGGTTCCGTATCGAGTCCTGAGAATCATATGTGACCAATCGGCTGATAGGTAACCACCCATCTTGGCAGTGAAATCCCGTGATAGGCAGATGGCAAAGAGGGGAGGGAGATCAATGACCGATATGTCTTGGGTGAATGACAAACTTGGGCATGCATGAATGGTAAGTTGAAGTCCTTTGATAACCCCAACAGTCTTAACAGCTGTGCCATCCAGCTGAACAACCCCTCTTGTAACTGGCGCATATTGTATGCCTAGTACATCTGTAATTTGTTTCGGCATGACAGAGCTACTGGCACCAGAATCGATCATGCAATTATGTACCAGGTGGTCGCCAATGATCAGGGAAATGTAGAATGGCGGTGGTTTGTTTGCCGTAGGAATGATTTTCCCTTCCGGTTGACACAAATTTGTAGCATTTGTCACTCCATGGCTTGGTGATCCGCTGGTTGTACTAAAACTGTTCAGAGCTTCTCGCAACAGGTTTCTTTGGGAAGGGATCGAGAGTGCGTCCCACATGGTAACGCTCAGATTGGTTTTCTTCATTTGTTCTACTATGCTGAAGGGAATTGCTCCAACTTTGATGACACTTTTTTGGGCATTGGGGTCCTCCTTTGGAAAATGTTTGTTGGGTACCGTGATGCCTGGAGAACCATCTTTCCCTGCGGTGTGGCTAGCCTGGTGTTTCTGGTGATTTCTTTCCCGCATTTTTATCAACTGCCATTTGTAACCCAGGTTGAGAAGTGGATGCTAGATCAGCTTCGAGAGGTTGAGGCTCCATTGCTCTCTTTTTGGAACGAGTGTTTGCTGCCACTGATGAAGAATCTATATTCAATCCGCAAAAATCTTCTTCTTGCCAGTTTAGCAAAGTGGATTCTTCAGGTGCCTGCGGTTGATCTGCTGCTTCTTGCGTAGATGAATTGTTTGTTAACTCTGAAGGGGCAGATACACTTTGAACCATAAGGGCCTGGCTAAGAACCCCATTGGGACAAAGATTTTGATTGTGAGGTTGAGAGCAAGGATAACACCATTCGTAGTCTTGAACTAGATTATTTTGAACAGGTACTATAGCTCTAGATGAGCTAGCTGCAAGAGGGTTCTGAAAGTTCAAGGGCCTGACATTTGCAACTTGACTTGTAGTTTGATTTTGAGGCTGATTGTTCCCTTGAAAAGGAGAACGGTTAGCTTGATACTGCTGATTTTGTGGCTGATACGGACGATTGTATTGAAATTGTTGCCTTTTGAGTGCAACGAGCTCATTTCCAAAATTTTGCAGTAGTGACTTGACTTCAAATAGGTCATTTGAAGAGGCAGGGGAAGATTGAGATGGTTGCTTGGAGTCTACTGGAATAGGAGCAATGATAGGCTGATGATTCGTAAGATCTGGAGAAAAGGGCATTGGTGGTCGTGGAGCTATCTTTCCAGCCTGAATCAAAGAATTCTCTGCACTTATGGCAACTTCGTAAGCATCAGGAAGTGTAGTCCCTCCCATGGACTGGATCATAACTGCTACATCGCTATTCAAGGCTCACAAATAGTACAAGAATGCATTATGTGCAGAAGGCTTTACGAGCGCCGGAATCCTATTCCAAGTCCTGTGGAATCGGAAGTTGAAATCACTCATGTATTCTTGGGAAGCTCTCTTTATGGTAGTAAGTTGTTCCAAAAGTGATAGGTGATCACTTTTGTCTTCAAATTGTTTACATAGCTTTTCTCCCAACTCGTCCCAAGTGGTTATAGTGCCAACACCTAACCCGCGAAACCATTGAAGTGCTTTTCCCTTGAAAGAGGTAGCAAGAAGTCTAACTGCAACGTTGTCTTCGGTGATATTATGTACTGCACAGATGCTGGCTACATCAAAGATATGCTCCACTGGAGTAACGTGAGTTTCCCCCATGTAGAAGGGTAAACTTTTGAGTGCCGCAACAGGTATCGGGTCACGTTGAGCCAACATAAGAGGACTGCTTGCATTGAAAGGGGGAAAAACTTGGTTCCTCGCCATAGCAACGAAAGGTTGATTGTTCCTGGGTGGAGGAAATCTTCCGTAAGGAGGAGTTGAATGACCCCTACTAGGTAAATCTGCAACTGGGGATGTGGAAATGCCTCTTCTTCTTCTCTTTGGAGGAGACAAGGAAAGTTTGATATGCTGATACTTTCCTTTCTTTGAAGAAGCTCTTGTCTGAATTCTTCGCATAAGTTACTGCACTGAGATTTGGAATCCAGAGATATAGAGTCGCCAGGTACTTTGACTTGTGTAAGTGAGAAGAGAAGTACCAACTCTGTCCCACCGGGCGTGCCAAAAACTGTTGTCGCCAAATCACTGCACCCTCCGAATGGCCAGGATGTGAATAGGACGTTCGGTGTGATTGGGACACATGGGATCACCTCTCAAGCTGTGGGACTTGGGCTCGAGGTGAACCTCCGGAGAAGGCCGGCTTCCTCTTCCTAAACTAAGTGTTGTACTACTCCTAGTGTAACAAAAATGATTATCTAGTCCTATGCTAACATTTTCATGGGGTTTTAGGGAAAGAGATTTACAGAAATGAAACTATACTAGGGATGGTGATGCACCAAATAAAGGGTGTCTTCAGACTCAGGAAGGGTTAATTTGAAGAGGGTGTGTGCACCACAGGTCAACTTCACCTACTGCAACTTAGAGAGGGTACAGGATACCACAAACTAAGAGACACGCGTTCCCTTTGTTAAACTTTATCAGACCGAGAAATATACCAGTTTCCCAGTGAAGAAGGATGAACTCAAGAAGGGTGAACAGACACCACAACTCAACTGCATGCAATACTTCACCACTCGATAAGCACAGAACTCCAAGAACCTGCAATAGAACTTAAACTTGCACAGTGTACCTGCAAGTATGAGAAAGGCACAAAGAAGCACAGAAGGATGAAAGGACCGAGATTAGTCACAAAACACACACTTTTATTGCTTCAATAACATGCACAATGCATCATACATTCAGAAGAGGCAATAGTTGCCATTACAGTCTTGAAGAGGAGGCTTGAAAGTTCTCTCAACACACAAGAACAACTTGCAGAAGAGAGAGGATTCTTGAAAAGTATACACTCGCCTGAGATATCTAACTGTCCAACTTGTCTGAACTGTTGGAACCCTTTGAAATGAGCTTCCAACTTACATTTATAGAAGAATATGTGAGAAAGAAGAGGAAATGGTCATAATTACATTCCTAAATTGAAGGCCCATGATGTATTTATTACAGTTAGTTGAACCACCTGAGAAGGTTCCATCATGGGTCATTAATTGCCTGATGACCTAGTCTTCTCAATTAATTAAAAGAATATTTAAATAAAATATTTAAATAATAATAATAAATATTATTATTAAAATATTTAAATAAAAATATTAATTTAATTAACATAATGTTGGGACCCCCCCGTTGACCCGTTTGACTTGAAGAGGAGGGGGGTCCATGTGGATAGAGTCTGCACAAATCTCAACTCGGTGAGCTTCGAATCCTCTAACTCGGTGTTGCACTCGATTTTGAACCCCACACTAACTCTTTCCTTGCCTTGGTAATCGGGCTCTTTTGCATTGAGTCCTTCGAATGGTGAGCTATCAAACTCGATTCTTATCATTTTCCTCTGTTAACTCGAGGCCATTTATGCATTCCACGTTCAAACTTCATGAAACATCACCACGAGTTCCTGCAAAGTCACCGAGCTCTTCATCCAGCAAACGATCTTACCTTTCCTGGGCTCAAACTCACTTGAATACCGAGCTTAACCCAATATTTCTAAAAAGAATGGTTTTACCACAATGCTCACGGATTCTTCCTTATCATATAACACTTGTAGTAAGAATGTTTTGGCTTTGCCATAATAAGCACAATTTGTACCTTCCAAACGATGAGAAAATGCCATTATCAATAAAGACCTAATGCTGCCATGATGATGACCCAGGTTCATGCCCATAACATGTCGATAGACACCCTTAAGACTGATTTTTGGCCAAAGAGCCCTTCGGTATTTTGGCAGTGCACTCTGCAATCTAGGCTCCAACCAAAAATTATGCCACTATTGGGATCTTAGTATGGAATGGGTAGCTGTGAGCTACACAATATACTCATTTTTCCAGAAACTAAAAAGATCCTTTATGTTACAATCTGCAACACATAAAATAAGCCCTTAAAAAAAATACATTGAACAACTGGGGCAACCAAGAGGACCTTGGAAAAATGTACAGGTAACAACCATATGAATTCTTCCTTAGTCGTGGATCAAAGCTAATAGAAATAAAGCTAGATAAAATTAGCTTGAAACTACAGTATAATCGTCCATTGTAAAAAACAAGTTTCTCTGAACCTGGTAAAAGAATACTTTTTATTGTCTGATTGGACGTACATAATGGAAGGGTATAAATATTGCCTACTGCCCACAGAGTTTCTCAAAGAGACCATTTACAAGTGACAAGGATGTAGCATACAAAACGGCCAACCAGGTATTTCAGAGTTGACCTTCACATTCAATTCATTTCTAGGAGAAAAATGCTGAGCAATATGAATCGTTTCATTCTGCACCGTAATAAACCTTCATCTCCTGATTCAGGAAATTTTATGAAGCCTTGAATAGCGTGACTCCAATCCATCGTACACGGCAGTGAATATTTGTTTCCTGCAGCTGCCATTCGATCTGAGTTCAGAATAAGATAAGCATGCATTATACTGAACAGATAACCACAGTTGGAAAACCTGCTTGCTGGAAGCACTCAAAAAGGCTTCTACTGTACTGCAACATGCCTGCTGCCTGTGCGTGGGAGCTTGTCTCGCGACCACATCAAGTTTAGAATTTTACAGAGGATGAGGAGAAGGTCATGACAGCTATTAAAGCCGATTCAAAGTCTGATCAGTTCAGTGGAATCCTAACAAGTTGTGATTGATTCTGTATGAAAGGAGACACTTTCTTCGTATGATCTATGAAACCCAATCCACAGTCCATGCAACACGCATCCTTTGTATCTCCATGAGTTTTCCATCGGCGTTTGACTCTTCCTCCATTCACCTGACGTCATTCTCCTTGAAAGCATATGATCCTGGAAACTCTCGGACCAGGTCTACAATAGTTGAAGATATTTACATGGGTTACAGGGATGTTATCCTGGTAGCCTCCGTAATGTGTCCAGCTTGGCAATGTTCTCGTTTCTACGCGAAGTTTTCATGGGCCAGACCAATATTTCCACGCTTGGCCAATCCTATTTTCCACGTTCAACTGCCGGGATTAACGTTCTTGGACTGCCATCCGAGTGACTTTCACACGCTTGGCAGTTTGATCCTATTTACATCCCATGCAGAAATTCTGTCCCATGGATTTTCCATCGTAATATTTCCCACTTGGCAAGTTTTTCCTGATTTCTCCCCTCGCGGAAGTTTGATCATGGTTTACCATCTTAATATTTCCCACTTGGCAGTTTCATCCTGAATCTCCCCATGATGCCCTTGAACCAATTTTCCATCCTATGAATCGGGCCCCGGCCTCATCATTTTATCTATTTCCACTTGAGCAGATTTGCCCTCGATTTCTCAAACCATTCATTTGTGTTGCCCATAATTTTCAATGGCTCGGACATACTAGCTCAAATCCCCTTGGTAATGCTGGACCTTATTAATCCCCCGGCATCTGGGCTTTGGCAACCTTGGCAAGTTTTATTATCATTTGGGATTCCCTTTTGGCTGCCATGATCGGATCACCATGATGATTTCTCCTGCCGAGTTTTCCTTCATCAGATTTGAGGATAACATTAAACTCTCAGTGCAAACATTTCAGCTGTAGCTTGTAAGGTGTGATAATTTCAACAGAAACCTTTATGCTTGCCAACTTAGTGACTCGTTGAAGATGCTCATATAATTGCAAAGCAAATTGTGCCTCATGAATATTCTGATATGAAACAGTTCCACCTCTATGAGATTCGCTTCCATGAGTTGCATCGTAAAACAAGTAAGGTCTCGATAGAGAATCTTTGTAATAAATTTCATCAGGTCTCCCGGTAACACTCTCACTGTCACTTAATCGATTTTCATAAAAATATCTTGAAGGAAAATCCTGAATTCGAGGATGCATTCGATGCTGAATAGATAAAAACATAGTTGGACGACCTGCTTGTTGGAAGTGCTCAAAAGAACTCTTACTATACCGCAACATGCTCAACTGCCTGTGCACCGAATGCTCGGCCGAGGAAGGTCTGAACAACGTCAGCGAAAATATATATACTGTATTCACTTATACCCTGGCCCGACATTCTTGTTACCACCTGCATCGATCTCTACCGAGATCCTTATAGAGTTTCCTTCATTCGTCAATTTTCAACGAGCTATATTTTGCATTAACAAGACCTCATCGAGCTCTTACAACTGAGAGTCTCTACCGAGATGATTTCTGAGATGACTATCAATTTGACACCGGATTCTTTATCAACTCGACCCTGAACTCTTCACTGAGTTGAGATCAACTGGGTGCCTTTCGATGCTAGGTGATCTCTTCATATGCAATTTAGGAATTATTTTTAATTATTGCATCTCGTTAATAACCGAAGGTGGGTTCCTGGGACTATTATTTCATTTTGAACGTGATAGGACCCCGTTGTCCAATCTTGCCATGTGTGCAAAATTGGATAAGTTTGTTGTGCTTTTTATGTTTGGAGCTGGCCCATTTGGAGACTAGTTGTTTCAGGTTTAAAGAGTCATGGAATTGTTGGAAAATAGAGTTACTTGAAGAGGGGTCAAAAGGACACTAGTTCTCTTTAACTAGATTATTAAAATCTTTGTCCAGGATCCAATCTGGATTAAATTTGAAAGGTGCACCTGGCTTATCTCCATCATCCTTAATTTCAAGGATAATTAGAAAGTGGTCTAAACACTAGGTACCTTCAACCCAGGCACGAAAATGATCCATGTCCATCATGAGGTAATTATGCAGTAGGAATCTATCAAGCCTTTTAGAGATTGATGCGGATCCTATCTTATTGTTAAACCAAGTTGGCTTATTTTTGATAGGCAGAATATCCAATAATCCAGTATCTTCTAGTAGTATCAGGAGTTATTAGGCCATTGGATCAAATCGGGATATATTTCCCCACACTTCCCCTCCATTCAAGGTGAAATTTAAGTCTTCGCCAATAACAACATTATTGGAAATAAGGTGTTGATTGTTTAGAAGGGCTTCCTATAAAGGTAGTTTATTCTCATATGGGTCGTACACATTCAAGACTTTAAGTGTTTTGTTCAAAGATTTCAGGCACTTCAATCAGAATACAAGATTTCATAGCATAAGAATTAATCAGAGTCATGTTATCATCCCAGCCTGAAATAATGCCACCAGAATTACCATCAGAATCAAGTCCAGTAAAGGACCAACCAGGTAGTATTTTAGTCGAGGACTCACAGATAGAAGAACATTGACCCATAATTACTTGCAATATAATCAAATTGGGAGAAATTTTTTCCACAAAACATTTGAGGGATAATTTCTTATCCCGATCCCCTAGGCCATAGATGTTCATAGAGAGTACCTTCATTGGGAAACGTTATTGTGGGTGGTGTTTGTTCTAAGAACCCTTTGTAATGAAGATTTTTTCCCTTGTAGAATAGAAGTATCCAAGAACCATTGTAGCTTCTGTATGATAGCTACATCATCTGCGGAGTGGAAGTAAAAATTGATCCAACCTTTCTAGAAGAAATGGAATGTGGGGGAGTATGTGAGTACTGACATCCAATAGTCTGTAATCCACTTGCAAACACCTCTAAGTCCTACCTTTCTACCCACACATTTTCCAACAAGTGTTTTACAACCCATTTGTATGGCACCATCTAAGGTGACATCCTTGCCAACAACTAATTCAATTGGATTTCTTCTGCTTTTGATAAGTTTACATTTCTTTTGTGTTGATGAGATCTTCCCCTGTCTGTTGGTGGGACTTTGTAGAGTTTTGTTGGTGCCATCCATTTCGAAAGAGTTGTATGCACCAACATTCAATCCCATGTTATTGGTGGTAGTTTCCTAGCATTTATCTATAAGGGCATATTTGTGTTTCTGTTTAGCAGGATTGGATTCAGTGATGATTGGAGTTAGTTGTGGTGTCAAACCTAGAACCTCTGATTGTGTGCCTTTGTTGGAATAATCACCTATATAATGTGTTTTTTGTACAAAAGTATCCTGTCGTGCATAGTTGGTAAAGATATCTTATTCAGGAAGAAGATATTTATAGTAGTCAACGAGATTGTCATACTCCTCAATACCTCCAATCGGTTTTGTATCCATATTCACTCAAATGCTAGTTTGACATTTTGTCAAACAATTTAAATGAAGCCTTCGACAAAGAAAAACTTTAGTTCTTGCTTGCAAATGTTTGTATTAAATTCTTACAAAGTATCAAGTCAAATATTTGTATTTTTATTTGAATGCCCTAGCTCCAGTGTGCCCTGGCTATGCGTGCCCTATAAAATCTGTTCTCCTAGCTATTCTTACCATATCTCCTATGTTCCTCCATTGCGTGTAACTTGCCCAATGAATCCTCACCTAAAAACATCTAACCTAAATGCATCTAAGTATTAAACATGCCCATTGTGTTGGAGAAGGAGCTACGAGTGTGTTGGAGCTTCGACTGTGCTTCAATATCCACCACCACTTGCAAACTCCACAAAATTTATTTACAAAGATAAAATCATACAAACTTCAAGGGAAATGTGTAGAGTGTGCAATGTTATGCAAAAAGTAGAGGGGAAACATAACACAAGGAAATCACCAAATAGTGAATTGGTTTGTGAGATAAATGATGAAATATCATTCTTAAGATTGTTTTTCTCTTTATTTTTCATAGTATAGGTTTTAGATGGATCATCACTCCTTTTATTTTATTTTTTGTCAGTTTTTTCAGTAGTGACTTTGGAAGACATGAGAGCTAGTCATTTTTCCATCCCAATAAATCATTCTAATAACTCGTTGTTTGATGTCTTGCGTGAATCCATCATATTTGAAAGAGTGGGAGAATGAAGAAAGGTGTGATGAAGAACTCAACCCTTAGCAAAGTGAATGCTAAGATAGAAGAGGGTAAAAGGTTTGAAAGATCGAATAACTCAACCCTTAATAAATTGAATTCTAAGATGGAAGAGGAAAAAAAGGAATATTGAAGAACTCAACCCTTAAAAAAGTGAATACTAAGATGGAAGAGGCAAAGAGGTTTGAAAGCTCAACCCTTAGCAAAGTAAATGCTAAGATAGAAGAGACGAAAAGGTTTGAACAACACGAACCTTGACAACATGAATGCTAAGATGGAAGTGAGATTGAAAAGATTTGATTTGTTTGACCCTTAACAACGTGAATGTTAAGATGGAAAAAGTGTGAAATGATGATATACTACTCAACCCTTTACAATGTGAATGTAAATACAGATGAGGGATTTGAAAATATTGATTAGAGGACTCATAACACAATGAGTGATAAGAGAGATGAAAAAGGTTTTAAAGAATTCACGATCCTTTATAAAGGAAATGTAAAGAGTGAAGAGATGAAAGAGTTTGGCTCACCCGAATCTTAACAAAATGAGAATCAAAAGGGGAGACTTAAAGACACGTAAAAAGATGCTCAACACTTAACAAAAGAAGTGTTAAAGGAAGAGACTTAGGAATATGATGAGGGTGTTTGATTCTTAACGAGATGATTTCTAAGAGAGGAGACAATAATGAAAGGATGATACTCAAATAAAGACAAAGTGAATGTCTAAATATAGAGGTGAAAAGATGATGACGAATAGTTTGAATCTCGACAAAGTGAATGTGAGAAACAAAGGGAAAATGATTAATCTCAAATTAGAGAAAAGTGAATGCTTTAAAAGAGATGAGTAAATAAGTGCGATGATATCGAAAATTGAACAAAGTGAATGTTGAATTTGATGATGTAAAATGGTTGAATGCTTGAAGTTCAACAATGTAAATTTTAAACTCAATACATAGAAAGATGATGAATCAAGATGAGCATTATGGTGCTCGACCGTGATAAAGTGAGTATCACGATGTCAAGACTTAGATGGATAAGTGATGATTATGCTCGAGTTCAAATATGTATTTCCACAACTCAAGACTTAAACTTTTTTGTAAAGTGATGATTTAAAATGAAGAAAAAGTTTAGAAAGGATGGACAATCGAAAAAAAGATTTGAAAAAACGTAAAAGGGAGACAATCAATGATGTCCAATGAAGAAAAAGGACAATAAGAAAAAGAGATGAGAATAAGTCCAAATAAGTAAAATTTGGAGATTCTAAAAAGAGGTGAAAATGAGCCCAAATAAGGAGTATTTGTGAAAAATTTAAAATGAGATGAAAGTGAGAACATAAGATATGAGTGTAGAACACAAATCTCTAAATGAAAAGAAATAAAATAAAAGATAGAAAACATTTTTTTTGTTTTATGGATGTTTTGGGCCTCTTTCTTAGATTGGATTGGTTAGTGTGTGTCTTCCTAGGTGGTTCTCTCAACTAGGTGTCAACAATATACCTAAGCGAGCATGTTGTTATTACTATTTGTCAAATTTAATTTACCCCCTTTGAAACAATGAGCAAATATCTTTCTCAAATGACTTGCACTGGGGTCGCCACTATTGTATATCCGTGACTCTAGCTCACAAAGGAATACTAGTCAGGTAGGATGGGGGTACCTATTTCGTTAGTCAATTCCCTAAATGTGTCGACTACTTAAGGGTTCTTATGATACTCCTCACAACGAGTTTTATGGATTAAGCCAAAGCACTTCCCACAGTTATAGTAGTTGGGAAATATCCTTGTCAACTGCACCTGCAAATACAATGTAAATTGTTCATTTTATCTTGATTAAAGACGAGATTGTCTTAACCACTGTTATTTGACTGACATAACCTATAGTTAGTAAGTTGTTTTTAAATGTCATTCAAGGCAACATGTAGTTAGTAGTTTAATAGTAACCTCATGTAGAGCTAGTCATGCACACAAGGATTAGATACATTTTTCTGAGGTAGAGAGGACAAGACGAAAGAAACAAGCATGTTTTTTTGATTTCAAAAACCACTTAGAAAGTGTGAGGAAAGATCATACACATGAAACTCACTTTTATTAAGAAAAGAAAAAGGTTAATTCATGAAAGCACCTAAGAAATGATCACATTTCTAATTTCTGAGATCACTTTGAAAGTGGTAGGAAAGAGCATAAGCGTGATCATTTCGTGATTAACCTCACAAAAACAAAAAAGATGAAAAAATGCAATAAAAAAATGCCGTAAAATATTAGTTAAGGTGCAAAAATGGGTAATAGTTTATAAAAGGTCTCAAAAAATGATTTTAAAGGGACAAAAACATCTAATTACCCTGCATGAACAAGTTACACAATTAGTATGATTCAAGATAATTGACGAAAAATTAATGAAAAGGACCCAATTTAGTTTTAAAAGACCTAAGTTAATAATTAAACTAATTAACTAATTAAAATAATGTAATTAAGTAATTTATAAAAAAACTAAATAGATTAGTAACGAGAAATAATCTAATTAAAACAAATAACAAAAAACATATGAAATTATAATATAAGGTTAAACCTAAGCTAAGCAAAAAGAATTAAATGAAACTTTAAACCTAAGTTTAAACTATAGTACAAAATGACCTAATTGAAGCTATCTAAAAACAAAGCAAAACCTAAAAAATTTAAAGTTGAAGCAAAGGGATACGGGTGTTATTTTCTTTGTTTTTTTTTTTCAGGTTGTATTGTGTGCAAGGATCAACAGTCGAAGGGAGCTCATGGATGGCACAAAAAGGAAGCTCGTGGATGGCACAAAAATGTGTGTTTGGAGGCATGTAGGTCAGGCTCTACGTGCAGGGTACTGGGGTGAGCTTGGTGAAAGCTCGGTGGTGGTCAGTCTGGGCGATGGTGGCAGTATGGTGTGCAGTGGCGTCGCAGAGCGGGAGTTAGTGTGGAAGTAGATTTTAGAGGGCAGTCTATGGTGGTAGATCGGTTGAGAGGTGAGCTCACAGGGAGGGTTGTGGGGTTGGGAGAGGGTTAGGGTAGCTCAGGAGTTGATTGCGATGTGATTGGGTTTATTTAGGTCGGTGGGAGGGGAGGCTTAGAGGTAGCTCAAGGAGCTAGCTTGCCAAGTTGGGTAGGTGGGAGGGGAAAGTCAGGTAGCTTGGGTAAGAGGGTAGGCGTAGAGGTAGCTCAGTGAGCTAGCTCACTGATCTGGAGGGTGTAGTAAGGAGGGAGGTGTGGTGAGCTAATGCTCAGCTCAATCGAGTTGGGGCCGAGCTGGGCAAGGTAGAGGGGTAGGAAAAATGGAGTTAGGGAGGCAATCTTGTCTATGGAAGAGAGGAAATCTTGCCCATGTCACTTGAGTTGCCAGCATTGGAACTCATGAAGTAGCTGGAGTTGCTTGAATTTGAGCCCATGGAGGTGAGGTATGCAGAGTTGATGGAGCTGCAAGAGATTAGAAATCAGGCATCACAAGTAATGGAAAAGGATCAAGCATTGATCAAGAAGACCTTTGATAGGATTAAACCACAAATGTTAGTATGGATTAAAAAACTACATTAAAAGGTGAACAAAAAGATGAAAAAAAGAATGAAGAAAAGATGGGTATGTCCCCACTGGGCATGCCAGAACGTGAGCAATGAAAATTAACAGAATAATAAAAGATAAAGAAAAACAAACAACAATATACCTTCTCTGTAATATCTTGCAAACCTCAAGTAAGATCATAGAAGCTCTTGGAATTGTATGATCTTTTTTGATATTTTTAATTTTGGATGCTCTTGATATAACTCTCCAAAGTGGATTTGTAAATGCTATGAGCATATTTCATGAGGATTCAAACAACAAATGAGCAGAACTTTGTTGCATTTGCTGTATGGATTTCCAAGGATGAGTTTGTAAAGGGAAAATGGCCTCCTTTTATGGTTGAGGGGTAGGACCATGAAAGGTTAACTACCTAAGAATAAAAAAAGATATTGAGTCTAGGAGTTGCATATTTAAAGGGGCAATAGACATTTGGAATGATAGAAGTTACATCCGACAATTGAATTGCATGTACAAACCCAATTGCCCCCATCTTTTTAGGAATCTAGAAGTGGAGTCCAAGTGTAATAGGGAAGTGAAGTTTAAGTGTAGTTAACTGGAATGAGGAAGTGGAGTCTAAATAGAGTTAAACTAGGATAGTGAAGTGGTCGTTGACTAGGAAAACATGTGTATTTTCCTAATTAATTAACTAATTTAATTAGCTACAATGTGCAAGATAATTAAACAACCATTTATTTGATAATTGTTAATTAACTTAGCTAAAGTGTGCTAGAGATTAATTTAATTAATCCTAAGGGGTGTAATGTACATGATCAATTAATTGGATTAATCAATCGTAAGGGGATGAATAATAGGACGTGAACTGGGAATAAGTATGTAAAATTTGGGGTGTCTATAGCTTGAATTTGATTAGATTAGAAATTAATTACAAGGATTTATTTTCCCCCAGGTTAGTTCATTTGAGGAAAAAATATAAGAGAATCTGTGAAAACTTGGACTCATTGTTACTTGGAATAGAATGGGAATTCACATTTTGGATCACAACCTTCGTAGGATTTGAATTTTTTCTTTGATTTCTTGGAATATAGGATATTTTCCTATCGTGCTTGAGAAAGCATTACTTGGATTGTCAAAGGAGGGGTATTAGGATACCCCAAATATTTCCCTCCCTTTTGGTGAAGAGGGGAGAAGCCAATCATCAAGCCTTGAGCTGAAAGAAACGAAGTAAAATGCCTCAGAGAGAAATGGGGAGTCAATATATGAGTAAGATAACAACGAGTGTAATATGATAATATTGTATTGATAAGCCTAAGGAGGCATTCCAGGGAATAAATAATATAGAATAGATCAAAAAATATGGTTCCAATGGCATAAACAATGCTAAAAAAATATAAATGGTACTGTTAGTGCAAAATCACAACACCCCTGGATGTTGATCAGATTTCTAGTTTGATCATTGCTAGCATCCAGTGTGATTGCACAACATGGAAACCTCTCTCCAAGTGTGGGACTTGTGAAAACTGAGAGAGGAATCTCCAGATTAGAGGCTGGTTCCTCAAACTCCTCTGATTTAGATCTATATTTGCACAACTACAGAGGTTCAAATCCTAATCATACTCTAAATTGCAAGGAGACAGGGATAGAAGTGCAAAAAATTGAAACTAACTAAAGATGGTGATGCACCAAAAGGAGTGGTGAATATTTTTTGTCATGCAAATAGACACAAACCAAAGATTGCAGCATAAAATCATACGCAGGCTGATAACATATAATTTAGGATCTGAAATGAAGCAAATAATACAAAAAAAGGACTGAAACCCATTCACAAAGCTTGCATTATCATTTTCCAATGTCAAAAACCACTGCATTACAACCTCAGAGAGGTAGAAAACCTATTACAGTTTTTGAAGAGGTCTGATTCTTTGCAACAATCACTTGCTGGAGGTGAAAGAAGAAGATTGCTATGCCAAAAGTGTTCCCCTTTAGAAATGAGCCAAATCTGGCTTTTTACATTGCATGGGTCGAGCCCAGGAGAGAGAAAATGTACAAAAACGTGGGAGCCCATTCCTCATTGACTGCAAATGCATTAAATCAGCATGGAGGACCTTAAAAAACCCATACCCTACCATTTTTGACCAAATTGGAGGAGAATGCGACCCATTATGTATTAAATTTGGTCGCTGAAATATCACTTCTGGCCATGAACACGCGTCAGAGCCGTTTCTTAACTTTCTCTCTCTAGACTAAACCAAAATTCAAGATTGACCTCGGAATCATGTAGAGAATTTTATAATCTTTTCCAATGATATAAAGAACGTGCAAATCCGAGCTCTGGATCGAAAGATATGGTGATCTGAAGATTTAGGGCACAAAACAGGCGAAAATGGGTTTTGAAAATTTTTCCCACACTCTGCCACTTGGATGACACATGTCAGGCGCTGATTGGATGAGCAATTCTCTCTCCTTCCCTTACCCGTAGGTTTTCCTTGAAAGTTTTGACTTTTTGTAATTTTGGAAAATTTCCCATTATTTCCCCGCGTCCCCACCACTTGGGACACGTGGCATGATCTGGTTGGAGGACAGGGGCGCAGGGTCATCCTTTACCTTTTAGTTTTTTGGCCAAAACTTTTTCCAAATTCTCTAATTCCTCCCCGAGCTCCACACTCCCCTTCTCCTTAGGACACATGTCCTCTTTTTTATTGGCTCGGGCCAACGCTTCAAACCTTGCCCTTTGAAATTTTGGACGTTTTCCCTTGTGACACATGGCATTTCCTGATTCGTTCGCAGGCCTGCCGGCTTTTCGCATCCCTCGCGTCCCTTTGGCCTAGTTGTCCCAAACTGTCTGGGACAAATTCCTCTGATCCGCCCGATTCGGGCTTCCCTGTCCCTCTTTGAGGCGAAGACACGTGGCGTGATTTGATTGGCTCTCGGCTCCTTTGGCTCTCCGTGTCCCACGCGTCCATTTGTCCCAACTGTCCCAGTGTAAAAGTTCTCTGTGCCGGCCGATTCGGGTGGTTTATGTCCTTCGCATCCTCATGGCCTAGATATCCCAGCCTATTCTGCACGACAGTTAGTCAATTTTTTCAACTTCGGCCGAATCGTCTTTCCACGTCCCTCACTCCCTGATGTCCCAACTGTCCCAGTGCTACGTAGACCGCCTGGAGGCTTTTTGGCCGATTTGCGCCCCAACGTCCCAACTGTCCCAAGGACCGCTTGGACTAGGACTTAGCCGATTTTCATGATTTTTTCTGGCCCAAGCTTGTTTTTGCGACTTTTTCATCCTTTTTTAGAACTTGCTCCTTTCTTCTTGGACAAGAGAGTTAGAAAAAAAAATCCGAGGGGACCCTAGAAACATGAATTTTTTCCTTGAATCAATCTATTTGCCTGGGACTTGAGTATTCTGATGCATGTTATCAGATTTACCTTGGGGGGTGAATTTTGGATAATAATTTGGCGACTTAGCGGGGTCACCTGCCTGCTAGGTAGAAGATACCCGTTGCCTGAAGTAGTCCATTGGGCATGGAGTCATCAAATATTCTGTTTAGAACCCCAACTGACTCAGAATGTGTAAGGAGGAAGATGGAATATCACCTGGTGGGAGCAAAGACTGCAGAACATCTCCATGGATAACAAGCTGTGCCAAAGCATTTAGGGAAAACAAAACTAACCTATAACAAAACAATGTGCACAAGCACTTGGAGGAATGAAAATCTAATCTAATATTTACAAGGTAGTGAACTTCCCTCTAGAAGCAACGCTTGAGATAGATTCCATTGACTGGAATCTACAGTTCTTCACCATCCAATGAGGCCAATTGGAAAGCATTGTTGTCCTTGCATTTCGTGACCATGTATGGGCCACTCCAAATGGCATCAAATTTTGAATTCCTTTCCGGTTTTTCTCTATCCACATCCCATTTCAACACTAGATCTCTAACCTGAAAAGATCTATCCTTGGCCTTCCTATCGAAGGTCTTCTTGATCAAAGCTTGATCCTTTTCCATTGCTTGGGATGCCTGATTTCTTATCTCTTGTAGCTCCATCAACTCTGCATACCTCACCTCCATGGGCTAAAACTCTAGCAACTCCAGCTGCTTCATGAGTTCCAATGTTGGCAACTCAAGTGACATGGGCAAGATTGCCTCTCTTCCATAGACAAGCCTGAATGGAGAGTTACCTATGGATCTTTTGGGAGTTATCCTATCAGCCCATAAGGCTGATTTCAGTTTAGTATGCTAAGACCTCTGATTCTTGTCAAGAGTCCTCCTAATGATCCTCAACAAGTTCTTGTTTGTAGACTCGGCCTGGCCATTACCTTGAGGGTAATAGTTTGATGAAGTGCTTCGGTAAATACCATTCTTGACAGCCCACTCCGTCACCTTAGATCCAATGAATGTCAATGCATTATCAGAGATTATTGTAGCAGGTACACCAAATCTGGTTGTTATCCCCTCATAAAAGTCTAAGATGCTAGACTCGTTTGCCTCTTTGAGTGCTACTGCTTCTGTCCATCTGGTGAAGTAGTCCGTGGCTATCAAAATCCATTTGTGCCCTTGGCTTGAATTGGGATTAATGACTCCAATGAAGTCCAAACCCCATTACATGAATGGCTGGTCAACTTAGATCGGATGCAATGGAAGGGCAACAAGTCTCTCTTTTCCTGTGAAGAATGCACAATTCTTACACCTCTTGATCCATGCATAGCAATCACTGAAGATTTTAGGCCAATAATAGCCAGCCTTCATGCTTTTTAGAGCTATCACTCTTGGTGCAAAATGACCACCAGTTGGTCCACCATGGAACTCCTCCAACATCCTTTGAATCTGATTTGTGCTAATGTATCTCAGCAGCACTCCATTCACATCTTTCTTGAACAAAACGCCATCAACAATGGCATACAAGACAACCTGCAATCTGAAGTGTCTCCTTTGGGTCTTGTTCATCTCTGGAGGGCATAGGCCTATGCCTAGGAAGTGTATAATGCCTTGGGTCCAGCAAGGAGTGGGGGCAGCATCGTCTTCTTCTTGATTACCACTTGGCTCATGGCTGTCCCGGACTGTCAAAACAACCTCTTCTTCATTACATACTTCCTCTTGCTTCCCCAAAACCAGCTGCTCACACAATCCTTTCCCTCCTACCAGCTTGGTGATCCTGATCTCAATGTCATACTCCATGACACGGGTGATCTAACCTGCCCTTTTCTCATTCAAATCTTTGTTGAGGAGGAATTCCTTAACCCTAGCGTGTGAGACCAGCAACTGGACCTTATTGTTTGAGATTAAATGCTTGAATTTCTTCAAGCTTCTGATTACTGCAAGTACATGCTTCTCAATAAAAGAGTACCTCACCTCATAGTCATCTAGGCTCCGACTGAAGAAGGCAATTGGCTGCTCATCATTATCCTTGTTCTGCTGCACCAAAATGGCAGAAATAGTGTCATTACCTCCAAATGCATAGAGGATGAAATCCTTGGAGAAGTCCAGGTTGATGAGAGTTGGTGCTTGGGAGATGGCTTCTTTGATTGCTTCGAAACTCCCCTTGCCTTCTGCTGTCCACTTGAAAGCCATGCTCTTCTTTAACATTTTGGTGATGGGCTTGACAAGGGCTGCAAAATCTGGGACAAACCTCCGAACAAAGTTTATCCTTCCCAAGAAACTCTGAAGGGCTTTCTTGTGGCTTGGCAATGGTAGTGCTCTTATGGCTTCAACCCTCTCTGGATCAATTGCTAATCCTTCTTTGGAGACAATATGGCCAAGGAGCTTTCCTTCATGTGCAAGAAAGATGCACTTCTTAGGATTCAAAGACACTCCAAATCTCCTGCACCTCGTGAAGACTTGCCTCAAATAAGAGAGGTGGTCTGCTGCATTTTTGGAAAAACATTGATGTCATCAAGGTAAATTAGCACCACATTGTTAATCAAACCTTTGAATGCCATGTCCATTTCCCTTTGGAAGGTAGCACCAGCGTTGGACAACCCAAATGGCATTTTCCTGTATGCAAAAGTTCCCCATTTGGTTGTGAAGGCTGTCTTGAACTGGTCTTCTTCCTTCACCATAATCTGATTGTAGCTTGAGTAGCTATTGTTATCCAAAATTCACCCCCCAGGGTAAATTTTGATAACATGCATTAAATTCTCAAGTCCCAGGCAAATAGATTGATTCAAGGCAAAAATCATGTTTCTAGAGTCCCCTCGGATTTTTTCTAACTCTCCTGTCCAAGAAGAAAGGAGCAAGTTCTAAGAAAAGGTGAAAAAGTTGCAAAAAACAAGCTTGGGCCAGGAAAAATCATGAAAATTGGCTAAGTCCTGGTCCAGGCGTCCCTTGGGACAGTTGGGACGTTGGGGCGCGAATTGGCCGAGAGGCCGCCAGGCAGTCAGCAGAGCATAAGGACATCTGAGCCATGGGGACGCGCAGGACGCGAAAGGGCGAACCGGTCGAAGGTAAAAGGAAAATCGACTAACTGTTGCGCAGATAAGGTTGGGACATCTAAGCCGAAAAGACGCGAAGGACGCGAAAAGGCGAAGCGGCCGCAAAGAGGGACAAGGAAGCCCATTTCAGGCGGTTCGGAAGAATTTGTCCCAGACAGTCTGGGACAGTTGGGACATAATTACGCGGCGGACGCGGAGAGCTGAAGGAGCTGAGAGCCAATCGAATCACGCCACGTGTCTTCACCTTAAAGAGGGACAGAGAAGCCCGAATCGGGTGGATCGGAAGAATTTGTCCTAGACAGTTCGGGACAGCCGGGCCGTGAGGACGCGAGGGACGCGAAAAGCCGGCAGGCCCATGGATGAATCGCAGCATGACACGTGTCACAAGGGGAAACATCCAAAAGTTCAAAGGGAAAAGTTTGAAGGGTCTGCCCGAGCCAATCAGAACAGGACACGTGTCCTAAGGGCCGTGGGGAGTTCGCGGCGCAAAACAAAATTTTGGCTAAGTGTTTTTGGCCGAGTTTTAGAGGGAGCGAGCTAGAGCGTTGGCCCGAGCCAATAAAAAGAGGACACATGTCCAATAGAGCAGGGAAGTGCAGAGCTCGGGGAAACTTTGAAGAATTGGCAAAAGTTTTGGCTGAAAATCTAAAAGCAAAGGTCTTCCCTGCACCCCTGTCAACCAATCAATGCATGACACGTGTCCCAAGTGGCGGGGGGGCGGGGAAAAAATGGAAAATTCTCCAAAGAGTCAAAAGGGTCGAAATTTCAAGGGGAAGCCCACGGAAAGGGAAGGAGAGAGAATTGCTCATCCAATCAGCGCCCGACACGTGTCGTCCAGGTGGCGGAGCGCAGGAAAAAATTTCAAAACCCATTTTTGCTTGTTTTGTGCCCTAAATCTTCAGATCACCATATCTTTCGATCCAGAGCTCAGATTTGCACGTTCTTTATATCATTGGAAAGCTTATAAAATTCTCTACATGATTCCAGGGTTAATATTGAATTTTGGTGTAGTCTGGAGAGAGAAAGTTAAGAAACGGCTCTGACGCGTGTTCATGGCCAGAAGTGACATTTCAGCGACCAAATTTAATGCAGAATGGGTCACATTCTCCTGCAATTCGGTCAAAAATGACAAGGTATGGGTTTTTAAGGTCCCCCATGCTATTTTAATGCATCTGTAGTCAATGAGGAATGGGTTCCCACGTTTTGTATGTTTTCTCTCTCCTGGGCTCGACCCATGTAATGTAAAAAGCCAGATTTGGCTCATTTCTAAAGGGGAATACCTTTTTGGCATAGGAATATTCTTCTTTCACCTCCAGTGAGTGATTGTTGCAAGAGTCAGACCTTTTAAAAGATTGTAACAGTTTTTTTTTACCTCTCTGAGGCTGTAATGCAGTGGTTGTGACATTGGAAATGATAATGCAAGCTTTGTGAATGGTTTCAATCCTTTGTTTGTATTATCTGCTTCATTTCAGATCCTAAATTATATCTTATCAGTCTATGTATGTTTTATGTTGCAATCCTTGGTTTGTGTCTATTTGCATGACAAAAATATTCACCACTCCTTTTGGTGCATCACCATCTTTAGTTAGTTTCAATTTTTGCACTTCTATCCCTGTCTCCTTGCATTTTAGAGTAGGATTAGGATCTAAACCTCTGTAGTTGTGCAAATGTAGATCTAAATCAGAGGAGTTTGAGGAACCAACCTCTAATCTAGAGATTCCTCTCTCAGTTTCTCAAGTCCCACACTTAGAGAGAGGTTTCCATGTTGTGCAATCACACTAGATGCTAGAGTGATCAAACCTAGAAGCCTGATCTGCATCCAGGGGTGCTGTGAGCCTGCAAAAACAGTTTTGGCACGCCCGGTGGGACACTAGAGGTCTCATTGTTATTTGCAACAAAGTTGATGTGCATCTGCTGTAATTTTCTTGCTTGAAAAGAGCTATTATTTGCATATCTGGTGACTCCAAGGGGAAGAATCATTTGGTTTCAGTAGTGCAGGCCTGAAAACTCATGACAAGAATCACCACAAGGTCAAGAGTTGGAGAAGAAGAAGTGCTGTTTGAATACCTACAATTATCTCTAAGAAAAAGGTAAAGAGGAAGAAGGATTCAAAGGTCTCCATCTCCACCAAACAGAACCCTCTCAACTCCTCCACCTGATAGGCCTTTCATTCAGTCAATAAGGGTTTTAAGACCAATTAGAATGGCACAAAACAACCCCTATGTCAACTTCACAGGCAGTAGCCCACTTGCCCTCAATGCACAACATCCAATTCCTATAGCAGCCTTGAAGAACATTCCCTACTTCACTGGAGAAAATCAGACTACTCCAGGTGATCATGTTAAAGATATTGCTAACCTTTGTGCAATCCATGAAATCAATGAAATGCAAGTGGCTGTCAAGTTACTGACATCTTCATTCAAGGGTAAAGCATTGCAATGGTTTAGGAGCCTTGGAGCTGGTTCTATCACAAATTGGAATTAGCTGTGTATAACACTTCATGAGCAATTTGGAGAAAAGGGAGACAACTTGTCTCTTTTGGAGCAGCTGACAACCATCAAGAGAGCTCCCAATGAACATCTGACCGATTTCAACTTTAGATTTTAAAAGACTTGGGAGAGAATTCCAGTGGTAGTCAGGCCAACAGTAAAAGGTGCTTTTCTCTACTATCTCAAAGCTCTAAATTCTGATATTTCTATGTTGATTCAGTCCATGGGAGGCATAACTATCCCTATGGCTTATAACATTGCCATTAGGGCTGAAAATTGTTTGATCCAAGCTGGCAAACTTGCCCCTAGACCTCCCATGCCATTATTTCCAAATTTAGAAAGCCCAAACACCAATCAAGCACCTAATTTGGCTCCTTCTCCCACTCTTAGAAATCAGAGTTCAAATGAAGCTTCCACTTCATCTCCAAGTGCCCCAAATGAGCTTCAAGAAGTCATGAAGCAATTGCAAAACCTAGGCAATGAGCTGGTTACTCTCAAAAGGAAGCAAACCCAAAGTTTTAGACCTTCTTATCAACCCCAAGCTCAGCCTAATAGGCAGCCATACCAACCACAAAGACCACCTAATCCTGCTGCAAATATGAATCAAACAAGGCCTCCTGCCAATAGACCATTCCAGCCCTATAATCCAAATGCTATATCTGCCTCCAAGGCATTGGTGCCAACACAAAACAACATTGCTCAGGAGTATTACTAGTGTTTTCCATGCAATGAGCCTCATAACCAATCCATGTTCTTCAATGGTGCTTTGAATCAAGCACTAATGGTGACAACTACTGGTGTGGAGTGTGAGGGCAGCCAAGGAAACAACCAACAACAAGAAACATTCCAACAACAATCAGTCCCAAATGACACCACATTGGTAAACTGGCAAGCAGAGGATTTTTGTGGCATGAACCAGGCAGTTTCACAAGGTAGTTGCAGCCAACACAAGGTCAAAAAGGAGGAATTTGGGTGAAGAACAGCCATTAGCCCCAACCAATCCATGACCTTCCATGGCTCTACAAATGATTGGCAAGCAAAATCCGGTTGTAAATGCACAAGGGCAGCCAAGAACAACCCCTAGGCCAACTCAAATACCAGTTGTTGCTGCCCACATGCAAGGAGTGAATGTGCAAACCAAGGGACAACAAAGAGATCCTTCATCACCATTCAATATCATTGATCAGATGAAGAAGACAAACATCAATATATCAATGTGAGAATCCCTATCTATCCCAGGCCAAAGAGATTTGCTGCAAGCTGCCATGAAGGACTGACCAACTTCGAATCAAAAAGTTCAGATGCAAGACAAAGTGCTTACAAATGTTGCCCAGCCTGAGGGAAATCATGGAGGACAGCAAGGTAAAATGTTGAAACCCCCTCCTTTCTATGTTTCATTGATCATTGGAAATCAGCTAGTGCACAATTGCATGATAGGCTCCGGGGCAAGTAGCTTAGTAATGCCTAAACAAATAGCTGATCAGCTAGGGATCCAGTATGAAACCATATCCAAAGGGGTAGTGCAGCTGGATGGGACAGCAGTAGCAACAGTTGGGGTGATTAGAAACTTGAGTCTTACCTTGCATGCATGTCCAAATGTTGTTGTTTTACAAGATGTATCAGTCATAGACCTTCCACCACTCTTTGCCCTATGCTTGTCAAGGGACTTCACAGCTAAGATTGGAGGATATTTGTCTGCTGATTGGTCACACATGCTGTTCAGAACAAGGTATGGAACTAAGGCTACAATTAGGTCAGAACCTATTGCAAACTTCCACATTGAGCCTTACACTCCAAGTCAGATTAATGCCAATTGCTTAGCATTTGATCAAGAAGATCACCCAAGCACCGATGAGGCTGACACCAAGGTTGGAAGCATCCCGCATCTAACTCTTGATGAATGGGCAAATAAGATACATGCATTTGATCCTTATCAAGAAGTGGAAGAATCTGAGCTAGGGGTCTATTGCATACACGAAGAAAATCAACCTATTCCTAGCATCACCAAGCCAAACCACAAGGATTTGAATAAGAAAAGGGCAGGTTGAATCACCGGTGTCATGGAGTATGACATTGAGATCAAGATCACCAAGCTGGTAAGAGGGAAAGGATTGTGTGAGCAGCTGGTTTTGGGGAAGTCAAAAAAGTATGCAATGAAGAAGATGCTGTTTTGACAGTCCAGGACAGCCATGAGCCAAGTGGCAATCAAGAAGAAGACAATGTTGCCCCCACTCCTTGCTGGACCCAAGATATAATGCACTTCCTAGGCATAGGCCTATGCCCTCTGGAGATGAACAAGACCTAAAGGAGACACTTCAGATTGTAGGCTGTCCCGTATGCCATTGTTGATGGGGTTTTGTTCAAGAAAGATGTGAACGGAGTGCTGCTGAGATGCATTAGCACAAATCAGATTCAAAGGGTGTTGGAAGATTTCCATGGTGGACCAGCTGGTGGTCATTTTGCACCAAGAGTGACAGCTCTAAAAATCATGAAGGCTGGTTATTATTAGCCTAAAATCTTCAGTGATTGCTAAGCATGGATCAAGAGGTGTAAGAATTATGCATTCTTCACAGGAAAGGAGAGACTTGCTGCCCTTCCATTACATCCAATCTCAGTTGACCAGCCATTCATGCAATGGGGTTTGGACTTCATTGGAGTCATTAATCCCAATTTAAGCCAAGGGCACAAATGGATTTTGACAGCTACAAACTACTTCACCAAATGGACAGAAGCAGTAGCACTCAAAGAGGCAAACGAGTCTAGCATCTTAGACTTTTATGAGGGGATAACAACCAGATTTGGTGTACCTGCTACAATAATCTCAGATAATGCATTGGCATTTATTGGATCCAAGGTGACTGAGTGGGTTGTCAAGAACGGTATTTACCTAATCACTTCATCGAATTATTACCCTCAAGGTAATGACCAGGCCGAGTCTACAAACAAGAACTTGTTGAGGATCATTAGGAGGACTCTTGATGAGAATCAGAGGTTTTGGCATACCAAATTGAAATCAGCCTTATGGGCTGATAGGATAACTCCCAAAAGATCCACAGGTAACTCTCCATTCAAACTTGTCTATGGAACAGAGGAAATCTTGCCCATGTCACTTGCATTGCCAGCATTGAAACTCATGAAGTAGCTGGAGTTGCTTGAATTTGAGCCCATGGAGGTGAGGTATGCAGAGTTGATGGAGCTGCAAGAGATTAGAAATCAGGCATCACAAGCAATGGAAAAGGATCAAGCATTGATCAAGAAGACCTTTGATAGGATTAAACCACAAATGTTAGTATGGATTAAAAATTACATTAAAAGGTGAACAAAAGATGAAAAAAGAATGAAGAAAAGATGGGTATGTCCCACTGGGCATGCCAGAACGTGAGCAATGAAAATTAACAGAATAATAAAAGATAAAGAAAACAAACAACAATATACCTTCTCTGTAATATCTTGCAAACCTCAAGTAAGATCATAGAAGCTCTTGGAATTGTATGATCTTTTTGATATTTTAATTTTGGATGCTCTTGATATAACTCTCCAAAGTGGATTTGTAAATGCTACAAGCATATTTCATGAGGATTCAAACAACAAATGAGTAGAACTTTGTTGCATTTGCTTATGGATTTCCAAGGATGAGTTTGTAAAGGAAATGGCCTCCTTTTATGGCTGAGGGTAGGACCATGAAAGGTTAACTACCTAAGAATAAAAAAGATATTGAGTCTAGGAGTTGCATATTTGAAGGGGCAATAGACATTTGGAATGACAGAAGTTACATCCGACAATTGAATTGCATGTACAACCCAATTGCCCCCATCTTTTTAGGAATCTAGAAGTGGAGTCCAAGTGTAATAGGGAAGTGAAGTTTAAGTGTAGTTAATTGGAATGAGGAAGTGGAGTCTAAATAGAGTTAACTAGGATAGTGAAGTGGTCGTTGACTAGGAAAACATGTGTATTTTCCTAATTAATTAACTAATTTAATTAGCTACAATGTGCAAGATAATTAAACAACCATTTATTTGATAATTGTTAATTAACTTAGCTAAAGTGTGCTAGAGATTAATTTAATTAATCCTAAGGGGTGTAATGTACATGATCAATTAATTGGATTAATCAATCGTAAGGGGATGAATAATAGGACGTGAACTGGGAATAAGTATGTAAATTTGGGGTGTCTATAGCTTGAATTTGATTAGATTAGAAATTAATTACAAGGATTTATTTTCCCCCAGGTTAGTTCATTTGAGGAAAAAATATAAGAGAATCTGTGAAAACTTGGACTCATTGTTACTTGGAATAGAATGGGAATTCACATTTTGGATCACAACCTTCGTAGGATTTGAATTTTTTCTTTGATTTCTTGGAATATAGGATATTTTCCTATCGTGCTTGAGAAAGCATTACTTGGATTGTCAAAGGAGGGGTATTAGGATACCCCAAATAGTTCCCTCCCTTTTGGTGAAGAGGGGAGAAGCCAATCATCAAGCCTTGAGATGAAAGAAATGAAGTAAAATGCCTCAGAGAGAAATGGGGAGTCAATATATGAGTAAGATAACAACGAGTGTAATATGATAATATTGTATTGATTTGCCTAAGGAGGCATTCCAGGGAATAAATAATATAGAATAGATCGAAAATATGGTTCCAATGGCATAAACAATGCTAAAAAATATAAATGGTACTGTTAGTGCAAAATCACAGCACCCCTGGATGTTGATCAGATTTCTAGCTTGATCATGCTAGCATCCAGTGTGATTGCACAACATGGAAACCTCTCTCCAAGTGTGGGACTTGTGAAACTAAGAGAGGAATCTCCATATTAGAGGCTGGTTCCTCAAACTCCTCTGATTTAGATCTATATTCTTACACAACTACGGAGGTTCAGATCCTAATCCTACTCTAAATTGCAAGGAGATAGGGATAGAAGTGCAAAAAATTGAAACTAACTAAAGATGGTGATGCACCAAAAAGGAGTGGTGAATATTTTTGTCATGCAAATAGACACAAACCAAATATTGCAGCATAAAACATACACAGGCTAATAAGATGTAATTTAGGATTTGAAATGAAGCAAATAATACAAACAAAGGACTGAAACCCATTCACAAAGTTTGCATTATCATTTCCAATGTCAAAAAACCACTGCATTACAACCTCAGAGAGGTAGAAATTTTGTTACAATCTTTGAGGAGGTCTAATTCTTGCAACAATCACTTGCTGGAGGTGAAAGAAGAAGTCTGCTATCCCAAAAAGTGTTCCACCTTTAGAAATGAGCCAAATCTGGCTTTTACATTGCATGGGTCGAGCCCAGGAGAGAGAAAATGTACAAAAACATGGGAACCCATTCCTCATTGACTACAAATGCATTAAATCAGCATGGAGGACCTTACAAACCCATACCCTGTCATTTTTGACCGAATTGGAGGAGAATGCGACCCATTCTGCATTAAATTTGGTCGTTGAAATGTCATTTTTAGCCATGGACACACGTCAGAGCCATTTCTTAACTTTCTCTCTCCATACTAAACCAAAATTCAAGATTGACCCCACAATCATGTAGAGAATTTTATAAGCTTTCCAATGATATAAAGAACATGCAAATCTGAGCTCTGTATCAAAATATATGGTGATCTGAAGATTTAGGACACAAAACAGGCAAAAATGGGTTTTGAAATTTTTTCCCGCTCTTTGCCACCTGGACGACACGTGTCGGGCGCTGATTGGATTAGCAATTCTCTCTCCTTCCCTTACCCGTGGGTTTTCCTTGAAAGTTTTGACTTTTTGTAATTTTGGAAAATTTCCCATTTTTTCCCTGCGTCCCCGCCACTTGGGACACGTGGCATGATCTGGTTGGAGGATAGGGGCGTGGGGTCATCCTTCACCTTTTAGTTTTTTGGCCAAAACTTTTGCCAAATTCTCTAATTCCTCCCTGAGCTCCACACTCCCCTTCTTCTTAGGACATGTGTCCTCTTTTTATTGGCTCAGGCCAACGCTTCAAACCTTGCCCTTTGAAATTTTGGATGTTTTCCCTTGTGACACGTGGTGTTTCCTGATTCATCTGCGGGCCTGCTGGCTTTTCACGTCCCTCGCGTCCCTTTGGCCAGGTTGTCCCTAACTGTCTAGGACAAATTCCTCTTATCCACCCGATTCAGGTTTCCCTATCCCTCTTTGAGGCGAAGACAAGTGGCATTATTTGATTGGCTCTCGGCTCCTCCAGCTTTCCGCATCCCACGCGTCCCTTTGTCCCAACTGTCCCAGTGCAAAAGTTCTCTGTTTCGGCCGATCTGGGCAGTTCACGTCCTTCACATCCTCAGGGCCAAGATTTCCCAGCCTATTCTGCACAGCAGTTAGTTAATTTTTCTCAACTTCATCCGAATCGGCTTTCCGCGTCCCTCGCGCCCCGATGTCCCAACTGTCACAGTGCTGTGCAGACTGCCTGGAGGCTTTTCGGCTGATTCGCGCCCTGACGTCCCAACTGTCCTAGGGACCGCCTAGACTAGGACTTAGCCGATTTTCATGATTTTTTCTGGCCCAAGCTTGTTTTTTACAACTTTTTCACCCTTTTTAGAACTTTCTCCTTTCTTCTTGGATAGGAGAGTTAGAAAAAAAAATCCGAGGGGACCCTAGAAACATGATTTTTTGCCTTGAATCAATCTATCTTGCCTGGGACTTGAATATTCTGATGCATGTTATCAAATTTACCATGGGGGGGTGAATTTTGGATAATAGGTAATTTTTTTATTATTATTAAAAAAAATTAAATGATTCTTTTAATTAAATGTCGATGGATCATAGTTATAGGACCTTTCATTAATAACCACGGGTGATGGAGATGTTACTATAAATAGTAAGGTTCAAACAACTTTGTAATTAATGTTGACCATCATGTGCCTTCATTTTAGGAAAGAATTTATGACTTCTAGCTCTGAGTGAAAAAAAATGCCACTCGTACGAGATTTCTTCTCATACTATGTCCAAGTTAGAAGCTCATTCTAGAGGCTGGGTTGACACATTGGTTATAGATAGCTTAGTAATGTGATGACACCAGCTGGACATAGTTAGACATCTTAGGTATATATAGTGCATATTTTTCAAAAATCCTTTCTCTTCTACAAGTTAGCTTTGTGGATTGTGAAACTTTCAAGCCTCCTTATCCAAGACTGTAATGGCAACCATGGTGGTCCTCTTCTTTGGAAATGTAACCGCCTGCATTATAGCACATTGTTAAAGTCCCTAAAATTCCTAGTGCTTTTGTTACTACTGAGTTGGGTGCATTGTGTCATCATTCCACATGCTTCTTTGTGCCTTTCTCATGCTTACAAATACACTGTGCAAGTTTAAGTTTTTATTGCAGGTTCTTAGAGTTCTATGCTTATCAAGTGGTCGAGTTCTGCATGCATTTGAATTATGGTGATTTTTCGCCCTTCTCAGTTTCATCCTTCTTCATTGGAAGACTGAAAGATTGTTTTTTAGTTGATTTTAACAAAGGGAAAACACACTTATTAGTTTTTGGTATTTTGTTTACCCTTTACAAGTTGCAATAGGTGAAGTTGATTTGTGGTACACAACACCTTGTTACAAATTGTGGTTACCCACAAGTGAGATGAACAATGACCCTTTGTTTGGATGTATGTACCATCCCTCAATGTAGTTTTAGTTATGTTGTAGAGGATATATTTCTCTAGATGGCCCATGAAAATACATAGTAGGCATGTTTAGAGTAACCATATAGTATTACACTAGGAATATACGGCAACACGTGGAGTCATTAGGATTATGTTAGGAAGACAAGCTTATCTAGAATTTCACCTTGATCCAAGTCCCATAACTTTATTGCAGGTGATCCCATTAGCTTACCAGTATCACACTGAATGGATGTTTGTGTCACATTCTATTCCATTTAGATGGGTGCAGTATTTTATGGAGCATTGAGGAGCAATTTTGGCATGCCCAATAAGACCATGGAGTTGGTACTGTCTCTGGCACACTTGTATGGGGATCTGTACTAGTTCACACAAGAGGACCATGGTCATGGGATAGGTTCCAGATACTTGTATCTGCAATGTGTTAACATATGTGAAGCACATAGCTATATTGCGACCATTGGGTGGGTCGATAGTAGATTGAGGTCAGAAAAAGATCTTTGTATCCTGATGGGTGGGTCTGAGGTCCTTGTCTAGTTTCATAAGAAGACTTATAGAGGCCACGTTTGACATCACTGGGGCCTTGATCAACATCAGCATGTAGAGGTCAGTGTCCAGACTAGTTTGACCTTGCACGGAAGCTGTTCCCTCCAGAGCCATATATATGGAACATATCAGCCTCTTGGTCAAAATGGTAAGAGAACCAAGTAGGTTGGGGCCTACATTTAATGTAGGCTCAATTACCCTCTGCCTATTATCCCAGGACGAGAGACCCATATACCTGATTGTTGCACTCAAAATTCTACCCTTTTACATGAGGGGAAACTCAGCTATCTACTCCTATGGAACATGGATTATCAATGTGTGCTAGCATATATAGTTGTAGTACATAATAGTTACAGAAGTATCAACGTTGTGGTTAGACTCCTTACTACTTCCTTGGAGAGGGAACGAGAGTCACTATGCAATGGTTTTATTGAGGTTAGGATGTTTTTGCTACTATAACCACTTGGGATGAGTTGGGGGAGAATTGATTCTATAAACTGTGACTGTGATAACATGTCACGATAAAATGATAGTAAGCTGATGATAAAGCGAGTTGTAAATGATGAGTACATGGCAACTCATGATAGATACATCAAGACACATTTTAATGTGCTATCATGGCCGCTATATGTGTTAACAAGTGTGTACATTGGAAACAAAGAGCAAGGCCCACATTACAATAGCAAACAATAGACAAAAAAATTAAAACAACAAATAATCATGGAAGCAAGTACATGCACTATTTTACAATCCAAAATAGTTACACAGCAAAGCACCCGTTAACATGTTAGACAAGATAACCAGTATTTCACAAGTGTGTATAACCATGTGATATAAAGTGCAAAGTACAAAATGAAATAGATAGCTCACTGTGAGAGCTCCATAATTTGGATGCCCCTAAAGGCCAATGTAGAATGAGGCAACATACTTATGAAAATCCATACTATGTGCAAAATACTTGTCATATGTGCAATCACAACTGATGAAAAGACGTGAACATGCATAGTGTGTATGGTATAGATAAATGCCTCTAGTAGTGAAGAGGATCTAACTAGTATGTGTGATAAAGGGATTGGAACCTATATACAAGTAAAATGCAAGCAAGTGTGAGATAAACATACCAAGGATATGCAATATGTTGTGGATGGATGGAATGGAATGCGAAATGGAGTGATATTGAGTCATGTGCCCCCTGATGTGAATGTATTTTGATATGTAGTGAAGGCTCATAACGTTGGTTTTCCCCCTCAGCAGTTAAGAATTAATCGTAATACAAGAGTGAAAATGTATATTGGCATGAAATGGTTGAATATGTGTGTTGACCTGTCTAACACAAGATAAATAATAAATGATTGATCGCATGATAGTGATCATACTAGTATAGGATAAGCGTGAAAGTGTATAGTATGAAATGAATATAAGGCCTCTAATGAGAGAGAAGGTGATGACTATGCACAGTTGACTCAAGGGATGTGACATATCGCATATAGGTGCCATAAGATAAACCTAAAGTGATCGCAACATCACTAAAAGGATGTGAACATAAGATTGATGAGTGATTCTCCTTTAGGGCTCAGTGTGAGGGTCAAGCAAGAAGTGAGGTAAATGGCTCATGCATAGCCATAAAAGGAGACAAGATGACCTAAGGAGAATGGTTGGTAGTCAAATTTATAGAAGCTGGTGTGCAATGTCATGGCATGGGAGAATGGGATATATCATCATGACGTGCACGATAGGAAATGAAACCTCAGTCCTCAAGAAAATGAAGATGATCATGAAGATCATAACAATCATTATCATGATGATCATTGATCCTATGGAAATTACAGAATGTCTGGTTATGATTTCATCGTAACTGATGAGGAAGAGGATGCGTGTTGAAAGGTAAATGAATCAAATTATCATCAAGCAAGGTGTGTAAAATAGTGTGTGGCCTAACAGAAGGTGAAAAGTATAATGACTCACACTTAGGAAGTGGAGTGAAATGAGGTGGAGGGCTACGCAAGGGTGGAGAACACACATGAGTATATTTAGGAGGAGATGGTGATTGTGAAGGTGGTGTAATAGGTGGTAGAGAAGAAGTGCCATGTGGTGTAGGAATGGTAGAAGTGCTAGATGGAGTAGGAGTAGAGGAGGTGGAAGCATGTATAATAATATGATCATTAAGCAATTCTTTTTTTAATGTTATAAATTTGAAGTAAATAATAGTAAAAGATTCACATGTATCATATGACAAATTTTCTAAGGACAAATTAAGCCATGACAAAAGATATATTGCATTTCTAGATCAATAGGTTGAAAAAGTAAATGATGCATGCAAGATTTGAAACATAAAATATAATCTTGAATGCGTTCGTTATTTCCTTGATGCAAAGAAGGTAAAAAATTCAAATGTAGCTTTAGGACTATTATTATAAATAAAGTGTCTAAGAAAAACCTCTTCCGAATCAAGATAATTACTAATAGACCCACTAGGTAAATGATGAAACCATTGAGAAGCAAAATTTGTAAGACTATTAGGAAAAGATTTGAGTAACAATATATCATTAGAAAATGAATCCATAGTTGATAAAAAATCCTTAAGATGCAAATAATGATTGCCCATCCCATTAAAAAGTGAAAAAGTAGGCATAGGAAAACCCTTAGGGAGGGCTGAATTGTAAGTCTTCTTAGGAATGGGATTGCCATGAAGAGAATTATTATCAGTACTAGCATAGTAGCCCCTACTTTCAAGAGCAAGAATATGGAACTTATTTTGCAAATCACCAACAACATTCATAAGAGAAATAAATTCTTGGAGAGGGATTACATACACATTGAGGGGCTCATTAAGTGGTTGGATTTTTCCATTATAGGTAGCCATTGGAACACTATTAGGTTAGAAATCAATTTTAGGATCAGTAAGAGGGTAACTAGTAGTAGGAATGGAAGGAATATCAATAGGAAGAGATGTTTGCACACATTTATTAAGAAGCTCAACCAATGGAGGAGAACACACAACATGCAAATGTTCTTTAACATCATCATTATTTTGTACATTATCTTTAGAAACATCATCAATAACAACACATGCATTATGTGTAAAATCGTATTGTAACACATTATGAGAAACAATAGAAACATTAGCAATAAGAGCACTCATGCATGCAAGATAAGAAGAAAGATATGTCTCTTGAGGAAAATTGGTCAATGAACTAGTAGATTATAGAGGGGAAGGAGAAGGATCTAAATTAGAAATATCGACTGCAACGTGACTAGTCCCAATGATTTGTGCATATATAAGGGGAGGGGAAGGAAGAGGGCTAGGGCCATAAATGAGGGAATTGACAACAATACGAGATTCGGGAGAAAGAGAAGTGTCATTAGCAAGCTCTTCTTCACTTTAAAAATCAACTAGATATTCAATACATGTCTCATAAATAGCAATTAACTCATGATCATAATCAGTAGTGGCCTCCACAAGGGGGAATACTATAACATCAAGGTTGGGGCTATAAATCTTGGTAAACACATGAGGCAAATTCATATTGTAAGTATGAGAAGTATGAGACTTGTGAGAGAAAGTGGCTTCATCCGCAACATTGGTGAAATAAGGTCGAGCACTAGTCATAGGAATGGAGTTATACTTAGGGGAAATAGACTTGGATAGATAGTTTCACAACATCTTTTAGTAGGCTATGAAGAATATGAAAAAATAAAGGAGCCTAGAGAAATCTAGCGTTTAATCAATAAATAGGTTCACCAAATGATTTAATAAAATTAAATCTAATATAAAAACAATGTTGATTAAATAGATAAAATAGTAAACAAGTAAGATAAAGCAAGGAATTACAAACAAGAGTGATAGATAGGGTTTTGAGAATGACTCAACTTACCACCGTAGGTCTGGACCAATTCTGAGTAGGTGAATGATTTGAATATGCGTATTCTGGGCTGTGTAAGTTATGATTCTTAAATTGGCATATAAAAACTTTAGGGACAAAAGCGCTTGGTAGAGGACACTGCCACTTGGGCACTAGCTTATGTTCTAGGTTGTGAAAAGAAGACAAGAAAAGACCCAAAAACCAAAAAAATTGATAAAAGAGAAAAAACAAGTAAATAAGATAGAAGCACCCAGAAGGACATTAACACATGGGTGATACTATCGCATCTAGGAAGTATTGTCTTGTAACAATCAAATAGAAACAAAGTAAAATACATGAATAAGGATCCTTGCGACTCGACCAAAAAGATGCAAATACCAGACAAAGACGTAAATAGAGCCAAACAAAGCAAGAAAAGAACCAAAGAGGTGTCACAAGTGCCTAGTTTCCTAACTTAGAAATCATGTATATAACAACATACTAGAGGCGTAATATAATAGTAATAAGTTCATATTTTAGTGACTACAAGTATACATTGAATATACGTATGTAACAATGTCATGGAAATTGATGTATTCGAAGGAAAAATTTACACATGTTTATTCACTATACTTAAGTAGTTTTAATTCATGCCGATAGCTTATAGCTACACCTAAACACATTCAAAATTTACATACATTTCACTCCTATTACTTTGCATACCTCCCCATCATTTGCAATTGGGCACCAATGATCCGTTCAATGTTACCATTAATTGTTTCCATTTGTTTATAACACTGCATTTTTGAGCTTGTGGAATAATAATATTGAGCCCTTCCAAATTGTAATCATGCTATAAGAGACTAAAACGATTGTCTATGAGGGTTTCATTGTTGTTTCTTGCTATATTTTGCTCTCTATTTTGATATGCTAAGTGAGTCATCAAGTTGGCCCAATTTTAATTAGTTTTTTCTTTGCATTTTCATTCATTGAGCACATTCGTAGGAAACACTAGGATTACAACCACATTTTCAATGTGTATTAAGTAATTTTGATTTGTTAATATTCAATGATAAAAAAATTTTGAACATGGAAAGAATGTATGTTTATACATTGAATATATGAAAAAATGTTCATCTATACATTGAGTATCAGTTAACATAAGGTGTACTAAATAACTGAATATACATAAGTGTTATTTTTTCTAAGTAGTTATTATCTGAGTGTGTAGGGTTCTTGTTTTAGTATATGTTTGAATATACACTGGAATTATTGAACATACATTGAATATATGGGTGTAAATTTACATTTGTCAACTACAAATTTTTATCTTGGTGTTGCCTGTAAATGTACTCATTACTCTCGAATTTCTATTTTTTGCAGATTGGATGACAAAAGAGGGTTGATGAAGGGTTGTTTAATTGTGAGGATAGGGGAGACTATCACAAATATTTCTATTGACACCATTAATATCCATGAAAAATTAGGTCTTCTTTCTCCAGGTAATATCATTTATGACCTTAATTAGGTAGTGAACAATGTTCCTTTGTTGTCATTATTCTTGAAAAATTTACAGAAAAAACACATCTATAAGAAGATAATGCATATTTGTATACATTACAAAAACTTCGCTTGTATACATAGAGGATGAAATTAAAAAAATATATGTATTGGCCTATTGTGTTCCTAAATAAAATACATAAATAACATCTATGATCTTCTACAATAAGGTTATAACTTATTAAATTCAAAAAAGGTTAAATATGTGAGTTCCACTCACATTAAAAAGGGCGCATAATTGAATTACGCGTATCATATGCATCTAAATTGTACGAAAGTTGAATTATTCTTCGCTACCATCTATGGTATCACTTTGTTTATTATTTTTATTGTTCTATTCCCTATTTGGGGTGTAATTGGCATGTTATTTGAGTTTGGCGAAGGAATTTGTGGTTGCTTGTATGACCTGATTGCATTTGGCTAGAAGTAGTGACATGCATAGCACTAGAAGCAGGAAATTACATGCTTATTTCACTTGTTGAAGAAAAATACATATTACCTATATGAGCAAACTACATTTGTGTTGATGGAATTTGCATTGATGTTGTTAAAGGAAACTATATTTGATTTGTTAGAGTATAGGTGTTGCAGACTTGGTCATTGGCCACATTTGGAAAAGTTGAATTGTAAATGTTGTAGAAATCCATCATAATTGGGTGTTGTGAAGGAACAATATTTCCTAGACTGGCTGAACATCTTTAGATTTATATTTCCTTTTCTATCCTCTTTTTCTCCCATTATATTTTCTCGTGTTCCTTTTTTTCTCCTTTTTCTATTGATGTTTTATCTTCTCCATTTTCTTCCTTTTCTTTTTAATATGCTTTTCAAGATTTTTTGGTTCCCTTTTTTCTCGTGTAATGATTATGTTTACCTTTCTCTACTTGAGTTGCTCTATCTTCCTCACTTTCAACTCCTCAAGTTCCTTTCACCATGCTTCTTGTTCGTCAAACAATTATAAGAAGTCATTTGATGTGAGAATTTGTGACTTTCTCCTCAACCCTATAGTTATTTTGTTTGTACATTTTGAGCTCCCCTTAACCCTTTCAATTGGAAGCTTAAGAAAATTCTACATTGACCCACAACCTTGATTTCCTGATTCTACATTATAGGGTTATTCCAATGTGTCTTGTACAAATGTTCATGAACACTCCAAATCCACAACTTCCAAATGAATATCATCTTCATTTTTTCATTCATTATAGTCTACATAATATTAAACTATTCCAATTCGCATATTAGGAGGATGGGATGGAATGAAAAGTGATATGCCCTCATTAGTGATCCAGAGAACCCTCATTGAGAAAAAATGATATATAATCTTCACAAAATTAGTTTCTAATAGTTGCATTGCGTAGAGGAAAATGAGAGCTTTTCGACGATATCTTGTTTACAGACAACATAGCCCGTATGCAAAAGTTATGGCCGTTGAAAGTTTGATCGACATTCAGTTCAGGTGAGGTCAATTGACCGGCACGACAATGACATTTTGCAAAAGACGGAAAAGGTTGAAAGTTCACGTTTGACCACCTCTGGTATTTGATGAACGAAAATGGCGGGTCCCAGTTTTTATTGGCTGGGGGCCCTCAACCAGGTTTGACACACTCTTTTCATGGAGGGGTGCCTTTGCCATCATATAAAGCAATGTATACCGAGCCAAATCAGTTTCATATTGGTCTAACTTGGTGAGCTCCATATATATATTGGAGGGTGAGTTATTATTTTACATTAGATGAGCTCTTCACATAGCTCGATGAGCTATGTTATACATTGTTGGCTGAGCCACATATGTGGTATTACAAACTAACAGTAACTGCTGAAGCCACATATGTGGTGTTAAACTCTTGTTGATTTTTCTTAGTTATTTTCTCTGATTTTTAGAATGCTCGCAGCCTACTAATTTTAATTAAAAAATACAAGAAATTCATTCTGTCAATTTTAATCCGTTAAATAATTGGTTAAAGCAAGATTATGGTTGCATGTGACAATTTTGCTTATGATTTCGGATCAATTGGTATCAGAGTTGGTCTATGATTAGATTAATTGTGTTTGGATTGCAAGTTGTGGTGAATGATAACAAGGTCCCAGTCTAAGAAGGGCAAAGGAAAATTAGTAGGAGAGGATCCCAAAATCGGCACAAGAAGATCCCAAAGCCCATTGATGGAGGAATGAGAAGAGACATAGTTTCAGTAATCATTCCTTCAAATGAAAGAGATGGTAGAAGAATTGTACCGAGATAGACAAAGGGAAAAACCAACTAGAGAAGGTAAAACATAAGAGGTCTCTAGTTCTAATATTCCTAAAGGTGAATCTTAAAAATCTGATTTTTGTCCTTCATTAAAATTAGATGTCAAGTTTGAATTGTCAATATATAATGGAGAGCTTAATGCAAAGAAGTTGGATAACTGGATCAAGCAGATTGAGGTATATTACAGGGTTCAAAAATTTGTTGATGGTGAAGCAATAATTCATTTGGAAACTCTTCAGATGGGTGACACAACACGCATTTGGTGGGAGAGTAAGCTACAAGAAGCAGAAGAAACCCAATGTAAAGGGATTACTTCTTGGTCTGATTTTGTTTCAAATCTTAGACAACAATTTTATCCTCTTGGTTACAAACAACAAACTATGATGGATTGGAAAACATTAAGACAAGCTAAAGGAAAAAGTGTTCAAGACTATACATAAGAATTTAGGAAAAGGGCATTAATTCTTGGAAATTTTGATAAACACACAAAAAACACTGCTTAAATATATTGGTGGGTTGCATAGTTACCTAAGGCATATGATTTTTGTTTTAGGTCCTACTAATCTTGATGCAATATGTATTCAAGCTACACATTTGGAAGCACGAGGGAAAATGACTAAGGAGTCCTCCTTTTCTTATTTTAAGCAAAAGAACAAACAATAGGAAGGACAAGGAAAATGTTCAAAATAATAAGGAAAAGGAAAGGTTAAGAAAAAAATGAACTCTACTATTAAGAATAAAGATGGAAAACCATTTTACAATCATTGTAAAAAGAACCATGATGGGTCTAGGTGTTGAAAATTACATTCGGAAATGAAGCCTAAATGGATGACTAATAGGAAGGGAAAAGAGAAGAAAATTAATGTTGTGGTTCATGATCTTGGTTCTGACTCAGGGGATGAAACAAAGATCACAACCATGAGTTTATAAGGTAATCGTTCCCCCTCTTCTTCCAACACTAGTACTTCAAATGTTGCATCTTCTTCTCGTTAACAATCTATACATGATGAAAAGAAACGAAATGAGATTTTCCACCTTAGAGTTATTTCTAAACATACCAAAATAGATATTCTATTTGATAGTGGATATCAAGCTAATCTGATTTTAGAGGAGGTTGTTAAGAAATTGGGACTTAAAACCAAGCCACATCCTAAGCCTTATCCTTTGGGTTGGGTTTGTGATGATGCAAAGCTGCAGGTAACTAAAACTTGTAGATTCAGATTTTCCATTACCAAAAGGTTTGTTGATGAGGTTGATTTGGATGTTGTCCCTTTGGATATTTGTGGTATTATTTTGGGAAGTCCTTACTTATATGATAGTAAATTAATCTTCTATAGGGAAGAAAATAAGTACTTGTTTGTGAAGGATCAAATTGAGTATATTATTAGAGCTCGCCGTGTAAAAATTAGTCCTTCGTTGGTTACTACAGGTCAAATGAAAAGGCTTGTCAACTCAAGCAAGAGTTTTGTGCTCATGATGATCAAAGCCAAAGAGAATGATCAGGAAAAGGATTTTGAAAACTGTGATCCTAAACAACGTGATGAATTAGTTAAACTTGTTTCTAACTATGATGATGTTTTTTAGGATCCACAGGGTCTACCTCCCAAAAGATGGGTTCAACATGAGATAAAAATGCTATAGGATGCACCTCTTCCCAACATTGGCATGTATAGATTGTCTGTGGTTGAAAACGAGGAAATCAAGAAACATGTGATGTAACTCTTGGCGAAAGGTATCATCCATCCAAGATCATCTCCTTATGGTTTGCCAATAATTTTGGTGTCAAAGAAGGATGACACATGGAGGATATGTGTTGATTTTTCATGCTTTGAACAAGATCACGGTGAAAAATCATTACCCTCTTCTTAGAATTGATGATTTACTGGATCAGTTAAAGAATGCTATTTATTTCACTAAGTTAGACTTAAGAAGTGGTTATCACCAAGTAAGAATTAATGAAGGTGATGTGTGGAAAAATAATTTTAAAATGAAACAAGGATTATTTGAATGGTTAGTAATGTTGTTTGGATTGTTCAATGCACCGACAACATTCATGAGGGTTATGAATGAGGTTTTTAGACCATTCATTGATGATTTTGTTATTATCTACTTATATGACATTCTTATTTTCAGTAAGTCTTGGGATGATCATGTTAATCACATCCAGAAAGTCTTAAATGCATTAAGAGGAGAAAAATTATTTTTGAAGATGTCAAAATGTGAATATGGGAAAACATATTTAATCTATTTGGGTTATGTTGTGGGAAATGGTGGATTGAAAATAGATCCTACAAAAGTAGAGGTCATTGTACACTGACCTAGACCCAATAATGTGACAAAAGTTAGGAGTTTTCTTGGCGTAGTACAATATTGGATAAAATTCATTTCTAACTTCTCATTTGTTGCATCTCCTTTGCATGCTTTGACAAGTGTTAAACAAGTCTTTCAATGGGGAGGAAAAAAAAGAAGGATTTTCATACACTGAAAGAGAAAATCAGTACCTCTCTGATCTTGGCACTTTCAGATTCATAGTAGTCATTTGAAATTGAGATAGATACTAGTGACTATGCAATGAGGGTAGTTCTGATGCATGCCAAATGAATTGTGTGTTACCATTTAGAAACCTTCGCAAGTGCGATAAGAAATTATCCAACTTATGATAAAGAGTTGCATGCTTTGGTATAAAGTGTAAAAAAATGAAAGCATTACTTGATGGGAATAGGAAATAGTTATACATATTGACCATCAACCTCTTCAGTATTTTCAAACACAAACAAAGTTACAACAGTTTAGACATTTCCATTGGATGGGATTCTTGCAGTAGTTTCACCTCGTGATCAGATATAAAAAAAAGGGTATGTAAAACAAGGTTTTTGATATGCTATCTAGACCTCCAGTTGTTGTTTCATATGTTCTTTGGCTCATGATAGTTACAAAGAAAAATATGTGGAAGATATTGATTTTAAGGAAGTATATGAAGGTTTACTGAGTGGTAAACAAATACAAGAATTGGATTATCATGTGCATGATGGAATTTTATATCATTCTAGTAAACTTTGCATTCCACAGAATGAAAGAGTGCATGTGATTAGGGAAGCTCATACTTCTGTTATATCTGGACATTTTGGTATTGGTAAAAAAGTTACACAGTTACAGAGGTATTATTATTGGCCTAAAATGCACAAGCATGTAGCTAGGTATATAAAAGGATGTGTTCTCTGCGCCATGAGCAAGCCTAGTAACAGGAAGTTAGGACTTTATACTCCTCTTCCTGTTCCTACACATCCATAGGAAAGTGTTTCTATTTATTTTGTAGGAGGTTTTCCCATGTCACGAAAGAAACACGACTATCTATATGTGGTTGTGGACAGGTTCAACAAGATGTGTGTGTTGATTCCTTGTATTAAACAAATAACTGGTGAAGGGACTGCACATTTAGTCTTTCAGTTTGTATGTGTTTAGTTTGGTTTTCCCACTTCTATTATTTCATATCAGGATTCCACATTTCTTGGGGAGTTTTGGTCAACTTTGTGGGGTTTGATGGACACAAAACTGAAGAAAAGTGCTGCTTTCCGTCCATAGACCGATGGTCAAACAGAGGTTATAAACTGCACAGTGGTACATTTGCTTAGGGGATATTGTGTAAACATCCAAAATTATGGGATGAACATTTCTATTATGTGCAACATGCTTATAACTGTGCCATACATTCTTCTACGATGAAGTCTCGTTTTGAGATTTGTTTTGGTTATCTGCCTAAATTTCCATTAGATTTATATCTTGAACAAGAAACCGTTGTTAGTGGACTTAGTGATACTGACAAAGCTAAAAAATTTGTGTAGCGCATATAACAGGTCCATCAATATGTTCAAGAATAATTAGAGAAAAGTCAAGTGAAATATAAAGCAATGCATGATAAACATAAAACTGATCACAAGTTCCAAGTTGGTTTTTTAGTTTGGTTGCACCTCAGCAAAGAAAGGATGACAGGTGAAGGGAAAAAGTTAAAACCAAATCGATATGGTCCATTCCAAATCTTGGAGAAAATTGGTAACAATGCTTTCTAGTTGGATCTACCTCCATACATGAAAATTTATTTAGTTGTGAATGTTAAGAATTTGAAGCTATACGAAACGCCTATGATTATCGATCATGATGCTAATGTCATACCATTTTTTGATGATTTTACACTTGAGTATCTCGGCGAGTTGTAGGAATATATCATCTTGGACAGGAAGGTTAGAACCTCAGAGATGGATGATATTGAATATATCAGTGTGGGTTTAAAGGGCATGCATCTGAATAAGGAAAAATGGATGGAAACCAGAAAGGTGAGGGAGAGATACCCTCACCTATTTACCAATTAAATTAACTTTTGGAGGTCCAAAAGTTTCTTATTGGGGAGGAATGATCTAGAGAACCCTCACTAAGAAACACTAATATATAATCTTCTCAGAATTAGTTTTCACTAGTTTCATTGTGTAGAGGAAAATGAGAGCTTTCCGACGATATCTTGTTTACGGACAACAAAGCTTGTATGCAAAAACTATGGCCATTGAAATTTTGGTTGACATTTGTATCAAGCAAGGTCAACTGACTGACACGACAATGACATTTGGAAAAAGATGGAAAAGGTTGAAATTTTGCATTTGAACACCTCTAGTCTTTGACAAATGAAAAATGGTGGGCCCCACTTTTTACTGGTCGGGGGCCCTCGGCCAGGTTCAACACACTCTTTTCACGGAGGGGTGCCTTTACCGCCGTATAAAGAAATGTATATCAATCTAACTCAATTTCATATTGGTCTAGCTTGGCAAGCTCCATATTTATATTGGAGGAGGAGTTATTATTTTGCATTGGGCGAGTTCTCCACATAGATTGGTGAGCTATGTTATACATTGTTGGTCGAACCATATACGTGGTATTACAAACTAATAGCAACCACTCAAGCCACATACGTGGCATCCCACACAAAGCCACATGTCTCCACTGAAAGCCCATGTAACTTGGGTGAGCTCCAAACAACTAGACCAAACCATGGGTGAATAAACCAACATAGCACAACCCTTCTATCGGGTGAGTTCAATGAGCTCACAGTGAGCCGTTTGTAATTACACAATGAGGCAAAACACCAAATGTGGCCCAAGCCATGGGTCCTTTGATCAACCAAGTTGCTTAAAAATACCTCCTCCATTTAAACCCATATGCATGTGGGACAAACAAATAACCCCTCCCACCGAAAAAGCACCAACGTGGAGTCGCATGGACTATTGGGGGGAGCACTTCATTACAAAGGCATATCAATGTCAATCAATATGAATCCCACTTTAATAAAGTCAAAGGATTCAAATCATGGTCGGCAGATTAAAATAATATGGGACTCATTGATAGGCCATAGTTTTAAGAAACACTATAAAAAGGGTTTCTTTGTAATTAGAGAAGCATGCAAAGACTACATTTTTATTAAGGAGGCTTACTGAACGAGCTAGGAGGAGGATTTGGCAAAGGTGCCAAAGGAGACTAGGCTTAATTTTACAAGAGGAATCTAGTGAGAAGATCAAAATCATTTAATACTCATTGTAAGTGTTATTTTATATGATTTCAATAGATTGGTTCCTTGAATTGGACTTGAAGACGTAGGCTGTTAGTGTCGGACTCCGTTATCACATGTGGTGTTAAAATCTTGTCGATTTTTCTTATTTATTTTCTCTGATTTTTCTAATGCTTGCAACCTACTAATTTTAATAGAAAAAATACAAGAAAGTAATTCTGTCAATTTTAATTTGTTAAATAATTGGTTAAAGCAAGATTATGGTTGTATGTGACAATTTTTATTATGATTTCAGATCAATTGGGGAGGTTGATTGGAATCCTGAAGTTTACAACAACTTCTTTCAACATTTTTGTTGGCTAACTAGTGTTGGTATACTCGTCATGTCGTTGGGTATGATGGGTTCTTGTGTCTGGATTACATGAGTTGGTGTGTTGTTGTCTTCAACTTGAACATGAATTTCAAGTTGTCTACTTGCTCACTCTGACTTAAACATGTACCCCTAACATCCTAACTAAAATTTATCACATGTACCCCTGCTTGCCAATTTTTACTAGCTTGTTGTTGGCTTGTTTCATCATTTGCTTGCTAAATTTTATTGGCTTGTTGGATTTCTTCTCCATCATCTATGATAAATTATTAAATTTCATCTTTTTTGTAACCAACCATTTCGAGAATGCTCTCCGTTGTTGTTTCCTCCTTTATCAACTCAACATTGAATGCATCGTTGGGGTGTATATCATTGACCAATACATACCAATTGAGAGGCCATATTCCAGTCCTCTTAAAGCCACCTTTTATATTAGATGGATTTAATGCTATCTTAAAAGCCTTGTTGCTAAGTGCCACTAATTTTGATATTCTCACATCTACTTTGTGATGTGTCACCACCCATTTGGATCTCTCATTCTTGAAGTACGTTTTAAAGGGAAAAAACACACTAATAACTAATGGCTACAGCTAGTGGCTTGTGTGCACATGCAATATGATTAGATTTATGCCTAAATCTCTTGACTCTTGGATCGTCCTATACGCCACATGGATTTCATAGCCATCATATATGAGTAGATGTCTATTCAGTGGTGAAACACCACCCATAAGTGATATAGAAAAGTGGTGCAACCAATTTAGAAATAATTAATTTGTCATCCATGCGTGTGGTTAGGCTACCTCACATGCACCAAACTCACAATTGGAAATGTATTTAGATAATTTTTGTTTCACTTTAAATAGGTAAAAACATGGTATATTCTGCCCTATTGTATAAACACAACAAAGCATTATGATTCACCCTTTACTCTTTGGGAGTGTGGGGTACACTTATGTTTCTTGCCTTTGCAATCACCCTCATCCCACAATTCCTACTACATTACACAATAGTTTCATTGCAATTCGATATCCTTTGTGGTCTATACTGTTATGTTTTATTTATTTTATCCAATTTTTCATAAAATACATAAACTATGACATGCCTAAACATGACTTCCTTATCATGATTAAAGCCTTCGGAAGTCATTAAAGAAAAATATTTGTGCCTCTTTCTAAACCCTACCCACCAAGATTTGTCGGGTATACCATCTGTGAATGGAATAGTCCTTGTCTCACATATGTGTGCAACATGAGATTTTAATGAGTTTATTTGTATACCATGACCCATATTAGCCACATCTTTACAATATTGTACACTTTTAGACTCTTCTTGATATGTTAAAATGGTCGGGGGACCTTAGCATTTTGTAGTTGTAATACCATTCAACCAATTTGATAATGAACCCATTGAGACTCCCCACTTTCTTGTAACATCCCTAATGGAAAAGCCATTGTCTTCAACATGTGTTATTGCTTCAACCATGTCTTCAACCATCCACTCAATTATGAAATAAACATTTTTAGATGTTGTTTGTGCACTTTCCAATGACATTATTAGTTACTTCCTTTTGTGGTGCTAGTTTTATCTTTGTTTCATGATTGAACTAGTATGGAATTATTGTTTTTTATTTGCTTTTTCCAACTCTTCCTTCAAGTCAGGTATATATTCAAGTTTGACACCCCTTTTTTTAGGGTCCATTTGTGACTTCATCCTTCCCGCTCTCCTCTTAAATACTATTATGTCCTATAATTATTTTGGAAAAAATTAATGTGATTATAAATGCTTTGAAATGTCATGTAAACAATGTTTTATAGGAAAGTGCATTTTAAATATGTGATATAGTGCTTTTTTTTGCATTAAAATATCAAGTATGCATTTTCTACATGCATAGGTTGTAACATGTTCCTCTGGTCCAAATTATCCATGGTCAGGGAAAATTAATAGAAGCATTGAATGTGGCATTGATGAATAGTTATAAATGGTGGTGGAGGCTTGTTAAGTGATAAGGGTGAAGTGAAGCGTCTTGAATGTGTTTTGGTTTAGATGTGGATGAAATACTATATGCACAACACATTGTTGCATACACCTTTCTACACAGGAAGGGTTAATCATCGATTCACTATCAAATTTTGATTTTTTTAATGTAAATAAGTTTTTTGATGGTGTATTCAGTGTTCAATTCACCACAAACTCATATTACATTCAAATATTGCATATATACTGAAACTACTGAATATCGATTGTTATTCCAAGAATTACCTACAAAGTATTTGTTGAGTCCATTTTGACATGAACATCGAATTAGAACATATGCTAAAATTAGTGAATACACGTCAAATATACAGTTTGAAGGTTAATGATAAATACATTGAATTGATAGGGTTTGTGGAGATTTGAAAATTGAATATGCATATACATGAAAATTACTAAATATACATTGACTATATGTCTGTAATTTTGTCATTGAATGCATTGTTTGAAAATACAAAATTATTTTTGTACACTCAATATATATATATTCATTAATTCTCGTATATCTAAAAACATTAAAATATAATATTTGCTAGGTAGATATACATTGAAATAACTCAATATACAATGAAAACACTTGTAATATCGATATTACTTGGATATGTACTCATTGTTGACACTTTGAAATGCACCCTTGGAGAATGGTGTGATAAATATCCTTTCAAATGACAAAATGGATACACTCCTAGGTTGTGGGTGATATATATGTTAGAGTTAGTCTCCAGAGAGGGTTGGTTCCCCTAGTGCAACACCTAAACTATTTCTATCCTCTAAGGCTAACTCTACTCTACCAAAACTGATGGGTAAAAGAGAGAAGGAAGAAAAAGAGAAAAAATGAAAATATGGTGATACACCAGAATGTTTAGAGGATCTCAAAATTATTTGGGTCACACAGATGAAGCACATAAGCCACACACACCATACACTAACTACAATTGACTATATTGAATAAAAAGTGATTCATAGAAGGGTTAAGAATGAGTTGTAATAAGATAAACAAGGGGAAATAGATGGCTCCATAGCAAAATCCTGCATGCGACCTATTTAAACAAAAAATATAACCTGCAAATTGACATAGGTCTGCATGAAGGCATGAAGATTAAACTTAAAAACAAGGTTGAGCATGTATCACAATATAAAATCAGTCTAAAATAGAGTATGCACTAGATACATATTATAAGAAGGTAAAAAATCTCCTTTATTGCTCCAAGAGGTGGAATAAGCACAAAAAGTCACTCATGACCATTATTTTCTCACTCATGAAGGATGGATTGCTCTAGAAATATGAATGAAGAAGCTAAGATATTTTTTACAATGTTTTCTAAGGACTTTATAGAATTTTGAGAGATAGAAATAAGGAAGAAGGCAAACATTTAAAACATGTTTTGTTTCTCTTTTTTATTTTTTTTTCAAAATAGCTTTCTCAGTTTGATTTAAATAAGTTTTGCATTAAAAATAGAACTGTACTTCTAAAAATAGAAGAAAAATCTCTTCTTTTGCTTTTGCATGCTTTGATATATTTTTTAACTTTGTCATGCATCATCTTGAGTGATATGTGTTAAAAATAGCTTCCTGCTTCTTCTTGAAAAGCATATCTAAATGATATGTGATTTGTTCCTAGGGTACGCAGAAGATTTCTAATTTTCCGCTGTTGCGTAGACCTTCATGGATTTCTCACTTGTTTGATGAAGTGCATGACTATCACATCTATTTTTTTCTCATTTTGGTCTTTGGATTTCAACTTTTTCACAACTTGTGCATGACTTCATCTCCTTATATCGAGTGATTTTATGCTTTTTGTAGGGCTAACGAACGCTAAGACCAGACTTTTTTCCAAATTTTTCATTATTTTGGAGATTAGCAATCGCAAGGATTTTTCCCTAACCATGTTTTGAAGGCTATTGATCATTAGGATTTTTCCCTACCCTGTTCTAGAGGCTAGCATCCGCTAGGATTTTTCCTTACCTATTCTGGAGGCTAGTGACCATGAGGAGTTTTTCCCTACCCTTGTTTAGCATGATCCACCCTACACGTATTGATCATATTATCTAAATAAGAAAAGGAGCTTATTTAGATAACAATTTGGTGACTTTCAAGGACATCTGCCCACTAGATGCAAAAATCTAGTAGCCTTGAGGCATCAATTGGGTATGAAGTCATGAAGTAATTGATATCACTTCTTAGAGATGTAGAAAACTGAGGAAACCTCCTAGGAATGACCACAATGTGTCAGAAGTCCTTATTAGACAAGAACACACCAGTAAGGTGCACGAAGCACACAAAGAAGGAAACTACAAACAAAAATGTGCACAAAACACTCAGAGGAAATAAAACATGACATTCTAATATATACAAGGGTGAAACATGTCCTCAATAAAATTTTTGAGGTATATCCTATTAACTGGGATAAGTAGTTCATCACCATTCATCTTGGAGAGCTAAAAGGCATTATGTTGTTTGCAACCTGTGATCAAATATGGACTGCTCCATAAACTGGCAAACCTTGTATGTCTTCTAGGCTTAGTTATGTATTCATCCCATTTGAGCACAGAGTCTCCTTCCCTGAATGTTATCGCAACCAATTTCTTATCAAAATACCTTTTGACCTGTGCTTGATGAAGTTTCATTGTTGTCACCACCTTGTTTTTGATTTCTCATAACTCTATCAACTCTACAAATTTAAATTCCATTTAATTGTCTTCCATCATTTCCATATATATAATGAGGTCTAGAGCTGGTAACTCATTGGAAATAGGTGATCTTACTTATCTACCATAAATAAGCATGAAAGGAGAATTATCAATTGATCTTTTAAGAGTATTCCTATCAGCCCATAAAGCTAATTTTAACGTTGTATGCCATGATATATGATTTTATGCCAAAGTTCTTTTGATGATTGTTGTTTGTTTACTCATCCAAACCATTTCATCGAGGGTAATAATTGGATGAAGTTGAAAGATAAATTCTATGCTTAATTGCCCATGAACAAATATTCATACCAAGGAAATCCAAGGCATTATTTGAGATGATAGTTGCAGGAACACCAAATCTTGTGAGTAAATTTTTATAAAAGTCTAAAATTGAAGCCTCATTTACCTCTTTCAAAGCCACTGCTTCTGTCCATCTTGTGAAGTAGCCTATAGCTGCGATGATCCATTTATGACCTGCACTAAAAGGTGGGTTAATTGTACTAATAAAATCTAATCCCCATTGCATAAAAGTCTGATTCACCTAAATAAGTTGAAGATGAAGAGTTGTTAAATTCTATTTTTCTACAAAAATGGCACACTTTACACACTTCCTTACCCATGCATGAGCATCATTGAACAAGTTTGGACAATAATAACCATCTCTCATAATTTTTATGGCTGTATCCCTTAGTGTGAAATGGCTACTAGATGAACCATAATGGGATTCCTCCAAAATATGTTGAATATGATTTGAATCTATGCATCTTAAGATAACTCCATTTACATGTTTTCTTAATATGACATCAATAAGAACATAAGGAATGGATTGTAGTCTAAAATACCTCCTTTTTACTTTGTCCAATCCCTAGGGGCATTATCCAGTCTGAAGAAAATGGATCATATCTTGAGTCCAACTTTGAGGAAGTGAAAGAGTAGCTGTGTTTGAGTCATCTTGAAGCATTAAAATATGATTCTAATCACCATGTAAATATGAAGCTAATTTTTCACATAGTCCTCTTCCTCTAGCCAACTTGGTGACCTTAATATTGACATCATATTCCATCACTTTTTTTATTCCAACCTGCTCTCTTCTCATTCAAATATTTACTTAATAAGAACTCCTTGACACTTAGATGGGAAACCATCAGATGAATTTTATTGTTAGAAAACATATGTATAAATTTCTTGAGTATCCTAATAAGTAAAAGGAATTATTTCTCAACAAAAGAATACTTCGACTCATAATCATGTAATCCTCGACTGAAGAAGGCAATTAGTTGTTCCAATTTATCATCATTCTACTAAACTAACATAGTCGAGATTGTATCAATCACTCCAAAACCACACAAAATAAATTATTTACTAAAATATAGATTGGTAAATGTTGGAGCTTGTGAAATAACATGTTTGATTGCTTCAAATGCATTCTTTCCTTCTACATATCAATTGAAAACCATGTTATTTTGAGCATTGAGGTTAGTGGCTTTACACGATTTGTAAAAGCTGAAATAAATCATCTGATAAAATTAAATCTTCCTAAGAAAATTTGTAACGCTTTTTTGTGATTAGGTAAAGACAAAGAAAATATTGCACTTACTCATTCTGGATCAATTGTGAGACCCTTTTTGGATACAATATGACCAAACAACTTACCTTCATTAATTTAAAATACACTCTTCTTTAGATTCAATGAAATGCCAAATTGTCTAGATCTTTCAAAAATGTATCTGAGATGAATCATGTGATCTGCAACATGCTTTGAATTTTTTTTATATCATTCAAATAGACCAAACCAAAATTACTGATTAATCCTTGGAATGCTAAATCCATTGTTCATTGGAATGTAGCTCCTGTGTTTGAAAGTCTGAATGACATCTTTCTATACGCATATGTTCCCCATTTGATAGTGAATTTTGTTTTAAATTGATCTTATTCTTAAACCAAAATCTAATTGTAACCACAATATACATCAAGTAATGAGAACCATTCTAAACCACGTACCCTTTGTAAAACTTACTCCATTGATGGCATCGGGTAATGATCTTTCAAGGAAGATCTGTTTAGATCTCTGATATATACACACAACCGTATTTATCCATTGTTTTTCCTTACGCAAACCAAATTGGAAACCCACGATGAGTGCTTGACAGGAAAAATAATGTTATCTTTGATTAAATTGTCCAACTCTTGCTTCATCAGTGGTTCGATCTTAGGATTGATAGGTCTTTGATTTTGGTGTACTGGTTTTTTTTTTTAATCCAATTCTATGGTATGCTAAGCTAAATATGGGTTGAAAACTGTTAAATCACCATAGCTTCATGAAAAACACCATAAAATTATTGAGCAATTTGAATAAAAGAAATCCTTTCATCATTGTTACATACCTTTCCTACTTTGAGTGCTTTATCATTTCCAATGTTGATTGCTTCATAACCTCTTGTTTAATCATCATATTGGATTTTTCTTTTTTGACTTGGTCATCTGTGTTGAAGATAGAATTGAGAGTGACCAATCCTTGAGGTATTTTTTTATATTTAGATGAATAATTTGATTATCATATTGTTGTTGCAATCTGTCTTAATTTTTGTTTGAAAATTCAACTTCTTCTTGTAAAAAATTGACAATTTGCTCATCTGATTCAAACACTTGCCAATTAATATTGTTATGTGCAATAGAAGGCCTTACCACTATATTGATATATTGTTAATCTCTATCCTCCTTGATCTGATTTGGAATATCAACTTGAACACCAATGACAACTAGCCTATCTTCATATTTGTTCTTCATTCTAGGAATAGATTGAATGTTGAAAGTATCAAATTCTTTAATTACGTCCCATACCCTATTCTTGTAAGATCTCAACAAGTTGTTCTTAGGTACAGCCTGTCCTCTGACTTAATTAACCACTAAATCACTATCACCAAAAACTTGAAATTGCCTCACTCCTTTCCTTTTTCCCCATTGAAGACTACACATAAGAGATTCATATTTTGTTGTATTGTTCATGCAGGAAAACTAAAATATCAAAGCTGAAAAATACTATATTTTTTTTGGGGAAATCAACACGATTCCTCCACTTGCTCTATTCTTGCTTCTTGATCCATCAAACTATAATTTCCACAAACCTTCTTCTTGGTGATATGTTTTAACAAGGTTAGGAACAATAACATTTTCTTCATAGAAACAATATGGTAAAAGATATGATTCTTTAATGTAACCATGCGAATCGGTAACATGAGTTTGTGTAGCCCATTCATCAAGTAATAAATCAGGAATTCCCTCTATAAGTGTGGTAGCCTCTTGGTTAGCTGGCTGGTCTTATTCATCAATGATTATGCAATTTGAATTAATGACACTAGGAATATAAGGCTCTACGTGGTGTATTGAGATTGGTTAAGATATTATGGTATATTTAGTGCCATTCCTTGTTCTAAACAACATGTGATACCAGTTTGATGATAAATATCCTCAAATTTTGGCTGTGAAATCTCTATAAAGGCATAAGGCAAAAAGAGGAGGAAAATCAATGATAAAAATATATTGAGGAATGGATTAGTTAGGGCATGAATGTAAGTTTAAATTCAGTCCCTTAATGACTCCAAAAGTGGCTATTGATGTTCTATCAAGCTGAACTACTCCCTTAAAAAGAGGCTCATAATCTAAACCAAGTTTTTCAATAACTTGCTTGGGCATTAACTAGGATGTCATTTTGCTGAGATAGAAACAACGGGCTACCAATATTGAAAGGAATAAAAACCTGATTTCATAGAAGGGCCATATTCAAATTGGAATTGGTTATGGAAAATTTGGGAGATGAGATTGGATTTTTTCGAGTGGGGGGAGATTTTGGATATGGTTTGGAATTTGAAAACATGCTCCTCTTAGCTAAATTCAAAGGTAATTCAATGAAATCAAATGGGATACCTTTGGTAGATGATCTTGTTGAAACCTTTGGTATGAAATATGCACTGATTTTCTACCAGGGTGTGCTTTGAACTTATGGAGTCACTAGATGCTGGATGATAGTGTCTGCAACACTGATTTTTTTCCAAGATCAACACATAGTTCTTTAGGAAACTCTTAATCCGTCAAAATTTTTGGGACGAGTCTCCCATCGGGTGTGCCAAAAACTATTATCACTTTGAAATGCACACTTTGAGAATGGTGTGATAACTCTCCTTTCAATTGAAAAATGGAAATAATCCTAGGTTGTGGGTGATTTATATGTTGGATTGAGTCTCCAGAGAGGGTTGGTTCCCCTAATGAAACACCTAAACTATTTATATCCTCTAAGGCTAACTCTACTCTATGAAAACCACAAGGAAAAGGGAGAAGGAAGAAAAATATAAAAACTAAAAATATGGTGATACATCAGAATGTTTTGAGGATTCCAGACTTATTTTGGTCACACAAATGAATCACAAGAGCAACATACACCATATGATAACTAAAATTGATTATATAAAAGAAAATGTGATTCATATAGGGGTTTGGAATGAGTTGTAATAATATAAAGAAGGTGCAATAGATGGATCCACAAAAAAATCTTGCATACAACTTATTTAAACACAATCTATGACCTGAAAATTGATACATGACTGCATGTAGGCATGAAGATTAAACTTAAAAAATAAGGATAAGCATGTTTCACCTTTTGTGTAACTTGTGTGTGACTTCATCTCCTTATATTGAGTGACTTTATGCTTTTTATAGGGCTAGCAACCGCTAGCCTGAATTTTCTGCCTATTTTTTTGTTATTATGGAGGCTGGAGACTGCTAGGATTTTTTCCTACTCCTGTTCTGGAGGATAGAAATCACTAGGCCTTTTCCCTACCCTTGTTCTGAAGGCTAGCGAGTGCTAGGATTTTCCCCTACCCCTGTTCTGGAGGCTAGTGATCGCTAGGTTTTTTTCCTACCCCTGTTTAGCATGACCTACCCTACACATCATGATCATATGATCCAAATAAGTAAATGAGCTTATATGGATGACACTCATTACATGAAAACCCTAGAGAAAATAGTAAAAAGGCTTTCAAATCTGAGCTCACTCGATGACCAACTTGGTGATTCAAAATAGACAACAATATATTGAGAGGTGTATATGCAACATGTGAATGCATAATAGGATATGGAAAAATTAAACCATTACATATTATTTAAATTCAGTCATTTTAACATAAACATATGCTATATTTCAAAATTTATGCATGAAAGCACCTTATTTTATGACATTTACTACATTGTACTGGTTGAGTTCATGGTGAATGGAAGGTTAAATAAGAACATCCATAGAAATAACTCAATATAAAATGATTAAACATTTGTAATCCAAGTATTACTTGTAAGTGTGATCATATACCCAAGAACATTAGTATGCTATTATATTTTAAACCATTTTAGTGTATATGCATATAAAGTGTATATTCAGTTATTTCAGTGCACATGCAAAGTTTGAATGTGTTTAGGTTGAGCTCCAAACTATCAATATACACTAAAACTACTTAATATACACTATATAAATGTGTGCAAATTTCTCCTTTGAACATGTTGTTTTCCTTGACATTTTTACCGGTGTATATTCAATGTATATTCAATCATTTAAGTGCTTAGGGTATATGTAATAGTTGGTGAGCATGGATCAGTTGAAGTAATTTATGTTAGAGTACATTGTATTCAGTTACTACGCTAATTTTATATTTGGATTTTAACTGCCTAACAAAAAACACAACACTTTTGTATATTCTTATGTTATTTAGTTGTTATGTTGACTGAAACTCAGAGTATTTTCAAAAATTCAATGTATATCCAAACGTTATTCAAAACAACACACATTTGTCCGTTGTTGTAGACAAAAATCACACACATACTACTATTTACTATACCACCAAGTATGTTGTTTTATCTATGGATCATGCATAAGAAAAGTATTCACTGGTGACACACTTTCTAGTCTATCCACTTGTGTTGTTTATTTATATATTTTTTATCTTACACAATTGGAACTCATACACCTAGTTCTTGTTAGGTCACAAGGATCCCTATCTCTCAGTCTTCACACATTTATCATTAGTTAACTCTGGACACTAGCACCTAGGTGCTCCTGTCCATCCTGGGTGCCTGTGTCCTCTGTTTTTGATCTTATTTTTGACATTTGAGGTTAGAATTTTCAGTTTTCCCACTCATATCCCAAGGTAATAATTGACATGTCAGGTCATTAGTGTCAAAATTGAAGCAAGAGATCCCTATATATACATAACATACATACCATTATAATGACAAAAAATTTCTTATAAGGGTTATCCATCTACATATCAAAGGGACTGTATCTTGGGCTTATTACTCTGCATGCACACTATATAGGAAGGGGAAGTTCATTTTTCCTTCAACACATTTGCATTCTATCTAGCTTCTGCCCATTATCTTGGTATCATTAGCGTGAGGACAACCTAGGAGCTCTATTACAAACAAAATCACATAGAACTACATTGGGTCTAAGATGTAGTGTGACCTCATGTCCTTATATTAGTGACTGATGCTTTTTAGGGTACAACCGCAGCCTGATTTCTCTGCCTATTTTTTGTTATTATGGAGGCTGGAGACTGCTAGGATTTTTTCCTACTCCTGTTCTGGAGGATAGAAATCACTAGGCCTTTTCCCTACCCTTGTTCTGAAGGCTAGCGAGTGCTAGGATTTTCCCCTACCCCTGTTCTGGAGGCTAGTGATCGCTAGGTTTTTTTCCTACCCCTGTTTAGCATGACCTACCCTACACATCATGATCATATGATCCAAATAAGTAAATGAGCTTATATGGATGACACTCATTACATGAAAACCCTAGAGAAAATAGTAAAAAGGCTTTCAAATCTGAGCTCACTCGATGACCAACTTGGTGATTCAAAATAGACAACAATATATTGAGAGGTGTATATGCAACATGTGAATGCATAATAGGATATGGAAAAATTAAACCATTACATATTATTTAAATTCAGTCATTTTAACATAAACATATGCTATATTTCAAAATTTATGCATGAAAGCACCTTATTTTATGACATTTACTACATTGTACTGGTTGAGTTCATGGTGAATGGAAGGTTAAATAAGAACATCCATAGAAATAACTCAATATAAAATGATTAAACATTTGTAATCCAAGTATTACTTGTAAGTGTGATCATATACCCAAGAACATTAGTATGCTATTATATTTTAAACCATTTTAGTGTATATGCATATAAAGTGTATATTCAGTTATTTCAGTGCACATGCAAAGTTTGAATGTGTTTAGGTTGAGCTCCAAACTATCAATATACACTAAAACTACTTAATATACACTATATAAATGTGTGCAAATTTCTCCTTTGAACATGTTGTTTTCCTTGACATTTTTACCGGTGTATATTCAATGTATATTCAATCATTTAAGTGCTTAGGGTATATGTAATAGTTGGTGAGCATGGATCAGTTGAAGTAATTTATGTTAGAGTACATTGTATTCAGTTACTACGCTAATTTTATATTTGGATTTTAACTGCCTAACAAAAAACACAACACTTTTGTATATTCTTATGTTATTTAGTTGTTATGTTGACTGAAACTCAGAGTATTTTCAAAAATTCAATGTATATCCAAACGTTATTCAAAACAACACACATTTGTCCGTTGTTGTAGACAAAAATCACACACATACTACTATTTACTATACCACCAAGTATGTTGTTTTATCTATGGATCATGCATAAGAAAAGTATTCACTGGTGACACACTTTCTAGTCTATCCACTTGTGTTGTTTATTTCTATTGTTTTTATCTTACACAATTGGAACTCATACACCTAGTTCTTGTTAGGTCACAAGGATCCCTATCTCTCAGTCTTCACACATTTATCATTAGTTAACTCTGGACACTAGCACCTAGGTGCTCCTGTCCATCCTGGGTGCCTGTGTCCTCTGTTTTTGATCTTATTTTTGACATTTGAGGTTAGAATTTTCAGTTTTCCCACTCATATCCCAAGGTAATAATTGACATGTCAGGTCATTAGTGTCAAAATTGAAGCAAGAGATCCCTATATATACATAACATACATACCATTATAATGAAAAAAAATTTCTTATAAGGGTTATCCATCTACATATCAAAGGGACTGTATCTTGGGCTTATTACTCTGCATGCACACTATATAGGAAGGGGAAGTTCATTTTTCCTTCAACACATTTGCATTCTATCTAGCTTCTGCCCATTATCTTGGTATCATTAGCGTGAGGACAACCTAGGAGCTCTATTACAAACAAAATCACATAGAACTACATTGGGTCTAAGATGTAGTGTGACGCTCAGTTGTGAGTTCACTAGTTTGATTGCTAAGGACAATCTGACCCCTTATTTTGTATCTTTCTTTTTTAGGATTCAATGTGTTTTTAAGGGTTTTGCAGGAGGTTTTTGTATTGCAGATTTATAAGTACTCCGATGATCCAAGTGTGACATAAAGGTGATCAAGGTGAACAAGTGTGAACCCCTAACGATAGTATCAAAACCAGATTATGACCTTTTTGGTAGAATCTAGCGCCCCCCAGAGGTCTAGGGTGCCCGTAGGTGACCTCGCCCCTACCAAGGCACCTGTGTCTAGGGATTTCCGATATATATAATTTTTTAAGTGTGATTTTGACATTCCGAGATACTGTTCCATTATTTTGTTCAGTCTAGACACACTTTGGGATAAGACAAATCAAGGTAAGTGCCCTATCTCTCGCATTTGCTTTCATAATTTGATAAAATAAATTACCTAGCATATGTATTTCATTGTATATCTTTTAGCAATTGTTACTTTCAAATTTTAATAAAATACTTCAGATTTTATTAAATCATTTTGGGTCCTCAATATGACAATATGCTTATAGCCCCATAAATGCAGTAATGTGGTGGCTCCAAGTCTACCCATGGTCCTCCTGTGTAAACCTGTACAAGTCCTTGTACAAATGGGATAATACACATTGTGCCCAAGCATATCTCATCCCATCCTCCTCTATGTACTGATAAGTATCATGCATCATATACAAGATGCCTACACCACCACCCTCCACTACCACTGATGAATTAATGACAACAATAATAAATTTCCACAGTCATGGAACCCCTGACCTCAGTATAACATCTAAACTGATATGGACCTCAGTGTGAACTTGAGTCCCAGTAAAGTACTACCTAGGTGCTCTCATCTACCTTTGAGAATCCTCTACGGTCATCACTTGTACTCTTTCACCCATAACTGACAATCACAATATGCGATATACATCCTCCAAAGTCACAGTAATCTCTCTGGTAGACAACCAAAATGTGCAAGTATTTGCAGACCATTTCTCTCACAATGTAGTGATCATTGACATATTATGGGGAACATCCCCCATTCTCACTATGTGCCGTAAGCCGGCACAACCTAATACATCCCACTCATCATTTGAAATACCAAATCCTAATAATGTGCTTAAATGAAGACCACCACGGAACTGCTGTGAATAAATATCCCTCTACACAACAATTAGAAATAACAAACATGACATCAGTACCTTGTACACATGCAAAAAACCTAACCAAATGATCAACAACCATCACTTTTTACATTCACAACATTCTACGCTAAAAATAGGCTTCTGGGGTTGCAGGTGCCCCAGGAGCAGGATGCCAACGTCCATATCTAGGAATTGACATCCCAAAGGTTGTTATAAATTTCAACACTCTTGCCCAAATCAGAAATGTATAGAACATGAAAAATAGAAATTTTACAAAAATTCATGAAAAAAAACTAATTTCAACACAATTTTCGAAAAAAATTAAATTTACTAGCTCAGCTGTCGTACGTGATGCCACAACTACCGCCACCATCTCGAATCGACTCAATCGCAATGCTATCACTTGTGACATCTTCGCACACTTAGAGCTCAAAATCACACCCGTACAATATTCAAATGAAATGCCTATTCACTTTTTCATATAACTATTTATAGTAACTTTTACTTACCTACTTGGCTGGCATCACTATTTACACTCATTCATCAATCTAATACACATCACAAAATTTTGATCATATTTTGAGCTTCACTACTCTGTTTCCTATCTCGCTTGCGTCGATCTCTTCATAATTATGCCTACTATCATATTGAACACACTCCATAATGTTATATTCCAATCTTACACATCTAAATTTTGATATAGACACAATTTGACAACATCTACTATATTGTACTTCAATCACAATCATATCATCACACATTTACTTTCCGCTCAATGTTCATTCTCATCATCACTCTCAATTTCTCCGAAAGGGAGGCATATAATTGGGGTTATCCTATAGTTCCCCTCACACCATTACACGATCATTCTACATTTCTAATTCTTCATTATTGAAAATTTTATCGTATATCATGTGACATTTCACACCATTTTCTAGCAATTCCCCCTAATGACCTAATGTGAGGGCAACAAGTGTAAAATATCTCCATGAGTAATCAATTAAACACATTCAAATCTCAAACACAAATCTTCTACTATTTGAATCACATCAATCAATCCACATAAACAAAACACATTTTTCCTCCCAGATGACCTAACTTGGGAGTTATATTACTACTTTCCTGGAAGACCTATAACATGGGAAGTTATCTCTATATTTTGTACCACTTCCAAATGACCTAACACGGAATGGTGGAAATGAGACTCTTGGAGTGGTGGAAATGAGATGTCATTTCCTTTCCTATACTGATCCTATATAGGTTATTCTCACTTGATCAAAATGAATCGAAATGAAAAAAAAATTGTCTTTGTCCATTTGCAACAGCTAGACCTTTTGAGGATGTAGTTAAAGTTGGTGGGTAACCTCTCTCCCTACTCTCTTCCTCAGGTGGAAGGACGCCCAAATCCTCAATTTTTTACACATACAAAATCATGTTGGGAACTGATCACTCCCTACCCCAACGAATCTCCATCAACGATAAACTCGAAATAGCCAATCACTCAAAATCAAAATCATCAATCTCATTTAGTGCTCCTTACAACGGTTTTCCATATATATTTACACCAACTGGATCAACATGTTGATCCATGGTTCACCACTCTATATGTTTTCATATTCAACGCGTACTTCTACAACAGGGATTCTCCAAAATTCTCACAGGTATGTTCCTCACTTCCTTTACACTACTTGAATTTCATTCAAATAACATAAAGGAGGGGGGGGGAATGTAGACAAAAAATCACGCACATACTACTATTTACTATACCTCCAAGTATGTTGTTTTATGTATGGATCTTACGTAAGAAAAGTATTCATTGGTGACACACTTCCTAGTCCATCCACTTGTGTTATTTATTTCTATTGTTTTTATCTTGCACATTTGTCACTCATACACCAAGTTCTGGTCAGGTCATAGGGATCCCTGTTTCTCAGTCTTTACACATTTTTCGTCAACTATCTCTAGATAGTAGCACCCAAGACTAAACACTAGTACCTAGGCACTCCTGTCCATCCTGGGTGCCCACGTCCTCTTTGTTTTTGATCTTATTTTTGAAATTTGAGGTCGGTATTTTCGGTTTTCCCACTCATATCCTGAGGTACTAGTTATGTCGGGTCATTAGTGTCGAAATTCAAGCAAGAGATCCCTATATAAACATAACATACAAAGCATTATAATGGTGGGAAATTTCCATCAAGGCCTATATTTCTATATATCAAAGGGACATCATCTTGGGCTTATTACTCTGCATACACACTACATAGGAAGGGGAAGTTCATTTTTCCATCCTTACATTTGCATTCTATCTAGCCATCGCTCGCTATCTTGGCGTCATCAGCACAAGGGAAACCTAAGAGCACTAGTACACACACAATCACATAGAATACATTGGGTCTAAGGTGTAGTGCAATGCTCGGTTGTAAGTTCACTATTTTGATAGCTGAGGACAGTCCGACCCCTCATTTTGTATCTTTATTTTTTAGGATTTGATGTCTTTTTAAGGGTTTTACAGGAGGTTTTTGTATTGTATATTTACAGGTACTCCAATGATCTAAGTGCGACATAAAGTTGATCAAAGGTGAGCATTTGAATAGCGACAATATCATAACCAAATTTAGACCTTTTTATTAGACTCCAATGCCCCTAAAGGTATAGGGCACCCGCATGCACCCTCACTCCTACCCAGGTGCCCGCGTCCAAGGATTTCTAGCATCTCTTCACTTTTATAAGTGTGATTACGACATTATAAGTTATTGTTCCATTAGTTTTTCCAGTACAGACACACTTTGGGATAATAGAAATCAAGGTAAATGCCATATCTCTCTCATTCGCTTTCATAATTTGATCAAATAAATTACCTAGCATCTATATTTCATTGTATATCTTTGTAGCAATTGTTGCTTTTAGATTTTGATAAAATACTTTAGATTTTATTAAATTAGTTGTTATGGTAACTGAACTCAAAAGTATATCCAACAACACACATTTGTAATTTTTTATGGTAGTTAAACTCAAAAGTATATCCACTAATGTAAGTGTACTTTAAATAATAATAAAGTATATTCAATATATATAAGAACATGCACTGCAAAAGCTCAATATATAACAAAACTATAAGATGCATACATGAAAAAAGCTATTTTTTAGAAATTTACTACACTTCATTAGCAGAGTTCGTGTCAAATGAAGGATAAAAATGCACTGAAATAATTGAATATACACTGAAAAACACTAGTCCAAAACATAACATGTTTTTTATTTTCTATGATAATTGAACTCAAAAGTATATTCACTAATATAAGAGTATATTCAATAATACCATTATACTTTCATAACATGCTCTAAAACAACTCAATATATACTGAAAATAACACTGAACTAAATCAATGTATTCAATGTATATTTAGTAGTTTTAGTTCACATTAAAAGTTTGAATGTGTAGTAGAAAATGAAAAAGTTATAGATGTATTTTCAAATGTAAGTTAAGTAATTCCAGTGTATATTTAGCCAGTCAATATACAATTAACCATGGATATTCATATATTATCCACCTAAATAAACACAACATTTATTTATATTTAGATGTTTTGTCCGTTTTTTTGACACTCTTCACATTTTTTTTCCTTCTTTTAATATTCAAAAGGTAATTGTCATTTACCTCATGTATTTATGGTCTCCCTGTAAATCAAAATTTGATCTCTCTTAATTATTTTTTCTACTAGTTATGAGCTTTGTTAGATTTTGAAACACATGGCTTGATAAGCTTATTCATCTAAAACATAAGACTAGATCCCATTTGAATTCGAATGTTGATATTTTGGAGGGATTATTCAAATTTTGGAGGGATAGTTAATACTTTGCATAATGACAAGTCCAACACAAATGTGTTGTAGGTGCTGGCTTTAATGAGGTAGAAGTGGAAAAGAAGGTGCAATTATGAGCATAAAGCTGGAGGAGGCAATTTTTTTTTTAAATTTAATTTTCTTTTAACATGAATAAGACAACTTGCTAAGTTGTGCATTTACATGAATAAAGGTGGACTTATGATACTTAAATAGTGAGATATTGTTAAAAATGTGAAAAAGTACTTCCCTATAAATGAATATTGATACTTATAGCCATTTACATTTTAGCACTCATGAAGTTGATGTTGACATTTTAATTTTGTAAAATACTTTTGAGATTGAAGCCTTAAACAAAATTAAATATCTATTTTGTGTTCTCAATGTGTCACCTTAATCATATTTTTCTTGGGTGAATTCATCTTTTATTTGAATTTTTCTAATTTTTTTGAAGATATCAAGTTAGTTCAGATCCAATCTTTTATTATGCCCCCAAAACTATATTAAAGTAGGAAAATGTGTCCAATTAATGGACCGCACCCTCAAAAAGAAGCTCTTAGTAATTGGTACATGTTCACCTGTTGGTGCCTTTTCCCTAGTTTACACGTGTTTACGTTATAGGAATTTTATTTTTCAAAGGAGATCTTATTTACGACCTCTCCTCTTTTTCTTTTAGTTTTTTATACACGTTGTCTATCCTTGGTTGGGGTGATAATTTCAAAATTAAGGCTTTATATCCCTATGAAATCATCTTCGACGAAACATGAAATTTACCTTTAGAGGCAATAACTATGACCAAGTTTTATGTTAGTTGAAAAAATAGAATCCATGAAGAACACCAAGTGGCGTACGATTGTAAGAAAGAAAGAGTTGCATAAACAAAAGAGTACACAAATGAAATAAAACCACAAATGGATGAATATATGAGATATCAATGTAAAGAAATTCCCAAACCTCAAAAAGACATAAAACATTATGCAAATGAAAAATTATGAATGGTGATGTGGAGGAGTAAAATAAGCAAGAAAAAAAAACACTACATTTCAAAGTTCAACCCACTTATAAGCATGATGAAAAAGAATATACATGGGTTGATATATTAAATGGAGTAAAAGGATCCTTGTTTCTCTAGGACTACCTCTCATAGGCTTAAATGTAAAATTGGAAGAAGGAAAACACTTAAGTTATAGTGGGAAGAGAGGGTTTGTGTGTTATGCACCACGAGGTTAGTCAAAATGGAGGAGCATTTCATCCGTCAATGTCTAAAGTATGTAGACATTTGAGCCAAGTATGAAAAAACATTAAGATTTGACTCCATGGTAGAACTATTTTAAGAAACAAAATAAAAATATTATGGGATATGTTAACTTAGTTCAACAAAAGGAACGGATGTATTCTAAAAAATACTGTTTGGCCTAAGAATCTTTGATCAATTAGAGCAATCATAGTACTTGGTTGTCCCATAGATTTTTTAATCTCGTGGACATAATTGAAACCATTTCATTTATTTTCATTTCCTTTATGTTGATTGGGTTGTATGAACAACATATCCTATTAATGAGAGATGTTATACATGGTGATTAATGAATATTTAGTTCCCAAAAGGAATTAAACATACCACATATTATAAGTGATTTTGTAATAAGTTCTTTCTTTTTAAAGTACTATATTATTTTGTGGTTTATTAAAAATGGATATATTCATATTATAAAAAGTATAATTTTGGTCCTTTACACATTCATATAAATTTTTTTAAACTATGATTGAGAGGTATATGATAACACCCTAAAATTCAAGTAATGTTTATAATAAATGTAAAACCATATTTAGGATTGAAATCTAGAAAATATGTATCAAACTATTAAATTAACATTTACACATACATGCATGCATGTGCACAAATGTTGGTATGTGTGACTTACCTCATCATCACTTGACATATTGTCCACATCACATGGTGAGTCATCTTGCTTAGTGAGATCATAAGTCTTAGGAGTTATATGACACATGGTAGATTCTGTCATATAATCTGTCATTGTCATATGCGTCAGTGGCGTCATAGGAGTTACATTCCATTTTGGAATCGTAGCTCCTCTTTCCCTCATGGAGGGAATGATTGTATAGGCACATGAGTTACACAAAACTCCCATATGTACCCTCTTTTTTCTATCTATAAGAAGAATAAACATGTTTTAACTTATGCATGATTTTCCATTGTTGTTTGATTCTTGTTGATTACTTCGAGCTATCACGTTATCATTAGAGTGAAACTTCTTCGATGTGCATGGGGTTCCGTAATGATCCTTGTATAATAATTTCACATGGTATTAGAGATGTTATTCAGTATACATGTACTCATTTTTATCAGTTACTAATTACTTTCGGTTTTGGTTTTATTACTTCTCGTGTAAGTTTTTGTTCGTTTGTTGGAATCTTGCTAATTGGTTTTAACAACTTATTTTTTGGAGTTTGTGTATTTTTTAGGGTTTTTGCATGTGTAGGTTTAAGATTTTCACCATCATATTTATTTAGATACAACTAACTTTGGAGGGAAAGTGAATTTAGAGGTTGGTTCCTTTTTTAGTTTTATCAGTAATTTTTTAATTAAAAGTTTTTTTTTTGAAAATTTCCATGTTCGGACCTATGGTTTTGGCCTCCTTCTTTGAATGGTTTGTATTTTAAGTTTATCCCTACTTGGTGCCTCTCCCTCTTTATCAACTTAGACAAGCTCCTAGTCAAGCTGGTTGTATCTCTGTCTTGTGAGAACTGTATCAGGTTGGGTTTCCTTGAGCTTTGGTCGAGTTGCATGCCCTGTTTATGAGCTAGCTGCATTACTCTTCAAGCTTGGTGTTTCACCACAATGTTATGTATAAAAAAAATAAGGTATATGTGAGGTGAGGAGGAATACCTGTGAAGTCGAAGAAGGTTGCGCGTGTTATAGAAGACCAAACTGATCGTGAAGAGCTCCTTTTTGGCTAGGAAGGACTACTTGTAGAAGCACAACAATACCACTAAATAGAGTTAAATAACATATGACAATGGACTGCTTAGCATATGATAGATCTAGGAAGTGTGATAATTCCTAGAAGGCCATCAATCCACTGTTTCAAAACAACTTAATGTAAAGAAATGACAAGAAAGGTCTTATTTTAACAATATGATATAGGTATCTCATATGCTACAATAGACTAGATTTAAGCTTAATATCGAATATACAACTAAATCTAGAGAAGGCAGGGTGTTGTCAAGGTGGGTAAGTGTGGAAAATGTGTTTAGGAAGGTCTGGGTGAGATTGGGTGAGGTTTAGGAAGGTTTTAAGTGAGTTAGGAGCTCACTGGTCTAAGGTAAATTACCAGTCACAAAGAACAATATCGGTTGGGTGACTGATGCTGGTACCTACTAATAGCCGATGCCGGTTGGGTGACCGAAATCGGTAGGGGAAATTAGATGTGAAGGTTAAAATAGGTTGGTTGGGAGCTCTGTATGATTGCGTAGAGAGTTAGAAGTGCTAAGGCTAGGTGCTAAGATTTATATGAAGACTTAGAGAGGGTAAAATAAGTGGTTTGAGAAGATTACAAGGCTCAATAGGAAAGTGGTTGGGTGGAGGTGTTATGGAGGAGATATGGGAGAGGTAGAAGGAGAAATAAAGAAAATAAACGATTAATAAAAAAAATACTGAAAGCAATCACAAGGTAGAGATTACTTACTTACAAATTGGAAGCTAGTTTGTAGAAGGAATGGATGTGGTTGAAGGATAGACAAGTCCCGATCCTGTGTAACAACAATAGAAGGCTCTGGAATTCCCTGTGAGTGATCCAATGCTCTGGAACACACTATTGATGATTGGTGAAGGTTGTGAATGCTGTAATGATCTCTGGTTCATCGTGAGGTCACCTGGATGCTCGAGATTACTAATGCCAGAACTCTGAAAGCCAAGATGGAAGAAGAACCCAGGTAAAGGATTGAAATTCCTTATTTAAGAGAATCGATTACAGTTAGATGACCGGCACTGGACGAGGACTAACCGACATCGATTAGGGAGAAAAGGTCATATTTGCCAAAAATATCCTTTTCTCTCCATTTTTGGTGTTGGTCAAGATTTATTATGGACTAGGAGTGTGGGTTGTCACTAAATGTAATGGGAAATAGGTGGGAAAAGTGTAGAAGAAGTCATAGTTAGGTTTATAAGAAGTCATAGTTAGGTTTAGAAGAAGTCATAGTTAGTTAGGTAAGTAAATGACTTAGTCTAGGTTAATAAATAGGCTTGGAAAGGGTCCATGGTGAGGTGGAGAGGTGAGGGAATTATTAACTTAATATAGGTAATTAAATTAATAATAATGTGTGGAGGGGTCATGATAAGAGGTATGTTACTCAAAGAGGGCCTAGAGGGTTACGACCCAATTTTGGGTGTCTACATTTTCCCCTTTTTGTCACGTAGCTTGTATTGATAAGTGATGATGACAAAAATAGGAAGTGGTTTCCCCAGGTATGGGTGGAGGAGATCCTCCTTAAACCAAGAACTAATGAAGGAGCAGGAAAAATTGGGAATGGGTTTGATAAAGTGATAGGTGAAGAAAAATGAGGTAAGGTTTGGCTATAGGCAATGGTGATGCCAGTGTGGGTTATAGGTGGGGGCATTCAAACATATGCACATGTCGATAATGCGACAAGGCACTAGGCTGAAGAGACCATAAATTCTACATCATCAAAGGTTGATAGTTTATCCAAACAAGGTTGATATGGTCCAGGTATCCAAAGTATAGGAAGTACTCCTAAAAATATAATGAGGCTAGGCACAGGAACATGTATATGTGTATTCCAAAGCACCAAAAGGTGTGGTCTGGTCGAGATAAACATCATGACATAAGGTAGGACAAGATCAATAGGCTAAACAACATGAGTAGCGTCATCACAAGGTACATTGAGTAAGAAAATTTGAGTGTTAAATGGGCGAGGTCGGTGTGGGTGTATAGGTAAGGCCATGGGTAAGGCTGAGGTGTAGTAAAAATTTTACCCTTAAGTATAATTAGGGAGGTGACTAGGATTATAAGGCTATTAGGTGAGCTGAAAAGGTGGTGGTAAGGTTATGACGATAAGAAAATGACATCCTGAAACAAAAATTTGGGAAAATTAGGAAAAATGGTTTAGGCAGGGTGATTGATACCGGTTGATAGGTAATCGATGCCAGTAAGTATGACCAATGTCGGTTATCTAGGGCATGACTAGATTGACGTTGGTAGCCCAAATTTTGGATTAAAATGTAAAATTGGCATGGAAAAGGTTCATTTGAACTTTTTTACTTGTTGAACATGACTGGGAGAGAGCATATTTTCGTGGAAAACGACAGGGAGATTGAGAGAGCTGATTGGGTGAGAAGTTAGTGGTTGTTGGAGTGGAGTTTACGGGCCCACGAGATCTTCACGATCAAGTTAATTGGTTGAGAGCTATGAGGTGGATTTAGACATGATAGAGGTAGGAGAGGGCATATGTGGAGGTCAAATTCCTATTCTAGAGATCCCACCATGAAGATGACATAAAACAAAGGTAGGATTTGAGCTCCATTATTGTGTTTTGTAAAAGAATAAGATAGGAAAATAGAAATTTAATTGTTTTTGAAATTTGATGAAAATGGGGTGAAATTGGGATGTGGGAGGGTGAAATTAATTTAATTAGGGGTTGAAATGAATTCGAGGGCAATTTTGGGTTGTTTGGGTGGGTAGATTAGGTAGTTTTTTAATTTTTTACAAATTGGGGATATGGGGGTTCGACCCTAGGGCCAAACCACTAACTGACGCCAGTCGGGTCTCGGTTGATGTCGGTAGGCTAACCGACATCGGCGGGTGAAAAGGAGACCTATATCGGTTAGGGGTGTAGATACCAAATTTGGGTCTTTCGACGCCCTGTGCCCCGCATCTTGTCTCGCAATCTAACCCTACCTCACCACCTAAACCTTACACACTTAATTATTTATTAATTACCTTATAATTAATAAATCCACATCTCCGACCCTGCCACCTCACCTCGCCACCTCACCATGACCTAGCCCTAACTCTAAACTAATCCAATTAAGACCTATAACTTGGTCTAGACCCACACACATGACTCATCACCCCTCACCCGCACCAAAATGAACATAATAATGACTTGACCAAGCCCACAACTGACCCCTCGGGAGAAATGGAGGGAAAGTTGGCTATTTTAGTAAAAATAGCCAACTTTGAATTTACCGACGCCGGTCCCTACTCAACCGGTGTCGGTTAGGCAACCGCCATCGGTTCCTTGTAAATGACCTCCCCCAACCAAAAACAAGGGATCCTGAATTCATTTGGAAGGGAGAGACAAGTGAGAGAGAGAGAAGAGGTTACAGAGAGGAGTATTGAGCCCAAGACTATAATTAAGCAACTAGATCACTGTCACACTCATCCAGACATTGGGAGAGTCGGAGGATAGCTTCATCAGCTCACTTCTGATTGCCAAATCATCCCAACTGAGCCTTGCCTTCGCCACTGCATTCTTTGGACCTACATCTACATCAAAAACTAGTAAGTAGTCTCTTTTATTGCCTTGCATGCTTCTAGACACTACTCTGTGAACTTTTGATTCATAGGGATTATAAGCTCACTCCTGGATCTACCACCCGGCAGTACCCTGTACCTAACCTTCATTCATCCATCTCTATATTGCCCCAAAGACAGCTTTCTCGCTCTCTGAGTCTTCTTCTTTCACCCTACAACTCCCCTCAACCATCTACCAACCTTCTAAGCCCCATAACCACCTTGTAACCAACCCCTATTTAAAATCCCCTAAATCACTTCCCCTACCGATATCGGCTATCCCATACCGGTACCAGTTCTATAACCATGGTCGGTTATCCAGTGACTGACATCGGTCACTGTGACTTATACCAAAAACCAACCTTTCACCTATTTACCTCCAAATAATCTCATATCCAGCCTTGTCTATCCCTGTAACTTGATCTGAATGTATCAATAACCAGTGACCAAACAAACAAAATGAAAATTTAATATTATTGGTAGTTTAGTCTCTATTGCTTTTATTAATGAGATACCTAAATCGTGATTTCGCAATAGCTTCTTTATTATCATTTGCATTAATTTGTATTAAAAGGGAATTGACCATCTTCAAAAGGAAGTCTAATATTTCTTGGGCCCAAGGCAGTTCCCTCACTTATTGTTTAACGAAAATTTGGTGCTCTTGCATTCTTATTTACAGGTAGTCCTTCCTAGACAAAAATGAGCTCTTCACAATTGGTCTGATCTCTCTACGGTACGCGCTCACCTTCCCAACACTCAACAGGTATTCCTCCTAGCTCTAACCCTTATTTGTTTCTCAAGAGAATGAAAAGATAGAAATAACTCTATTCTGGAACAAAATTCTGTGTGAAACATTTTGGCACGCCCGGTGGGACCCTTCTCGGGTTTCTTTCTTTCTTGCTTGTTTTCATATAGGGAGCACACTTGTTGTTTCTTTCTTCTAAATATTCACAAAATATTTTGTCATTTTGGTAAAAGAACTTGTCTTTCTTTCTCATCATTGCATTAGTGAAAGTCATCTTCTTAACCTATGATATTTCTTTGCTTCATGGAATATCATTTTTGATTTGGGTTTAAAACAAGTGCATCACATTCTTGCTTGTTGTTTTTCATTCTAGTGAACATAGATTAAGTAACAGGTCGTACACGTGGGGGTGATATCCACGGTATTGACAAGAAATTAATCTTACTCTCACTGCACAACACATACCAAATCACATCATAATCTACACAACATCTCAAACATCCCCCCTTTCCGCGGTATTCCTCCGCCTGATTGAGGTAGCCTTACAAGCGAAAACAAACTTGACATCTCCCTTAGGTATTTTGTTTAGGATTGACATCATCTTGCGTTCAAGGCATAAGCCCAAAGTGATTAAAACTAATCCTAGGGTTAGTCTCTTGATTTGCTTGTGTATCTTGCTTGTTTTTTGTTCTTTCAGTTTTGTTTCTCTGATATACCCTGTCTCAGTGATCACTTCAGACAGTTTGGTGGGTATACTAAGCCTTGTTATCCCCAAACCAGCAGCCTCTTACATTTTCTATTTTCCTTCATAGTGACCGACACCAGTCCTCTTCTACCGACATCGGTTACCTGACCGACGCCGGCTACCGTCTGACCGACATCGGTTACTAGACCGATATCGGTTACTGTGTTTCACAGTTCCTGACAAACCAACAACCTACCAATTCCAACATTTTGTTGCTGTTTCTGTTCCTAATTGACTAATTCCCTGCTGTATCCTCTTTTTCATGGTTGTTATCACCTAGAAACAAGCCGCAACCATGGTTTCACATGCTTGTTCCGTGTCTTTTCCTGAGTCACCCCCTTCGCATCCTATGGAGAATCCTATGGACACCAGTGCTTTTCCCAAGATCTCTGTAGGAGATCTGGATTTTGCTAAATTTTTAGATACTAATCTTGGCGCTGTATAGTATTATTTGTCTCATACCCCTAACCGTACACCCGATGGTTAGCTCCTCTTTGGTATGCCTATTAGTATAGCCGCTCACTTAGCTCCTTCCCCACCTGATAACTCCTATCTCATTTTCTTCATCCTTAGTCCCGTCTCCCAGCTCAATGGCTTCGGTGGTTCATACTGCACCAATTGGCATTCCTTTGGTTAATTTGGGGGCCCCACATATCAATACCATCCACTGCCCCTACCTCATCTCTCTCGCATATTTCCTCTTTCATAACTTACTCTCTACCATCTATCCACATGAGCTTTCTCTCTCAGGCTCCGCCCACCTTTTCATTTCCGCAGACTCATCCGGTGGCCTCAACATCTTATATAGGACACCCTTATTCGGACGGCCCCAACACATTCATCATCATTACCTTATCAACATTCAACCCCAACATTGTCTAGTATTGGCTCTTGGCCCAATCCTCCTCCGTTTATGATGACAGCACCATCATCTAACCCAACCAATGATTTAATCAAACAGATGATGGACAAAAAGCAAAATCTTGATGTTTATATTTCAGGAAGCTGTAACACCCTAACATACAAGAAAGTTTTTCAGGAGCCTATTAATCCTTTTGTCCCCCTACATACATATCCTCCTCAATGGGAATTACTGAAATTTACTCTCTTTAGTAGTAAGGAGGACCCTCAACAACACTTGTGATCATTTAGACATGTCTGCTATCTGATTTCTCATGACGATGCCTTACTACTCCGTACCTTCTCCATGTCCTTATCAGGACCTGTCTTGGAGTGGTACAGTGCTTTAGCCCAGGACTCAATCTTCTCCTTTAACCAGTTATCCCAATCTTTCTTAGATCACTTCTCCATCAATATTTCCAAGAAAGTATCCATTACAGACCTCTATGCCATCCGACAATTTGAAGATGAGTCTATCACAGATTTCATTGGACGATAGTAGGGTCCTCATTAACCAACTTACTTATGCCTTACCTCAGGCCAAGCTCATCGAACTCTTTACATGGGCCTGCGCTAAACACATTTCTCCCACCCTCCAAATTCAAACTTTTCACACCTTTGATGAGGCCTTTACTATGGCTTGAAAACTAGAGATTTGAGTCTTAGAGGAGGAGAAATTGAAGTTGCACAACAAAAACTCAAATTTCTGAACCCAAGACTCTCACTAACAAACCCAACACCACCAACCCTCATGCATCGACTACTTCGAAATCGAAAGGATCTGTACACGTGGTGATGGTAAAATATCAAGCACCGTCTATTACCCAACCAAAATCCACCTATAAGTATAACACCGAGCCCATCAAGTACACTCCCTTGGGAGAAACTTATGATGTGATCTTAAACAGATTGCTTAAAGCAAGAGCTATCACCTTGCCTCTTGTTAAACCTCACTCCGGGTTTGATTCCACCCATGCTATACCTTCTTGGTTTAAAGAAAATGACTTCTGTAACTTCCATCGTGTGAAGGGACACAACCACGAAAACTATAAGATGTTGAAAAACATAGTGCAGGAAATGGTTGATGCATGGGATATAACCCTTGATAATCCTAATGCCCCTACTAATCAAAATTTAAAAATCTTCAACAAACCATTTCCAAACCAATTATCTAATAGTAACACAAACCAAGAAACCTCAGCTAAGGAGAAGAGTGTGCATGAGATCCATGTGGTTTTCAACTCCCAACCAAGGGCTTCCATCGAGGAAATTCTGAATCAAGCCTCTTCACCAACGTAGGGGTCCTCGCCATCTTCTCCTTCATCAGGACAAGAGGACAACCCCGCTATTCCTTTATCCATAAAGGAATCAACCACCCAGAGTTCTCTTCTTACAGAAGAGGCTTCTTGCACCACATCCCTGTAAGACTGTGAGTGGATGTTATCCAACCTATCTATTTCCCAAACATCTCCTTCCACCACTCTTGCTGTACACAAGAAGAAGAATTGCACTACTTTTTCTGTCGTCCTTTAGAGGAGAAACCCCTCAAGCCTACATCACCAAAATCCTTAACCATGATAGATCCTCTAGAAAACTCCCTCCTCCCTATCAGTTATTCATTGCCTAAATCTTTCCAGCGATCCGTTGACCTCTTAACACCCATTGATACAGTGCCTCATTCACCCCCTATATCACACCCACATTTTACCAGAAATCACAGTCCACTTTTCTTCCATACCAAAATTCCCGTTCACATGAGAAGATTGTCATCCACCTAGAAGATAGATGAGTCTTATGGGAACGTTTGAGTACACCATGCTCTACTCAAATGCAAATAACTAATCCAGATACCTCTACCATATACCTGAAGTTTCTACAAAAGCTCAAAATGCCTATGTCTTCACCTTCATCTCCCTCATCTCTATCAAATACCTCATCCAACTCTATCAACATAACCAAACCTTCCCCTATGCTTGGGACTTTAGCAATACCCATCCTGACGCACCCACTTAAACGGTTAGATTTATCCAAAAATAAAGCTGTCAATCCACCTAGGAGACCAACCCAATCTCCTCGAGTCCAATCTATGCCTCCGCCATAACTAAAACCCTCACCCCCGATCACACCGGTACAACAGACATGGTTTCAACCCTCGCTGTCACACCTACCTTCTATATTGGGTCCTCACCCCTCCACCTTGCCTCAATACACCATGCCTCCCACGTCTTCTTTAACATGACTTGCACCTTCTGTACCCATACAGAAATCTAGGAGCATCTCAACACCGTCACCCCACGTATCCTGCCTACCTACCTACCCTAAGCAAACTTGATCATCGAAGGACTTGTTTGCTGTCACTCCTCTTTCCCCGTGGTTGTTTCCTACCACCACATCATCTGTGGCCTCATCATCTTACCAGCTAAACATGACTTCTACGCAAAAGAAGCCACGCCTAGTTAAACCCAATCATAAAAATCCCTTGTCTAAACCACCACCTGTATGAACCAATCGTACCCGACCATTACCAAAACAATCAATAATCTCACCCACTCAATCAATAGCCTCATCTTCATCTGAATTTGACCCCACTCAAAGGATCTTACTGCCAAGATCCTTGATATGTTGGTAGGGGATGCGACCATTTCCCTACCCCCACTCAAACCCTATGATCCATCTAAACCTCGACCTATAGGTTATGATGAATCTCAAATCTGTGCCTACCACTGCACGATGACATAATGTAGAAGGATGCAAAGCTTTGAAAGCCATCCTTCGCCAGTTGCCTATCTTGGATAGAAAATCTAAGAAAGACAACTTACGGAGGGAAAAGCCCTTAGCCTCGATCCCTTCTCCTATACCACTTGTCCCTGCCTTGCCAAAATCTATCATCATTGCAACCCCACCTCTTGAGAACAATGACTTATCCCTGCCATATTCCTCATCTCATATTCACGAGATCAACATGATTAGCATTGCTACTCGAGGTCAGAAAAACAATGGAAAAGATAAAGAGAGCACACCGGCGGCCTCTCTTTCTCCTTCCTCCATCCCGATTGCACCACCACCTAAAGTGGTTATTCATGGACTTGCCTATCCAGTCTCTGATGGAGTTTCCCATCGCACCATGATCAAACAACTTCACAAATATCCTGTAAAAATGACACTCTATGATCTCATTCAAACATATAAATCTCATCAACAAGCTCTAATTGAGATCCTCCAAGGGATAAAGGTCCTACCTAACGAAACCCTACCCGTTGCCTCCATCTTAACACCCAACCATGTCACTTCTCTCACCAAACAACCTACCTCCACCACCACCTCTGTCTTTGTAAAGCAAGCCGCTACTGTTAGTTTTTCTAAAGATGAAATTGTTGTCTTTGGTGTAGAATATCCTGACCCCACTCTTTTCATATCGGCTTATGTCCGGGACATCTAGGTACATGTCGTTTTATGATCGAACGGGGAGTGCTAGCCTAAACATTGTCTCTTCCAAAGCCTTCCAACAGATGAATATCCCTCCTAGCTGCATGTGTGCCAACCCCACCATGTTGCGTTCATTCAACAATGCTATTACTTCTACCCTAGGCACTCGTGATCCTTAACATTTGTGTAGGGCCCCGTACCTTTCCTGAACTCTTCTATGTCCTTGAGGGAGAGTTTCAATACAACATGTTGTTAGGCCGCCCTTGGATCCGGGCTATGGGATGCGTTCCCTCCACCTTACATAAATGCATCAAATTTGAGTATGAAGGGAAGTCATATACCGTCACAGCTGACGCTTCCCCCTTCAAAACCTGTAATATGTTATACCACCCTAATGATGTGCTTGTACCAGTCAAGGCACCCATTGATCTGACCCAACCATCTACTTCAAACATGCCTCAACCATCCACCTTACCCACACCCATACCTTCGACCAATGAAACCACCGACGCAAATACCTCTTCCTTCCCCACGGACAACATCCCAACCTCGGATCCCTTGGTAGGTTTTTTTCAATGCCTTACACTGGGGGAGTACCACCTATACAACGTTAGCACCTTCCATACCCCACAAGAATATGGATAGTTACATGCACATCCTACCTACGACCGTCATGTGGGGGAGGGGATCTCTTATGGACCACCTAGTTACCGCACCAACCTAACGTATGGGGGTGTTGTCGCATCCTCTATCACCCCTGAACCTTCCCTTGGTGTGGTTCCCTTCATTTTCAATATCTAACCAACCGGTCGTTTCACCCTCACCTTCCTGACTCGCTGTGCTTGGAAAGGTTTTGGTTTTGGTCTTTATGAACAAGGCCGACATACAATCATTCCCATGACTACACGCAAACACAAAGATCGTAGTGGTCTTGGATTTTCTAAACCACCTACACCGAAGAAACCTCATGTCAATTGTATCCAGGAATATGACAAAGTCACCCCTTCCAAACCATCATCGCCCATTTTGCCATCTTCACCCACAGAGTCGATAGACCCGGAATCTATCCCTCCTAATTTTTTTTTTCGTGAATGCTATCTTCCTAGGTCCTCTCACTTATCAATGCGATGGTGAAGACCCATCTTCTCTCCCCCTTTTGTATCCAGACATGATCGAAGAAGACTCACCTTTGATTAATGTTGTGGAGTGCCAGGATGACGACTCCATCCTCACCTACCTTGGTGCGGATGACTCTTATATTCAATGCGCCTTACCATCTGAAACCCAAACCATGTTGAATGAGTCAACTATAGAAATCAACATCCACACGGAGGATGATCCTCACATTGTAAATATCGGACACTCTCTCGATGCATCAGAATAAGCCGCCTTCACTACCTTCCTTCATGCCCGCAATCAAGCTTTTGCTTGGTCCTACGTCGACATGCCAAAAATCGATCTTGACATTGCTGTCCATAACATCACTCTGAAACCAGACTCCAAACCAGTTAAACAGAAAACTGAGAAAAATGCATCCACGCATTGCCCTCTTGGTTAAAGAATAGCTTCAACGACTCCTTTCTGTTTCTTTCATCTTACCTATTGACTATCCTCAATGGATTTCTAATGTCGTACCTGTCACTAAAGCAACGGGGGGACTTTGGATATGTATGAGATTTCTGGGACCTTAACCTTGCTTGCCCAAAGGATGACTTCCCCCTACCTAGCATTGATCAACTTGTTGATCTCACTGCGGGCCATGAGATGCTTTCTCTCATGGATGGTTTCTCAGGATACAATCAAATTTTAGTAGCCCTAGCCGATCAACATAAAACCACCTTCATTACCCCCTGGGGGACCTTCTGCTATCGTGTCATGCCATTTGGCCTTAAGAATGCTGGTGTGACCTATCAACGGGCTATGACTTACATTTTTCATGACATTATGCACACTATCCTCGAGGATTATGTCGATGATCTTCTTGGAAAATATAAACATCACAGTGAACATCTTGATGTTTTAACCATTATTTTTGATCACCTGTTACAATACTGTGTTCATCTTCAACCAAAGAAATGTGTCTTTGACATCCTTTCTGGAAAAATCCTTGGCTTTATCATCTCTTTGCGTGGCATTGAGGTCGACCCAGCTAAAGTCAAAGCTATCTTAGAAATGCCCCCACCCACTAACCTAAAACAATTGTGTAGTTTGCAGGGAAAACTCCAATCTATCCGGTGTTTCATCTCACAACTCTCAGATCGATGTCAACCTTTCCATCATCTCCTTAAAAAGGACATTGTCTTTCAATGGAGCGAGGAGTGCCACCAAGCCTTTGAGGCTCTTAAAGCTTATCTCTTGCAGCCACCCGTGCTTATCCCACCTCAGGATGATCGCCCTTTCTACCTTTACCTTTCTGCCACTGACCATGCTGTAGGAGGCATGCTCGCACATCGTGACTCCGAGCATCGAGAGCAAGTAGTTTATTACATAAGCCATACTCTTGTGGATTACGAGACTAGGTATACACACGTAGAAAAGTTGTGCCTAGCCCTATCATTCGTGGCCACCAAACTCTGACATTACCTCCTGAATCATAAAACTTTTGTCATCACCAACACTGACCCCATACATTATATGTACGCCAAACCTCATCTAAACCAACGCATCACCCGATGGCTTATGCTCCTCGCTGACCTCGACCTTGAGTTTGTACACCAGAAATCAGTCAAAGGACAAACTATCGCGGATCAACTCGCGGAGGCCCCTTTACCTGGGGAACAATTTACCAATTTTACTTTCCCTGATGAACTCATCGCAACCCTTTCACCCAGTGATGCGTCTTATCCGATGACCCTCTTCTTTGATGGATCTAAATGTCAACATGGCAGAGGGGCGGGCATTGTTCTCATTCCTCTTGATGGTGAACCTATGCCTCTTTCATTCAGGCTCGATTTCCCCTGCACTAACAATACAGTAGAATACGAGGCCCTTGTTTTGGGTCTCCATGTTGCGTTACACTTAGGTGTGAAGTCTATCAACATTTTCGGTAACTCTCAATTGGTAGTAAATCAAGTTACTGGCATCTACCAATGTAAAAATGAGGAACTTCAAAAGTACAAACGTTACGTGGATTCACTTTTGACCTTATTTACTCATTATTCTATCCAAACCGTTCCACGCTCAACTAATAAATTTGCGGATACTATGGCTTGCTTGGCCTCACAAATTCCTACCTCACCAACTGACTCTGACATATTTGTCTTGGTCTAACAACTCTTTGTCCCATCTTACTTAGTCCCAAATGTTTTTATGGTAAATAATGTATTTGCTGATTTGTGGGATACCTGGTATCACCAATTTCATGACTACCTTACAACCTCTGTTCTCCCACCTGACCTTACTAGTAATGGAAAACGCGCTTTTCTTAAAAGTGTTTCTCGTTATGTCATCATGGGGGGACTCCTCTATAAACGTGGCTTCGATGGTATCCTCCTTCGATGTCTAACCAACGCTGAAGTCACCCATACCATCCAACAAGTCCATGACGGAATTTGTGGTGGGCACTTTAGTGGCCTTGCCATGGCCAAACGGATCCTTCGCCTAGGATATTATTGGCCTACTATTAATAAATACTACTGCGAATATGTTAAGCGTTGTCTTATGTGTCAACAACATGCCAACCTTCAACATACTCCCAACCACCCGCTACAGGTCGCACGAGATCTTTGGCCTTTCTCACAATGGGGTTTAGACCTTATTGGTGAGATTCACCCGCCTTCTTCGCAGCGTCACCATTGGATCATCATGGCAACTGAATATTACACTAAATGGGTGGAGGCTGTTCCACTCATTTCAACCAAAAAAGAGAAAATCGTTGAGTTCATCAGTCATCACATTATCTGTCGTTTTGGTGTTCCTCATCACCTGATAACAGATAATGGAAAATCTTTCAAAAATAAGCTGTTACGAGCCCTTTGTGACAACTTTGGTATCAAACTTAGCTTCTCGTCACCCTACTATCCACAAGAAAATGGTCAAGATGAATCTTCTAACAAAACCTTAACCAAAATTCTCATGAAAGTCGTTAACAATTCTGGGAAAAACTGGCATGATCACATCCCCTTTGCCCTTTGGGCTTATCGTACCAGCATTCATACTTCCACTAATGCCACACCATTTTCTTTGGTGTATGGTACCGAGGCTATCTTACCTCTAGAAATACAAATCCCTTCCCTCAGAATATTTCTCCAGGATATTCTCACCAATGATGACTTCCGCCGAGAGCGGTTAGCCCAATTGGAGCTTCTTGATGAGCGTCGTCTTACAACTCTTGACCACCTTCAACTTTATCAAAAGTGCATCAAGCGTGCTTATGATAAGCGAATTCATGAGCGTACCTTTAAGATTGGTGATCTTGTCCTCAAAGAGAATCAACACGTAACCAAACTAGAAAAGAGAAAACGGGGAAAATTTACTCCTAATTGGATTGGGCCTTACATTATCACTCACACTTACGGATCAGGTACTTATCATTTAGCTTTACTTAATGGTAAACCTGAGCCTGAACCCCTTAATGCCTTGCATCTCCGACCATTCTACTATTGAATTTAGTGTTACATCACTTCTTATCTACCTTACGCTCGTCCCTTGAGCTCATTTACCACCTCATACACCTTGTTTCGTGCATCTCAAAGTAGAATCAAACTCATGTGGTTTGATCATCACCTCCTCTTAAAGATGCCTTCCCCTTTTTAGTCTGGTCCATGACTTAAAAGTATCAAAATAACAAGTTCTCAATTATACAATTCTAGGATATTCTTGAGTCAAACTTCCTGCAAAACTAGATGCTTTATGCCAAACAGACATCTAGACCTCTAAGCTATAAACTAGACTGCTCCCTCGAAGGACAACTATGTGTAAAAGCCGCATCTGCTACTATAAAAAGACTTCTCCCTCGAAGGACAGCTATGTGCAAAAGCCGCATCTGCTACTATAAGTAGACTGCTCCCTTGAAGGACAGCTATACAAAGTCAGCCTCTATTAGAAGCTTCTCACATTGATCAGCTTCGTGAAGACCTCAAGAACAACAAAATGCATATCCCATATAGACTTCCCGCATTGATCAGTCTATATCTAGAAAAATAAAAGTAGTATTCAAAAGCACTTTTGAGTCATGGACTTGTCTATTTAGGTTTGGTTCTCTTTCATCAGAATAATCACCTTATAACAAGTTCTCTGCGCCCCAGCCTATACCATTCACCTTACCTCACCATTCTTCAAAACAACAATACTCAAGGGATGTGATGTATATCCGATATATTGTGATTATACAACTCTTTTCACCTATCTACTTCTCACCTTTGCAAGATACCTAGGGATTCAAGCTCATCCTATGATAATACATGGTTTGTTTAGCTCTTTCCAACTATGGGACACTTTTTCCTCTTTTTACCCGAAACTAGGATTATGTGTTGACCTTCATTAGGACATGGTTTCCTATGCTTGGGTAAGCTAAACCTCACTTCACCTATACCCACACCAATACCAACAACATTACCCTACCAACATCAAACTTTTGCCAACCAACAAATTACCTAACCACAACCAAATTTCCTGAATTCACCTCTCCCTGGTCCTAAGGGAGAACTACATTGGTCTGAGGCCCCTGCTTGCTTTGTGCAATGGGCTATGTAGGCAACACTTAGGAGACATGGGGTCTCCCAAGGTTAGCTCGACCATCTCCTACCATAATCTATCATGTGTTGCGTCTTCCTTAAAAATATAAATATGTAAAAATATTTATAACCAAAACCTTTCCTATCACCTTTATTTTCATCTCTACCCACTTACCTTATCACATCCTATTCATAACCATGTGAAATATAATTTCAACCTAAACTTATACCTCTTGGGATGCAGCAGCTTGAGGTGGAACCTGTCTTCCCTCTCCTCTCTGCCTGCTGGACGCTTCTCCTTGTTTAGCCATGTTCACCACCCTCTTCACTCTAACTTGCCTTTACGCCTTCTTAATCCAAATCCACGATCACTTTACCTATCTCTTTCCACCTTATCACTCAATTCTCCCATGCAATTGACCTGTATGGAAGTCAATAGCCTTGCATCCTTGTATTTAACATGTTGCATGACTCTAAAAATATGAATTTGAGTTGTCTCCCAAGCCTTTCTATTTCTTTAGAAAATATCGTTTTAGCATAACCGATATCGGTTACCTAACCGGTATCGGTCACATAGTGACCAACATTCAGTTAGCTAACCGATATTGGTCACCTGTCTCCTTTTGCTTATACCTAGGCCTTTTCTTTGTTTTTTGCAAATTTTTGGCAGAGTCTGCCTCTTTTCCCTGCATAACGACATCACTATCCAACTCCATCATCATCATAACATCAACATTTCAAACATATACATATCAGCAAAACATCATCAACATCATCTATATACATCACATTCCAATACGATCGACAAAACACATGCAACATTATACTATATGCATCAAATCAAAAATTATAACACACCATGTGGATCAAACTCATCATCTATATATATATATATATCGTCAAATCAATGTCAAAATATACAAATTGCCCTGCATGGGGCCTCTGTAATCCAAAATACAAAGTCGGCACACAGGCCACTGTCTCTGTCAAAATCTTGACTCAGCTCACAGGCTAGTCTCTCATGTCAAAAATATACTCGGCTCGCAAGCTGGTATCAACTATACAAAATGTACCTGGCTCACAGGCCAGTATATACCACAACAATGAATACATAAATCATATATACACACTTGGTTCAAAGACCGGTGTCTCTATCAAAAATAATCTATCCACCTCGACCAAAAATGTCTCTGCTCCTGGGGCAAACTCATCTCTCTCCTCCTCCCTCAGCCCGTCCCTCAGCTGGCCCCTGCGCCGGGTCTCGCCTCCTACCTGTAACCGACCCACCGGCTGTGGCTGCGGCCTGCCTGTGACCTGTGACTTTGGGAAGTCTCGGCTCTATGAGCCACATATGGCTGATACTCTACTCCGGTACCATCTAGTAGGTCCTGATAGTAACGGGCCTCTGCTCTAGCCTCCATGTAATGGGCCCGTGCAACCATGGCTAGTGGGGCTACTCCCCCAGCTCCTAATAGAAGTGGGCCCTACCCTACCTGTATGCCCTGACCCTGGGCCGGTACCTGTGGTGGCGGTGGAGCTACCATCAGAACCTGAACAGGGACCTGAGGCTGTGCCTGTGCCTGTGCCTGTGCCTGTGCCTGGGCTAACTACCCCTGTAACACACCAACCTATGCCTGTGTGGCAGCAAGTTACCCCTGTAGTACCTACACCTGACCTAGGAGACGGTCCCTCTCTGCTGTAACAACCACTAAATCTGGCTGTGCTGGCTGTGCTCTCACGACCGCCCTCTGCCCTGCCCACCAAACCAAAAATGAGCCTGTAACCCCAGCGTCATCCACTGTATCATCTCTTGGTCTCTCTGCTACCCAGACAGGGTCAAATGGCTACGGTAGAGGTAGTGGTGCCTCTACATCCTCCCTCTGATACTATGGGAAGGGAGGTGGCACATCCTGCTGTAGTCCTAGTTGTCGTCGTACCCTCTCTAGGGGAATCCGCTCATACTCCCCGGGTCTCCGTCCAGCTATCCAGAAGATGTACTGGATCCATCGCAGCTGTGCTCGGGCTCCTCCATGGGTCTGATGGCCTCTGTATGGCCTCCATATAATATCTACTACAGTCAGACCCTCTAACATATGCCTGTAAAAAGTGACATCTCACCCTGTGACCACTGCTCGTGGCTGGCCCACGACCCCCAACCACCTCTGAAACCCATATCTGTAGATTGCCTATGGCCCTAACCGCTGGGGCAACCCTACTAGTCGTATACACATGATGTGCTCGTATGCCCAGCAGTGTAACAAGAATGTCGAACATATACCGAATCACCTCATACGACGATAGCCCCAGAGCTCTCTATATAGCTACACCAGAAACACTGGTGCCCAAGCGTAGTAGGTGTGCTCCTCCACCATCTCATGTAAAACACCCATCAGAGCCCATGGGAAGCGGCCTCCCTCTGAGTCAGGGAGGGTGAAGCAACTGATACTGACCATCATCAGCACGGCAAGCCGTGTCTCCTGTCGATGAGTGCGATACATCTCCCCATAGCCGATGCTTGCACTATGATATGTAATCAATGGGGTTACATCCCCGTATACCTGCAGGATGCTATCCATCACTGTCTCGGCATCCACCTGGAACACCTCCTCACCTATGATCGGTAGTCTCAGGATGCGATACACATCCTCTAGAGTGACTGTCATCTCTCCCGTAGGGAGATGGAAAGCATTGGTTGCCGGATCCCATCTCTCGATGAGGGAAACCATCAGGCTGTGGTCCCTATCCATAGCCCTATATCTCTAGACTCCACCGAGTCCAACCTCTCGCATAACTACCCACTGCGCTATGGTCACATGTGGCCACATCCGTTCCAGTAGAGACAACATCCGATCTCGCATGGTCAACTGCTGGCGTGTCTGTAAAAACAACCCACTCCGTCAGGCCTACCCTTAACAAAACAACCAACCTAACCCTTTATACTTACTCACCCACCCAATCATCACCCAAATTTATAAACACATCTACACCCACCTATCTTACCCTTTACATCTATGAATCTCTCTCACTCCTACAATCCTTCTTTAAATATCCCACCCACTCCAATCAAACCTGAATCACCTAATCTCCCTCAACATCAATAACCCCACCCAAAAAATATCTAAACTATCCCCTTTACCTATCCTAAACCTTACCAACCACCCCAACCATACTCCACCCGCTCTACTCTCACCCTCTAACCATACCCCAATCAATTTAACCCCTCCCAATCCATACACAACCCGTAACCTATCCTACTCGAACCAACCCCAACCACCCAATTACCCCCCACCCCAATAACCTTTCCTACCGCAACCAATTTAACCTCTCCCAATCCATACACAACCCCTAACCTATCCTACCTGAACCGACCCCAACCACCCAATTACCCCCCACCCCAATAACCTTTCCTACCCCAATCAACTTATCCCACCAAATCCCCGTTTGCAATTCACCCACCTCACCCAGCAACTCTACCTTCTCCCCCTTCACCCCAAAATTCTATCCTACCCGCCTAAAAAAAACCCAACAAAACAAGTTTACAACCCTACTTCCTACCCATGGTGACTGCTATCGGTCACCCTCGACCGCTATTGGTCCCCCACCCGCACTCTATGTCCAACTTTTATGAACCGACATCGGTTGACACATGATCGATGCCGGTCCCCTCACCTGCTAATCTACACCTAAACCTATGGGCGATGTCGGTCAACTAGTGACCGACATCGGTCACTGTGGGGTTTCGGGGCTGAATCGAAAACGGCCCCGAAATCCCCTTTTTTTCCTATTTCTACCCATTTACCCAGTACAATTGCCTAAAAACTTACCCGCCCTGATGTTTTGGCCTACCTAATATATCTACCCAAGCCATTTTACTGTTTACCTTCATTTATTCATTATTTTATCAATTTTTGGATTCCTACCCCAATACCCACATCCCAGCTAAATTCATCAAATTAACAAAAATAGGGGTTCAGAGCCTACCGATATGACTACACATCGTTATGGTGGGATAGGTGGTGGTGGTCCAACTCCTCCAACACCTCCAGCACCTGCTGCTCCTCCAGGCTGTGCCATAGCTCCAAATCTCCTCAGCAGGGTCCTCAACCAATCAAGCTCTACCTCTCGATCTCTGGGGCCTACCAATAACTCACTCACCCACTCAACTAGTGCCAACTCAACCCAAACACACGACCCAATCAATTCAAAACTCACACAAGAAAAATTTGGCACTCAAATTCCCAAAGTGAAAATGACATGCCGTATTTTTTCTTTTTATAGGTTTTGACCTCTAACCGATATCGGTTAGGGCGCGCCCTAGAAGACCGATATCGGTCTTCTGACCGATATCGGTCACCCATAACCGATGCTGGTTACCGGCTTATCTTAACCTAACTCCTACCCTTATCCACCAATCTCCATTTTTCACCACATCACCTACCCCCGGCTTTGCTGAATAGCCTTATTTTGAATTCAACCGGCCCGACCGAAGGCCACAACCAACCAATCAGCCCGAACCAAGGCCGTAACCAACCAATCGGCCTGACCTAAGGCCGTAACCAATTAATCAGCCCAACCCAAGGTGTAACCAACCAATCGGCCTGACCCAAGGCCGCAACCAACTAATCAGCCCGACCCAAGGCCTCAACCAATCAATCGGCCCGACCTAAGGCCTCAACCAACCAATCGGCCTGACCCAAGGCCGCAACCAATCAATCGGCTTGAGCTAAGGCCGCAACCAACCCATCGGCCTGACCCAAGGCCGCACTAACCTAATCGGCCCGACCCAAGGCCGTACCAATTAAGTACCTTGACCGAGGCCTGCAAATTACAATTCTATCCACCCATCATGTAACTGTTTGTTCAATCAAGCTCACCTGTTCGTGTTATAGCATAACTAGGATACTTGGATTGATCAGCCGACTAGCTTTGCCTAGACCAAGACCGTGACGTTTATCTCAACCAAACCAACCATTTGGTACTGCCGAACACACCTAAACTTTCTAGTACCTTACCCGTTATATCCACTGGAGCTACTTCCTATGCCTTAGATACCAGGATTATATCAACCTTGTTTAGATAAACTATCGACCTTTACCTATGATTTACTTGCTCGCTCTTCAAATCATGTACCCTAGTCGCACTATTGCATTTCAATGTGTGTCTGCTTCCTTGAACTTACCTCACCATCTTACCATCATATCATCATCATTCGCCCTTTATCAACCTTATCCCTGATTTCATGTCACCTCAATCTGTGATAGATTTGAGGGGGATTACCTATACCCTTAACTAGGGCAACCACTTCTTATTATTGTCAGTGCATCTTTACATGAAAAGCTACACGACAATAAGGGGCAAATGTAGACACTAAATTTGGGTCTTACGATGCCCTGTGCCCCGCATCTCGTCTCGCAATCTAACCCTACCTCACCACCTAAACCTTACATACTTAATTATTCATTAATTACCTTATAATTAATAAATCCACATCTCCAACCCTGCCACCTCACCTCGCCACCTCACCATGACCTAGCCCTAACTCTAAACTAACCTAATTAAGACCTATAACCTTGGTCTAGACCCACACCCATGACTCATCACCCCTCACCCGCACCAAAATGAACCTAATAATGACTTGACCAAGCCCACAACTGACCCCTCGGGAGAAATGGAGGGAAAGTTGGCTATTTTAGTAAAAATAGCCAACTTTGAATTTACCGACGCCAGTCCCTACTCGACCGGTGTCGGTTAGGCAACCGCCATCGGTTCCTTGTAAATGACCTCCCCCAACCAAAAATAAGGGATCCCGAATTCATTTGGAAGGGAGAGACAAGTGAGAGAGAGAGAGAAGAGGTTGCAGAGAGGAGTATTGAGCCCAAGACTATAATTGAGCAACTAGATCATTGTCACACTCATCCAGACATTGGGAGAGTCGGAGGATAGCTTCATCAGCTCACTTCTGATTTCCAGATCATCCCAACTAAGCCTTGCCTTCACCACTACATTATTTGGACCTACATTCGCATCGGAAACTAGTAATTAGTCTCTTTTATTGCCTTGTATGCTTTTAGACACTACTCTGTGAACTTTTGATTCATAGGGATTATAAGCTCACTCCTGGATCTACCACTCGGTAGTACCCTGCACCTAACCTTCATTCAGCCATCTCTATATTTCCCCAAAGACAACCTTCTCACTCTCTGAGTCTTATCTATCACCCTACAACTCCCCTCAACCATCTACTAACCTTCTAAGCCCCATAACCACCTTGTAACCAATTCCCATTTAAAAGCCCCTAAATCACTGCCCTTACTAATATCGGTTATCCCCTACCGGTACCGGTTCTATAACCATGGTCGGTTATCTAGTGACCGACATTGGTCACTATGACTTATAGCAAAAACCAACCTTCACCTATTTACCTCCAAATAATCTCATATCTAGCCTTATCTATCCTTGTAACTTGATTTGAAAGTATCAATAACCAGTGACCAAACAAACATAATGATATTTTATTATTATTGGTAGTTTAGTCTCTATTACTTTTATTAACGAGATACCTAAATCGTGATTTCACAATAGCTTCTTTATTATCATTTGCATTAATTTGTATTAAAAGGGAACTGACCACCTTCGAAAGGAAGTCTAATATTTCTTGGGCCCAAGGCAGTTCCCTCACTTATTGTTTAAACGAAAATCTAGTGGTCTTGCATTCTTATTTACAGGTAGTCCTTCCCAGACAAAAAGGAGCTCTTCACAATTGGTCTAATCTCTCTACGGTACGCACACACCTTCCCAACACTCAACAGGTATTCCTCCTAGCCCTAACCCATATCTCTTATAACTCTATTCTAGAACAAAATTCTGTGCAAAACAAGGGTGACTGATGCCGGTCACTGCGAAAAATGACTAAGTGTGAAAAAAGGTTAGTTGGGGAGGTCGAAAGCTAGGGGAAGGTTGGGTAGGATTACCCAAGGTAGGAAAAGGGTGGGTTTAGGCTAGGTAAGGGTGGGTAGATGGAAATGAGAAGGTGTAGGGACAGATCAAAGGTATAGGTCAACAATAGAGAATGGGTACAAGGTGGATGAGGTAAGCTAGGTCAATAGGTGAAGGGAGGAAATAGATGAAATAGAAAAAGTGTAGATGTTTAGCTTAGGTAGAATGGATTTTAGGAAAATAGGTTGGGTAAAGATGGGTAGGCTAGGAAAGATGTAGGTAGGGATTGGGCTAGGTATGCTCGAATAAATAGTAAGGTAAGGTAGAATGTAAATCTAGGTAGGCAAGGGTAAATGATTAACTGATGTGAATGGTGATGATGCTGACACGACAACAAATGATGATAAGAGATAGAATACAATCCCTACTAGTCAAGATGAGACCCAACATTACAAAGGACGAGTGGGCTCACATGAGGGATGTTGGGCTGGGCACTGTTAGATGGTACAAATGGATTATTCGAGATCATAACATGATGGTCGACCTCATTGATAAATGGGACCCGATGACCAACACATTACAGCTACCTACCGGGGAGATGAGTATTACCCTAGAGGATGTCTATAAGATCTTGAGGCTACCTATTGTTGGGGATCCATTGTATTAGATATCTTTGGATGAGTCGTTCAATCTAATGGTTACAATTTTTGGAGAGGCCATGGGAGATTTGTTTTATCATAGTGCAAGCATTAGCTACGATGATATGTATGCGGAACACCCTCAAGACACACAACTAGCAGTGATGATGATGGTGGGGATTGGTTATTTTGTGCTCCTCGACTCAGAAGGTGGGAGGTTTCCATGAGAATTGATTTGAGTGTTAGAGGATATGATTAAGGAGAGGGTCATTTTTCATGGGCACCAACATAATTAGTATAATTATACATGGAGCTATGGGCATATAGGAGGATTCTACATTTTGGTTTGTGATGCACCTATCTTCTTCACTGTTGGGCCTATGAACATATAGTATGTTTGCGTCCACCAGACCTTCCACAATAGGATTTCTACAAAGGAGTCTACAGAGTAGGCTTCAAATGATGGATTCAGATAGGGGCACATGTGAGGGTGGACACAATGTCATGGTATGTGACATATTACAGGCACATGTTGGATGGTATATGAATAATTGATATTTTGTGGAGGCCATATATGGGTTACCCTTCATTTGGAGGTATGGCAGAGGAGTTGGTAGGTGCACAACTAGTACGATCGATACAAGGACATAGACCCAGAGAGCATGAGATGATACCACTCAACCGGGTCAGACATCAGTTTGGGATATAATAGTATGTACCTTTGCCCTTCCCATAGTACCACAAGGACGATGTGGAGAGACCACTATCTCCACCACATATAGAAGATCTAACATGATAGGAGGAGCAAGTTGACGATATGAGGATTGATGATGTGGGCTATACAGATGGATATATAAATTGGTGGATAGCCCAACTACAGGAAGCACCTCCAAGGCCATGACAACCTAATTTTTATACTGTTACTATTGAAAGGGACATATTATAGGGAAAGGTGACTACATTACAAGGCCATGTCACAACATTACAGTAATAGCTAGTAGTAACTCAAGCACAAATTTCTACCTTACAGGGGCAGTTAGAGGCTACACAAGGACATGCCAGAGATGGGGGGTATGTTGAAGGATTGCAGGCCCAGGTCACTACATTACAAGCACATGTGGCTACCCTGCAGACGTAGCTAATAGTGGTATAGGCATAGGCCAATGGTGGGGGATATGTGGCTGCCCCTCCTTCACCTCTTAGGACACATGACGAAGCACTGGTACATGGAAAGGGTCCATCAGGATAGGTACAGGTATAGGGACCATTACTACAAGCACATGGTCCACAACCTCAGGGGCAGAGACAGATAGTGATGCCACCACATGCAGTGATGTCCATGGACCGATACAGAGAGGTTTTGGTGGAGGCCAGGTATTATGAGGATCGACTTATAGAGAGTGGTATCCCTTATGTTAGTTATGCCACTTGCAGAGTTCAACAGGAAGCCAATGAGAGGTCTAGTTCATGGACCCGTAGTGCCAACAGTTCAAGGAGTCACCAGTCTCATGGGCAGGGCCATCAAGAGGTGATGAGTTTATGGAGATAGGGACTCAATGAGGGGACAAGAGAGAGCAACAAAGGTGCCGAGCCACCTAGAGATGAGTAGATGATGGAGAAATTGGGTATTTTTTGATTTTTGACTTAGATATACCGGCCTGCGTGTCGAAGATGTAAGATGTACATGAGAGTTTTGGAGAGACTTTATTTATACTTGTATATACATTTTATTAACATACAAACTTTCCAGTATATAGATGATGACATTGATATCAGTTGTGTGTTGTTTCATTTCCATGGTATTACTTTTATGGAAACTAGTTGTAGGCATGGTTTATGTTATGGTTTGGTTTAATTTCCAATGTCTTGATATTATGGAAACTAAATGATAGGCATGGTGTGGTTATGGTTGTATGATTTGATTTTATTTCCATTAGATTGATGTCATGGAAACTAGATGGTTTAGGTATGGGTGTAATGTATGAGTTAATTGAATGTTTTAATTTCTAATGTATTGATGTTATGGAAACTAGATGATTAGGCATGGTTTGGTTGATGTTGTGGTGATATGAGATGATGTTGTTTGTTTTGTGTTAATTCCCAAGTTATTGTTTTTATGGAAACTAGATGATAGACATGGTTTGGTTATAGTTGTATGATTTGATTTGATTTCCATTATATTGATGTCATGGAAACTACATGGTTTAGGCATGGGTGTAATGTATAAGTTGATTGAATGTTTTAATTTCCAATGTATTGATGTTATGGAAACTAGATGATTAGGCATGGGTTGGTTGATGTTGTGGTGATATGAGATGATGTTGTTTATTTTGTGTTAATTCCCAAGTTATTGTTTTTATGTAAACTAACCATGTAGGCATGGTTGAGTTTGATTTGGATTTTCCATGTATTGATGTTATAAAAATTAGATGTAGGAATGGTTTTGGTTGTGTTCATTTCAATTTAATGATGATGATCCACAATGGATTAAATGATGATGTTTATGGGTGTTGTATGGTTTATTTTGGGTTGATTTCCAAGTTATTGTTTTTATGGAAATTAACTAACTAGGTTTGTTTATGGGGAAAAATGGTGGGGAAAAGAATGGCTAAGCTAAGCTTTGAGGGACCCATGCCCTCGGAGTGCTACCTACGTAGCCCTTGTAAAAGGGGCCTCACACCAATGTAGTTCTACCTCAAACCAAGGAAGAATGAGATTGGGTTAGGTGAATTGACTAGGTAAGTTGGTTGGGTAAGGCATGTTTGAAAATATGAAAAGTCAAATGTCTAATAGGTAATAGGAAAGGTGAATTTGTAACACCATGAACTGTTGTTACTTCCTCCTGAGCATACAAGTGTTGATATGTGATTTCTTTGTAAAAAGGATGTGTTCCTTTGATTGAGAAGTCGTGCTTGATATGTACTGTATCTTCTTTGCAGATTGCAGATCTTTGACTGAGTCGGAATATGATTGGACTCTTTTATTTCTTTCATTTTACGCCTGAGTTTAATCTGATCTCGGAATGAATTATGGAGTTATCCATCTATAAGACCTAGCCTGGATCAGTGGAATTGATCCAAGTGGTGCTTTAAGTTATTCGTGATGAATTAAAAATTATAAACCTTTCACAGGTTGCAAGGTCTGAATTCGTTGAATAAAGCCAATCCTGAGTCTAACTCAGGCTAAGCGTGTTAAATGAATTGGTTCCCAATATCGTAGTATCAGGAAGGTCTTAATCATGGACCAGGTAATAAATTCTGATACATTTAATTCCATAGCCATTTGGCAGTGCAGGAGTGAACCCTGTTCGTGAATGTATGATTAGGTTCTTTTCTGAGCATATGAAATGTTAGACCTAACTGGAATTATTAATGTTAGTAACCTAAAACTAAAATTAACCTAGGGGTTAGATTAGTGTTAATCTAACCTAGACCTAGGCTAAGAGCTAATGCTCTAAGTTAGTATCTATGTTCTAAGAGGTTAGTGTTAGTGCAAAATCACAGCACCCCTGGATGCAGATCAGGTTTCTAGGTTGATCACTTTGGCATCCAGTGTGATTACATAACATTGAATCCTTTCTCCAAGTGTGGGACTTGTAAAAATGAGAAAGGATTCTCCAGAGAAGGCTGGTTCCTATTCCTCTGTTCAGATGCACATGAAATATGCAGAGGGCTTCCTCAAAACCTAATCTAATCTGCCAAGGAGACAAGGTAAGAAGATGCATAAAATAAATCTAAGCTAATAGAGGTGATGCACCGAGGAATGAAGAACACCTATTTTGCCAGTGAACACAGACCATTTGAATGTGATATAAGATCATGCACAAATGACAAAACCTACAATGAAAGACCAGGAGGATGTAAAAATGAACACAGAGAGGGCTGAGAATCATCCACAGACATGCATTACTTGCTCCAAAGATTGATACAATACACTATAGAATGCCATAAGGTAGGATAGTATTACAGTTCAAATGAGAGGTTCGAACTCCACAAATTCACCTGAGGAGAAGAAGGGAGAGGCAAAACAGAAAAATGTTCGACCCTTGAAAAGAAGCTCCTCTTTACAATATATAGAAAGAATGAGAGAGGGAAGAGAGGGGAAAGCCAAATCTACTCCAACCACCTCTAGGTTGCATTCAGTTCATCTCATTATGACAGAAGCAGCGGATCCTAGCAAAACGGCGGGCTGTCTAACAGAAGCGGCGAACTGTCTGCTGCATTAAAGTTGTTTGTTGAAGCATTACTTCTGCTTGTTATTTCATGTCAGAGGCGTTTCTTGATTTTCTCTCTCCAAACTGAACCAAAAGCAAGATTGACCCCGGAATCGTGTTAGAGAATCTCACAAGCTTTCTGTTGATATAAAGAACGTGCAAATCCGAGCTCTGGATCGAAAGATATGTCGATCTGAAGATTTAGGGCACAAAACAGGCGAAACGGATTTTTTTACATTTCTTCCGCGCTCTGCCACCTGGATGATACGTGGCAGGTTCTGATTCACTGAGAAACTCTCTCTCCTCTACCTCTCGATGGGCTCTCCTTCAAAATTTCCTTGTGGGCCCTAGCTGGGACACGTGGTACTATCCCATTGGTTCGCGCTGACCCTTCAAATCTCACCCTTTGACCTTTTCCCCTGTGACACGTGTCATGATTTGGTTGGTTCTCGGCCCTTTTGGCTCCTTCGTGTCCACCGCGTCCATTTGTCCCAGATGTCCCAGTGCTGCTTGGGACAAAATCCTCTGATTCACCCGATTCGGCCGGTTTGCATCCATTTGTCCCACTTGTCCCTGTGCTTCGCAGGACAAATTCTTCCAGTTCGCCCGATCCGGCTGATTTGCGTCCTCACGGCCCAGATGTCCCATTTGCCTCCAGACTGTTTGTTCTCATTTCGGCCGAACCGGCCGGTTCACGTATCTTTGTCCCAGATGTCCCAAAGTAGTTAGTGCGAAAGTTCTCCTTTTCGGCCGATCCGGGATTTCCGCGTCTGCCACGTCCATTTGTCCCACTTGTCCCCGATCTGCATCCCATTTCAACACTAGATCTCCAACTTGAAAATATCTATCCTTGGCCTTTCTGTCAAATGTCTTCTTGATCAAAGCTTGATCCTTTTCCATTGCTTGGGAAGCCTGATTTCTGATCTCTTGCAGCTCCATCAGCTCTGCATATGTCACCTCCATAGGCTCAAATTCAAGAAACTCCAGCTGCTTCATGAGTTCCAATGTTGGCAACTCAAGTGACATGGGCAAGATTGCCTCTCTTCCATAGACAAGCTTGAATGGAGAATTACCTGTGGATCTTTTGGGAGTGATCCTATCAGCCCATAAGGCTGATTTCAGTTTGGTATGCCAAGCCCTCTGATTCTCATCAAGAGTCCTCCTAATGATCCTTAGCAAGTTCTTGTTTGTAGACTCAGCCTGGCCATTACCTTGAGGGTAATAGTTTGATGAAGTGCTTAGGTAGATCCCGTTCTTGACAGCCCACTCAGTCACCTTAGATCCAATGAATGCCAATGCGTTATCAGAGATTATTATAGCAGGTACGCCAAATCTGGTAGTTATCCCCTCGTAAAAGTCTAAGATGCTAGACTCATTAGCCACTTTGAGTGCTACTGCTTCTGTCCATCTGGTGAAGTAGTCCATGGCTGTCAAAATCCATTTGTGCCCTTGGCTTGAATTGGGATTGATGGCTCCAATGAAGTCTAAACCCCATTGCATGAATGGCTGGTCAACTGAGATTGGTTGTAATGGAAGGGTAGCGAGTCTCTCTTTTCCTGTGAAGAATGCACAATTCTTACATCTCTTGATCCATGCATAGCAATCACTAAATATTTTAGGCCAATAATAACCAGCCTTCATAATTTTTAGAGCTGTCACTCTTGGTGCAAAATGGCCACCAGCTGGTCCATCATGAAACTCTTTTAATACCCTTTAGATCTGACCTGTGTTAATGCATCTCAGCAGCACTCCATTCACATCCTTCTTGAACAAAACTCCATCAATGATGGTATATGGAACAGCCTGCAACTTGAAGTATCTCCTCTTCGCTTTGCTAATTTCTGGAGGGCACAGGCCTGTTTGTACGAAGTGCATAATGCCTTGGGTCCAGCAAGGAGTCGGGGCAGCATTGTCTTCTTCTTTTCTGCCACTCGGCTCATGGCTGTCTTGAACTATCAAAACAGCCTCTTCTTCGTTGCATGCTTCTTTTTGCTTCCCCAAAACCAGCTGCTCACACAATCCTTTCCCTCTTACCAGCTTGGTGATCTTGATCTCAATGTCATACTCCATGACACGGGTGATCCAACCTGCCCTTTTCTCATTCAAATCCTTGTTGAGGAGGAAGTCCTTAACCCCAGCATGTGAGACCAGCAATTGGACCTTGTTGTTTGAGACTAAATGCTTGAATTTCTTCAAGCTTCTGATTACTGCAAGCACATGCTTTTCAATAAAAGAGTACCTCACTTTGCAGTCATCTAGGCTCTGGCTGAAGAAGGCAATCGGTTGTTCATCATTATCTTTTTTCTGCTGTACCAGAATGGCAGAAATAGTGTCATCACCTCCAAATGCATAGAGGATGAAATCCTTGGAAAAGTCTGGGTTGATGAGAGTGGGTGCTTGGGAGATGGCTTCTTTGATTGCTTCAAAACTCTCCTTGCCTTCTGCCGTCCACTTGAAAGCCATGCTTTTCCTTAACATTTTGGTGATGGGCTTGACAAGGGCTGCAAAATCTGGGACAAACCTCTGAACAAAGTTTATTCTTCCCAGGAAACTCTGAAGGGCTTTCTTGTGGCTTGGCAATGGTAGAGCTCTTATGGCTTCAAACCTCTCTAGATCAATCACTAATCCTTCCTTGGAGACAGTATGGCCAAGGAGCTTCCCTTCATGTGCAAGAAAGATGCACTTCTTAGGATTTAAGGACACTCTGAACTTTCTACACCTCTGAAACACTTTCCTGAGGTGAAAGAAATGGTCTGCTGCATTCTTCGAGAAGAAAATAATATCATCTAGGTATACCAGCACTATCTTGTTGATCAAGCCTTTGAATGCCATATCCATAGCTCGCTGGAATGTTGCTCCGGTGTTCAACAGTCCAAATGGCATCTTCTTGTAAGCATATGTGCCCCATTTGGTTGTGAAGGCTGTTTTGAACTGGTCTTCTTCCTTTACCATAATCTGATTGAAGCCTGAGTAACCATCAAGTAGTGAAAACCTTTCTGAACCAGCTACAATCTGCAATATTTGCTCCATGGAAGGGAGTGGATAATGGTCCTTGAGAGAGGCTCTATTCAAATCTCTGAAGTCAACACACAGCCTGATCTCTCCATTCTTCTTTCTGACTGGAACTAAGTTGGCAAACCAACTAGAATGCTTGATTGGGAATATGATTCTTGACTCAATCAGCTTGTCCAATTATTTCCTCATGAGAGGCTCCATGTGTGGATTGACTGGTCTCTGTTTCTACCTGACAGGCTTAGTATTTGGATCCAATTCGATGGTATGCTGAGCTAAGTTGGGATTGAAACCTTTCAAGTCTTCATAGCTCTAAGCAAACACGTCAGGGCACTCTTGACATAGTTGTATGAACTCACATCTTTCTTGCTCAGTTGTCATCTTTCCAATTTGTAATGGCTTGTTCTCTTCTACCAAGATGGATACCAAATCTTCTCTCTTGACCTGAATGTTTGCTTTCTCATTTCTAAACTGATCATTGGGGTTAAAAATGGACTCCAAAGTGATAAGTACCTTGGGCAGCTTGTCAGTTCTCAGCTGTATCACTTGGTCACCATATTTCTGCTCCAACTTTTCTTGATTCTTAGCTGAGAACTCAGCTTCTTCTTGCAAGAAATGGATGATTTGCTGGTCATTCTCAAATACTTGCCAACTGACATCGTTATCCGGCACCGAAGGCCTGACAATCACGTGGATGTTTGGCTATACCTTGTCTTGTTGAATGTTTTCTATAATGTCAAAGGCTGCCCCTACTGCTGCAAGCCTGTCAGCAGCTTGATTCTCTTTCCTAGGAATGGCTTTGATGCCGAAACCCTCAAAATATTCCATGAGGTCACACACCCTATTCTTGTAGCACCTGAGTAGATCATTTTTGGTAGCATACTGTCCCTTGACCCGATTTACAATCAATTCACTGTCCCCAAAGACTTGCAAGTTCTTTATTTTTTTCTTGATTGCCCAATGCATCCCTTGCACCAAGGCTTCATATTCAGCAGTGTTATTGGAGCATGCAAATTGAAATCTAAAAGCTGAATAGTACTTTACTCCTTGAGGTGAAACAAGCACGGCTCCACCTCCTGCACCTTGTCTACTCCTTGATCCATCAAAAAACAACTGCCATACCTCATTGTCATCCTTGTGGTTTGGCTTGGTGGTGCTAGGAATAGGTTGACTTTCTTCGTGTATACAATAGACTCCTAGCTCAGATTCTTCTATTCCTTGATAAGGATCAAAAGCATGCATCTTTCTTGCCCATTCATCAAGAGTTAGATCCGGGATGTTTCCAACTTTAGTGTCAGTTTCATCATTGCTAGGGTGATCTTCTTGATCAAATGCCGAGCAATTGGCATTAATATGACTTGGAGTGTAGGGCTCAATATGGAAGTTTGCAATAGGTTTAGATCTGATTGTGGTCTTAGTTCCATATCTTGTCCTGAATAGCATGTGAGACCAATCAACGGACAAATATCTTCCAATCTTGGCAGTGAAGTCCCTTGACAAACATAGGGAAAAGAGTGGTGGAAGGTCTATGACTGACACATCTTGTAAGACAACAACATTTGGACATGCATGCAAGGTAAGACTCAAATTTCTAATCACTCCAACTGTTGCTATTGTTGTCCCATCCAGCTGCACTACTCCCTTAGATGTTATTTCATACTGAAGCCCTAGTTGATCAGCTATTTGTTTGGGCATGACAGAGCTACTTGCTCCAGAATCAATCATGCAATTATGCACTAGCTGATTTCCAATGATTAATGAAACATAGAAAGGAGGGGGTTTCAACATCTTACCTTGTTGTCCTCCATGATTTCCCTCAGATTGGGTAGCATTTGTAAGCACTTTGTCTTGCATCTACTGATTTGAAGCTGGCCAGTCCTTCATGGCAGCTTGCAGCAAATCTCTTTGGCCTGGGATGGATAGGGATTCCCACATAGATATATTGACGTTTGTATTCTTAATCTGATCAATGATACTGAATGGTGATGAAGGATCTCTCTGCTGTCCCTTGGTTTGCACATTTACTCCTTGTATGTGGGTAGCAACAGCTGGCATTTGAGTTGACCTAGTGGCTATTCTTGGCTGCCCTCGTGCATTTGAAACGGGACTTTGCTTGCCAATCATTTGTGGAGCTATGGAAGGTTGTGGATTGGCTAGGGCTAATGGCTGCTCTTCACCCAAATTTCTCCTTTTTGACCTTGTGTTGGCTGCAACACCTTGAGAAACTGCCTGATTCATGCCACAAAAATCCTCTGCTTGCCAATTTACCAATGTGGTGTCATTTGGGGCTGATTGTTGTTGGAATGTTTCTTATTGTTGGCTATTTTCTTGAATGTTCTCACCCTCCACACCAGTAGTTGTTACCATTAAAGCTTGAGTCAAAGCACCATTGAAGCACATGGATTGATTATGAGGATCATTACATGGAAAACACCAATCATACTCCTGGGAAATGTTGTTTTGTGCTGGTACTAATGCCTTAGAGGCAAATATGGCATTTGGATTATAGGGCTGGAATGGTCTATTGGTAGGAGGCCTTGCTTGATTCTGATTTACAGCTGGATTGGGTGGCCTTTGAGGCTGATATAGCTGCCTATTAGGTTGAGATTGAGGCTGATACGAAGGTCTAAAACCTTGAGCTTGCTGTCTCTTGAGTGTGACCAGCTCATTACCTAAATTTTGCAGTTGCTTCATGACCTCTTAAAGTTCATTTGGGGCACTTGGAGATGAAGTGGAAGCTTCATTTGAACTCTGATTTCTAGGAGTGGGAGAAGGAGCTAAGACAGGTACTTGACTAGTACCTGGGTTCTCTAAACTTGGATATAATGGCATTGGAGGCCTAGGAGCCAATTTACCAGCTTGAATAAGACAGTTTTCGGCTCTAATGGCAATGCTATAAGCAGCAGGTAAGGTTGTGCCTCCCATTGATTGAATTAACATAGAAATAGCAGAATTCAAAGCTTTAAGATAGTATAGAAAAGCACCTTCTACTGTTGGCCTGACTGTCACTGGAATCCTATCCCAAGACTTTTGAAATCTGAAGTTTAAGTCAGTCAGCTGCTCATTGGGAGCTCTCTTGATAGTTGTTAATTGTTCCAGTAGAGACAAATTGTCTCCCTTTTCCCCAAATTACTCATGGAGAACTATGCATAACTGATTCCAATTTGTGATAGAACCAGCTGTAAGGCTCCTGAACCATTGCAATGCCTTCCCTTTGAATGATGATGCCAGCAATTTGACAGCCACATCCATTTCATTTATCTCATGGATTACACAGACGTTAGCAATGTCTTTGACATGATCACCAGGAGTGGTATGATTTTCTCCAGTGAAAAATGGAATGTTCTTCAACGCTGCAATTGGAACTGGATTCTGTGCATTGAGGGAAAGTGGGCTACTGCCAGTGAAATTGACAAAGGGATTTGTTGGTTGCGCCATTCTGATTGGTTGAAGGACTCTTGAATACTGAATGAAGGGCCGAGCAGGTGGAGGAGTTGAGAGAGTTCTGTTTGGTGGAGATGGAGACCTTTGAATCCTTCTTCCTCTTTGCCTTCTTCTTGGAGATAATTGTAGGTATTCAAACAAAACTTCTTCTTCTTCAGCTCTTGACCTTGTGATTCTTCTCATAAGCTTTCAGGCCTGTACTACTGAAACCAGTTGATATTCCTCTTGGAGTCACCAGATATGCGAATAATAGCTCTTTTCAAGCAAGAAAATTGCAGCAGATGCATATCAACTTTGCTGCAATAAAAATGAGACCTCTAGGTCCCACCGGGCGTGCCAAAACTGTTAGTGCAAAATCACAGCACCCCTGGATGCAGATAAGGTTTCTAGGTTGATCACTTTGGCATCCAGTGTGATTGCATAACATTGAATCCTTTCTCCAAGTGTGGGACTTGTAAAAATGAGAAAGGATTCTCCAGAGAAGGCTGGTTCCTATTCCTCTGTTCAGATGCACACGAAATATGCAGAGGGTTTTCTCAAAACCTAATCTAATCTGCCAAGGAGACAAGGTAAGAAGATGCATAAAATAAATCTAAGCTAATAGAGGTGATGCACCGAGGAATGAAGAACACCTATTTTTCCAGTGAACATAGACCATTTGAATGTGATATAAGATCATGCACAGATGAAAAAACCTGCAGTGAAAGACTAGGAGGATGCAAAAATGAACACAGAGAGGGCTGAGAATCATCCACAGACATGCATTACTTGCTCCAAAGATTGATACAATACACTATAGAATGCCATGAGGTAGAATAGTATTACAGTTCAAATGAGAGGTTCGAACTCCACAAATTCGCCTGAGGAGAAGAAGGGAGAGGTAAAACAGAAAAATGTTCGACCCTTGAAAAGAAGCTCCTCTTTACAATATATAGAAAGAATGAGAGAGGGAAGAGAGGGGAAAGCCAAATCTACTCCAACCACCTCCAGGTTGCATTCAGTTCATCTCATTATGACAGAAGCGGTGGATCCTGGCAAAACGGCGGGCTGTCTAACAGAAGCGGTGAACTGTCTGCTGCATTAAAGTTATTTGTTGAAGCATTACTTCTGCTTGTTATTTCGTGCCAGAGGTGTTTCTTGATTTTCTCTCTCCAAACTGAACCAAAATGCAAGATTGACCCCAGAATCGTGTAGAGAATCGCACAAGCTTTCTGTTGATATAAAGAACGTGTAAATCTGAGCTCTGGATCGAAAGATATGTCGATCTGAAGATTTAGGGCACAAAACAGGCGAAAACGGATTTTTAAATTTCTTCCCGCGCTCTGCCACCTGGATGATACGTGGCAGGTTCTGATTCACTGAGCAACTCTCTCTCCTCTACCTTTCGGCAGGCTCTCCTTCGAAATTTCCTTGTGGGCCCTAGCTGGGACACGTGGCACTATCCCATTGGTTCGGGCTGACCCTTCAACTCTCACCCTTTGACCTTTTCCGCTATGACACATGTCATGATTTGGTTGGTTCTCGGCCCTTTCGGCTCCTTCGTGTCCACCGCGTCCATTTGTCCTGGATGTCCCAGTGCTGCTTGGGACAAAATCCTCTGATTCACCCGCTTCGACCGGTTCGCGTCCATTTGTCCCAGTTGTCCCTGTGCTTCACGGGACAAATTCTTCTGGTTCGCCCGATCCGGCTGATTCGCGTCCTCACGGCCCAGATGTCCCATTTTCCTCCGGACTGTTTGTTCTCATTTCGGCTGAACCGGCCGGTTCGCGTATCTTTGTCCCAGATGTCCCAAAGCAATTAGTGCAAAAGTTCTCCTTTTCGGCCGATCCGGGCTTTCCGCGTCTGCCACGTCCATTTGTCCCACTTGTCCCAGTTTTCCTTGTGCTGAAGTTTCTTGTTTCGGCCGAACCAGCCGGTTGGCGTCCTTCGCGCACTCTTGTCCCACTTGTCCCTTTTTTGTTTGGGCCGCCTGTAGGCTTTTCGGCCGATCCACGCCTTGATGTCCCAAATGTCCCGACTGTCCCGGGGACTAGGACTTAGCCAATTTTCACATTTTTTTCTGGCCCAAGCTTATCTTCTACAACTTCTTCGCATCTTCTCAGAGCTTGCTCTTTTCAACCTGGACGGGAGAGTTAGAAAAATTTCTGAAGGGACCCTAGAAACATGACTTTTTGCCCTGAATCAATTTATCTGCCTAGGACTTGAGAATTCTGATGCATGTTATCAAATTAACCTTGGGGGGGTGAATTTTGGATAACAGTTAGCCTAGGTGTTATCCTAAATCCTAACCTAAGTTACTAACCTAACTATTGAGCAAGGATTAAAGGGGACCTATGGAGGGGTGTGAACCATGGGCGGTAGTTTCTATGTTATTAAATGCGTGGATAAGCTTGAGAGACAGGTAATTTGGTGGAGGTTTTAAAACGGCTAACTTGAGCCGACGTGGTAGGTCGCCAAAGTTGGAAATGGTCTTTGAATTTCATTTGTCTATCGCCAACTATGGCGGTCGGTGGCAGTGGAGTTTGAGCGGGAAACTGAGAATTAATGTAATCAATGAACTCGGTAGTCGAGCTCAGATTTCACAGAAAGGCAGGCAAAATGGAAAGTTAATGGTTTGTTTAGTTTTGCATGCGCTCCGGTTTTCCTTCTGTCTATTCACTGGTTCTTCGCACCAGTCTTCTTGGTGTTGCATGGCAAGTATGAGCGTAACTAGCTCTTTCCTCTGGCAAGGAAAATATATAAGTCATGGAAATAGCAAAATTTTGTTGGTGGCTCTAACTTGGAAAAGGAAGAGAAGGATCGAGCTCTTTCTGTGGTCTGCTTCGGAATTTTGAGCAAATATCCAGGCATGTTAGGCCCTAACCTTTAAAAATCTTGTTGTCTTTCAAGTGATTTCATTAGAATAACTCTGTTCAGATGATTTGTGGAATTGGTTGGTTTCTATGGTAGTCTTGTGTGATTTTTGGCACTGTATCTTCATGCTGGTTCGGTTTTTCAATTTAACCCTTGATGGGTGTTTATTGTATTTCGAACTGTTGCTATATTTCCTTGTGTTTTGCATTCCAGCTTTAATTTTGTGAAATATATGAAATGAATGTATGCTAGGCCTACTCTATGAGAACCCATGAATTGTTCTCGTGATGGGTACAGGCTACTGTGATGCTTGTTGATTTACACTTGTCATCGATGCTTGTTGTTTATACTCGTCGGAAGGGATACTGCTGGACATTTGTTTGATTGTTCAGTTTATTGAACTTTTTGTAAGCTCTGTCATGGTTATTATTGGTGGTGGTTATTGATTCTTGTGGGTTTTGTTTTGTCATTTAAAGTTATTTGTGAATAAATAACTTGCTGTGTAACTGTATCTCATTGCGATCCTGTTGAATTTGTTTTTCCTTTGTGTTGTGGTTATGGGATTCAACCCGTTGACAGTATGCAATTTGGATATATGTATTTTTTGTATTTGAAACGACTTTGTAGATTCCATTGAATGATTCGTGTACTATGGACCACTGTGGAAGCTATATATACTTGACTATTGGTAATTTGATTTGACAGAGTCTGGAAGGAGTAACAGGTAATGCGACTTCTGTTATTTTGTAATGAATACCTTCGTTTTACAAGGAATTGTGGTTCAGACTCAGTTGGGTACTTATTATGTTTCCACTATGTAAGCTTGAGTGAATATTGTTATACGGGCTCAGTTGGATTCCTTGTTACAAAACTGTAATTTAGCTTTTGTATAAGCCTGATTTTGAATGCTTGCCATTGTTGGCACGGATGGAACCATTAACTATTATTTATCTTGTATACTGTTGTTTAGACTCAGTTGAATTCTTGATAAATAAATAGTGTAATTGCCTCAAATTATACCTGTTTGGTTTACTGTTGTTTTCGACACTGTTGGGTTCCTTGAGTAGAGAAGGATATCTTGTATATCGGCTTCTGTAAAAGCTTAATCGTGAATACTGTATACGGATTTAGTTTTAAATCCTTGATAGGTAATCACTGTCACTGCTTCTGTATAAGCCTGATTATGAACATGTAATGTTTTTGGCTTTGTTGGATTTCGTTAAATAGCTTGACATCATGTCTTTTGTATTTCTGTTTAGTAGGTCGTGAATACCATACTTTCAACTCTGGATGCATTCAGAAGTGACTACGATATGTTATGTTTTCTTCTGATTAAATTCTAGTTAGATGTGGCTGTGCATGTTGCGTGGATTTCATTTAAAAATCTATCTGCATAGACATAGGGTAATGTCATTGCTTTAATGATTTTGAGTCTCTTGTTGACTGTGATAACATAAAAGATCTTTTGATTTCGACTTTGGATCTAGAGGCCTTACAGTGTTTAGTAAGGACTAGAATGGGCTGTAGGTTGATGTAAGGGATTGTTGGCATGTTACGTCTTCTATGACAGGTATATCTACTCTTGAGTATGATTGAACTTATGAGTTGTTGACTGCACCTCAATAGGTACTAGTAGTGAACATCTTCTTGTCTGTCGGTTCTTGTGGGAGGTCATACAGAGTCTGTTTGGTAGTTAGTCTCCACTGTTTGGCATGAGAGCTACTGTACTTTAGTTTGTTATATTGTAAACTTAAACGGAACAGTGGTGCTTTTGGTGGTCTGGTCTGTTTTATTCGCATGTGTTTAAGGTAAATGCCTTGCTCTTGGAAAGGCGGTACAGTCATGAGCTAGTTCTGAGGGAAATATGTATAATTCGTGTATTCCTCTTCTGTTGCAAATTGTAAGTTGATATAAATGTTTATCTAACTTCTGAAATTGTTTTTATATAATGATGGAATCATGTTTTGATATGATTTTCCTCTTCTTATGTTGAATTACTAAAGTATAGTCTGAATTATGTTTACTTGTTTGGTGAATTGATCTCATTTAAACAGGGTGTTTAATGAAAACAATTGATGGATTGCAATTGTTTTAAGAGTTAGTGCTTATCATGCTCAGTTCATCGAACTGACCCATGTTGACTATTTTTGCAGATGGTTGCCGTAAGTGGTAAAAGCATGTAGATCTGATAGGATGATCAGATTGTTTAGATTTGATTTTAAGTAGAATTACAGTTTGATTCTCTAAATGTACTATATGGGGAAAGATGTTATTTTTCCGTTGAGCATTGTATCAAGTATGCTAAATGCATAAAATGTAATTGATTAATTCTGAAAGGAATAGAAATAAGCATTTGCTACTTATGTGTTATATTCTTATTTTGATAGTTGACCTTCTTCGGTTTATATACCGGAGGGGCATGGTTATTATTGTATAATTTGGAGACTTTTGTGATTGTCAATGAAAGCTTACAAGAATATGTGATTGAATTCTTTTGAATGTTTAGCAGTTCTTGTATGTTCTACCGAAGGCTAAATTGAACTTAGATCACTGTCTTTTTGGAAGATAGGGTTAAAATATACCTAAGTAGAACGCTAAACAAGCTGAATTAAATTATTAATCCCTAGTCCTGATTATGACAGGACAACATTTAATTGGATTCTTAATCATTTATATCTTGATACTAATAAGTATGATATAAATTCAGTTATGAGAACTGATATAAACCTAATGAGGTTCAGATGGCAAATCTCATGTGAAGTTTATGAGATATTGTACAATTCCGTTGTTTTAGAATTATGTATATTCTATGAACTCCTTGATGAGACCATGGCCTTAATAAACTCCTCTGTGTAGTGGGTTTTATTGAGAAAGGTCATCCTAAGATGAGGAATCCAGGGATCGGGAAAGGCTAACCTTAGGGGAACGTCTTTAATGTAATTTAAACTTAGTGTGCGTAACACTTATTAATAAGTAGATCTTTTCAAGGTGGATTTAAAGGTTGACGGCACAAGTCAACTGCGGGGTTGTACCTTCGAGAAGATTAGGATCTTCTCAAAGTTACAACAATGCAGGTGAATTATGATGACATCCTTTGCATTGATCGCTAAGATTTACATCTTGATCTCGAACGAGTTACTCAGGGACCGATTAGGAATGTGGTCACGTTATAAGGCTGCCTAGGAGATTCGGGGTATCTTGACACATTGGTTTAACTAGGGTTGAACCAGTATGTCATCGTATCCCTAGTCCTCGTGGGCATCCATATAACGTTATCACCTTACTAATCCGTTTCCGAGTGAATAAGTTGGGATAGGAGGGACTGACTGAAGTCGGTATAAGACATTCTACATAACATAAGAATGGGGTGAGGGACGTATTCCAGATTGACGAGTATGCCGTTAAGGAATACAAGACATAAGCAGTATGTTTCAAATCTTTGGCCAAAGTATCGCAAGCTGCTGATTGCGTTGTCTTGAATCACCTAGTCTAAGGAATGAGATGCCGATGAATAATAGTAAAAATTATTCAGATAGGTTCCTTGGACAGAGCATTCTGATTCCCAGAATAGGGAAGAAATCCGCAAGAGTGGGGTGTTAAATAAAAATGCCAACTCATATCACTCATGAATAGATCGGTAGATTACCGAGTCATGGAATGAATAGATCGGAGGTACTCCAAGTCATTACAACTGCATATGGTTATCTGTTATATGAATGGTTATTTGAATTGTGAGTTCTAAATTATGTATTTAGAACCATGAAGCATTTATCAAAAAAAAAAAAATTGACTTGTTCTATTGTCTAAAATGAGGATGTTACATAATTAGGCATAGGCATAGATGAAGGTGTTATGGTTGATTCAATTTCGATGGTCTTATCCTATTGAAGAAATAACAAGTAAACAAATAAGAAACAAAAAGAAGTGGCATGCCCATATTTGGCAAGGACCATAACTACCATACCCCTAGACTTATTGAATGTAAGTCACTAGATACATTGCATGAGCAATGGGTATAGAGTTGAAAAAAGTTATGTGATCACAATGTGTAGAATACACTTGACATCCCTTGAGTAGATAGGAGTAAATAAATTAAGTTAGGGTGGAGTGGTTTGTTAAGTGTAACCTTGTTTTGGGACAACATGCCCCTTCCCCAAGATACCCAAAACTAGAATTGGCAAGTCTACGACCAAAAGTTTGTATTTTTCTTGATTTTTATTTTTTTATTCTTACCTGTATAGACTGATCGATGCAGGAAGTCTATATCAGGATAAATAAGTTCTCCTTGAGGTCTTCGTGAAGTTGATCGATGCAAGAAGCTCCAGAATTATTTTATTTGAGAGATACAGATTGATCTTCTTTTGGGGATAGACTAAGTGCCATAAGCTGGTAACTTTTTATAGCTATCCTTCAAGGGAGTAGTCTAATTATAACAACAAGAGAGAGACATAGATGTCCTTTTGAGGGAATCATCTATTTGTAAGAAGTTTGACTTAAGGAGTGAATTTTTTGGTTATTCATATATTTTTCTTTTATTTTTGTACTTGAAGTCATGGACAAGACTATAAAGGAGTATAGGCCTCTTTTATGAAAGAAAAACCATCACACAAAAAGTTAAGTTATGAAAGAGGGGTTTTAAGTGATGAACGACCATGGGATTCCACACTAAAAAGGATGAATAATATCCATTAGAATCATGCCATGAGTAGAGCCATGGTACTTGTTATCCAAATATCTCTCCTAGCAATTTGGGTAACTTGCATACACATTTTGGCTCTAAGTTATTCATTACCGAAATACGCGTGCGGAAAATCACTTGGCACATTTCCTAGGTTACGATTTACCTATGCGCCCCTCTCCTTTAGTCCTTCCATTTCTCCCTTGCGCCCACCTTCCGCGCAGTCACCTTCTTCCTTATTAGTCTCTTCCCTTCCTGTGCACCCTGCACTTACTTCTATCAGCAAGGTCCTTGTCCCCTCACGTGCTACACCCATTATTTTGTAATAGTTGTGCCTTGATGATGCGTTCTCTACTCACCAGTTTGCTTCATTTTCCCTCGGCGTGCCCCCTATGTTACTTCCTTTGTTTTCTCCGTGCACCGTTTCCTCATGCCCTTCTGTGTTAGATCATCTTTTAACATGCTTAAGTGTGTCACGTGCAACCAGTCAAAGTGGACCAATAGGGCACCGAATCCTTGCAACAAATCAATGATTGAAAAGTATTCACATAGTTGACCATCATTTCAGCTAATCCATGCGTGCCACGTGTTTTGGGTGCACCGACGACTCTGACATCTTTTGACAGCCGTATCTTCTACTACAGAGCTCAGATTGGTGCATGCCCAGACTTGTCAGAGAGATGCTGACATCAGCTACAGTGTGAGAAATTCAAAATTCAAATTCTAGTGGATTTGGTAGGTGGGAAATGGGAAAACATCTTTCTCAACATTGATGAGCATATCTAATTGCTCTAACCACCCGATTTGGTATGATTTTCCCTCCTTTGTCTTCAACACGTCGAACAAGCATGGGGAAGTGTATTTCATATATTTCCAAGTGGATTTCTAGGCATTGAATGCTTCTTATTGATGGTTGTGTTTCAAATTTGGGTTTTCCCTCCTTCTCCCTTCTTTCTCCACAGATTCATCTATAAATGTAAGAGAAAGGCTCATTTGTTATGTTGGACACTCTAGATCCTTACACGTTTTGCTTAGGATGCCATATTTTATGTATTTCAAGTTGTAGAGCTCCATGTTTAGCTCTTGCATGTGGATATCAACCTCCTTCATCATTGTAATAGCTCTATGCATTTCAGGAAGTAATTGAAGCATCATTTTGTGACTATTCTCTTTCCTAACGGGTTTGAATTCCTCCTTTTTGCCTTTTCTCTTGCGTTGTATGTTGGTTGTGCTATTTCAGGTCCCTTGCAGCTCCATATTTAGTTGTGTTCCATGAGAATGATCCAGTTGATACATGTTTCACTGTGCTACTTGCGCCTAGCCTCTTTTCATGCATTTCCCCTCATTCTCACTCATAACAGATAGTGTTCATCCCTCTTTTCTAGTGCTATCACCTTTTAGTGTAGTTTCCTTTCACATTATCCTTATATCCCTGGTCCCTTGGCATTATTAGATTAAGTTTCCCTTCCAACACTAGCAGTAGAAATAGATAGAGGAACCGGCCTTCTCCGGAGATCTGTCCCAAGCTTGCAAGGTCCCACAACTTGGGGACGGTTCCATTTTGGTCTCAAACACCTTGGTCCTTTTAGAGATTTGAGACGCGGGTGCATGTTTGAGCAACCAAAAATACTCATATTGAAGACAAGGTTGAATGGTGACGGATAATCACATAATTCTAGTTTAGTCATTGGTCCTTAAAAGAGGTAGGTGGAAGGAGAGGTTTGCTCAAGGGATGAGCATATAAATGAAATAAAGTGATGTAGTACTTAATTCAACAATAGAATGGTCAAGATGCAAGGCATTAATATGATCAATTTTGGGTTTACCTTCGAGAGAAGATAAACAATAATTTCGTGATCCATAGGTATGAGTGATGATGTAAGGTCCAAGCCAATTAGGAGCAAACTTGCCTCATTTACTTTTCTATGCTTTGGTCACATGTTGGTTTCGCTTCAGGATAAGGTCGCTGATCTTGAACATTCACTCATGAATGCATTTTTTGTAAACATGTTTGATGCATTTTTGGTAGATTTAGAGATGGTTTAGAGCGTTTAGACGACATTCATTCAAAAGCTCGAGTTGTGTAAAATGTTCTTGGTGAAAATCATCATTTGAGAGAATATCTTTGAGTGATGTAAGAAGACATGAGATCTAGAATTCGTGAGGAAGGACAACGTCTCTACCGTAGACTAAAGAGAAAGGTGTGGCATTGGTAGAGGTATGAATACTGGTACAATAAGCCCATAAGGAAAAAGGAATGTGTGTATGCCAATCCTTACCAGTGTCTTTGATGAATTTCATAAGAATTGTTTTGAGGGTTTTGTTAGAAGATTCAACTTGACCATTTTCCTGAGTGTAATATGGTGAAGAGAATTTGAGTTGAATTCCAAAGTTGTCACACAGTTTTCGTAGGGTTTTGTTTTTGAACTATTTTCCATTTTTAGTGATAAGGCGATGAGGAACACCAAATTGGTAATTGATATTGTGGTTGATGAAGTCGACTATTTTTCTGGCTTTTGTAGAAATGATAGGTATGGATTCCACCAATTTAGTATACTATTTAGTTGATGTGATGATCATTTGATGACGTTGAGAGGAATGATGGTTAATCTCTGCAACGAGATCTAAACCCCATTGAGAGAAGGGCCAAAAGTCTTTGGTGACTTGTAAGGCATGACTAGAGGTGTGGTGAATGCTAGCATGCTACTAACACTTCACACAACATTTGACGTAGTCACAACAGTCATGATTAAGGGTTGGCCAGTAATAGCCGAGGAGAAGGTTACATTTTATGACTGTAAGGCCACTAAAATGTCCCCCAAAAATCCCATCATGAATTTATTTGATGGTGTATGGGATTTCAGAACTGGTGAGGCACCATAGGAGGATACCATAAAATCCATGTTTGTAGAGAAGACCCCCCATGATGACGTAACAAGAGACACTTTTGAGGAAGGATCATCATCTATTGCAAGTGAGATCTGGAGGTAGAATTGAAAGGGCAAGGTAATAAATGAACTACTTATACCAAATGTTGCGTGGGTTGGTTTCATTTCTTCCCACAAAATTTACATCATGGATAATATAAGAGGGTGACTGCAACTGTTTTATTGTGATAAATATTTTGGAGTCCAAAGGTGAGGCATGTATTTGTGAGGAGAGACCAGTCATGGTATCTATGAATTTGTTAGTGGATCACGAAGTGGTTTAAATAAGGAAGTGGTCAAATGTGGTCAAAAGTATGTTGACATGATGTTTATACTTTTGAAGTTCCTCGTTACAAGACTTATACAGACTATTGACTTGGTTCACAAACAGTTGAGAGTCACCAAAGATATTAATGGATTTAACATATAGGGCAATGGAATATTGAAGACCTAACACAATTGTTTCATATTTGGCCATATTATTAGTTAAGTCGAGTTTGAAGGAAAAAGACATAGGCTCACCATCAAGAGGAATGAGGATGACCCCGACACCACCCCCACTTTGACATTTACAACCATCAAAGAATCAGGACATTTGGTAAATGGTGTCATCCAAGGAAAGAGTAGAAATGGATTTGTCAGGAAAATCAAAGTTAGAAGATTGATTTCTAAGGAGAGGAGTGTCTGCAAGCTGATCTGTAATGATTTGTCCCTTGACAGAATTTTTATGAATGAATACCATATCTAGGTCTATGAGGAGCATGAGGCAATGTGGGGTGCATTGGTTTTGATAAGGTTTAGCATAAATGTAATGTAGAGGGTCGGTGTTGGTGACGATAAAGGTTTTGTGGTTAAGTAGGTAGTGGTGAAGTTTAGTGTCCATGAAGACCAAGGATAGGAATTTTTTTTTAGTGTGAGTATACCTAGTCTCATAGTCTAAAAGATTAAAACTTATGTAATAAACCACTTGATCCCTATGTTTCTCATCACAATGAGTGAGCATGCCACCCAATGAATGGTCTGTGGTAGAAATGTAGAGATAAAAAGATTTTTCATCTTTAGATGGGATGAGCACATGTGACTGAAGAAGGTATTTCTTCAATGCTTCAAAGGCTTTGTGGCACTTATCATTCTAATTGAAGGAGACATCCTTTTTAAGGAGATGATGAAAAGGGTCACATTGGTCGAAAAGTTGGGAAATAAAGCGTTGAATGGATTACAATTTTCATTACAAACTACAAAGTTGTTGAGGGTTAGTAGGTGGAGGCATATCGAGAATAACCTTGATTTCAGTGGGATCAGCATCAATGCCCCACAAATAGATGATGAAACCAAGTAGTTTTTCAGAGAGAATGAAAAAAACACAGTTCTTTGTTTGAAGGTGAACACAGTACTGGATGAGACAATCAAAGATGACTTTAAGAATTGTGAGGTGTTTAGCATGACTTTTGGACTTACCGAGAAGGTCATCAACATAAGCTTTCATTATGTCATGCATGATATCATGGAAGATATAGGTCATAGCACACTGATAGGTGGCACTAGCATTTTTCAAGACAAAGGGCATGACGCGATAACAAAACGTTCCCCAAGGGGTGATGAAGGTATTTTTGTGTTGATCTTTCGGAGCGAGTAATATTTGATTATAACCCAAGAATCCATCCATAAGAGATAACATCTCATGACCGGCTATAAGATCAATGAGTTGATCAATGCTAGGAAGAGGAAAGTCATCCTTAGGGCAGGTGAAGTTAAGGTCACAGAATTCCGTGTAGATGTGGAGTCCCCCAATCAGTTTGGTGATAGGATCAATGTTAGAAATCCATTATGGATAGTCAATGGGTATAATGAAGGAAACAAAAAGAAGGTGTAAGAGTTATTCTTTCACAAGAAGGGCAATGCATAGATACATTTTTCATAGCTTCTATTTCATAGGTTTGGCATCAGGGATAGTCATGATATTTTGGACCATGATATTAAGGTCAATACCGAGCATATTAGCATAAGACCACGCAAAAACATTGTTATGATCTCAAAGGAAAGAGGTGAAGGATTTCTTTTCGGTAGAATCGAAAGATTGGCCTATCTTTAGAATGCGTGGGTCATCCTGAGTGTGAATGTTGATCTCTATGGTTGATTCATTTAGCATGGTTTGTGTCTCAGAAGGTAATGACTAATGAATGTAAGAAACATTTGTAACTAGATAGGAGAAAATAAAATCATCATCTTGACATTAAATGATATTGATAGAAGGTGTGTCATCATCCAACATATCAAGATAAAGAAGAGGAAGGGAAGAGGGAACCTCTCCATCACAATGATAGGTCAAAGGTCTCAAAGAAACGGTGTTCACGAAAAAAAGTTAAGAGAGATGGATTTTGGATCCATGGAATCCATGGGTGAAGGTTGTTTTGGTAGATGAGCTATGTGGGGAAGACTTATCTTCCTCTATGAGGTTGATTTGAGCCTTCTTAGGAGGAGGCTGCGAATAAAATCCAAGACCACAATGGTCTTTGTGTTTTCAAGTGGTGTAAGGTATGACTGTGTGACAACCTTGCTCATAAAGACCAAAGCCAAATCCCTTCCAGGAACATCGATGAAGAAACGTGTGGGTGAATAGGTGATTAGTGAGGTATTGGAAGCCATATGAGAAAGGTTGGGTTTGGGTAGGTGGTTCAATAGAATAAGAATTATCGAGTCCCCCATATGTCAGGTTGGTGTGAAGGTGGGGAAGACCATATGGAAAAACTTCTTCTACATGATGGTCATAACGTGGATTTTGGTGAAGGCTTCCATATTCTTGAAGAGTAAGGAAAGTGTTTATGTTGTATAGGTGGTACTCCTCTAGGGAAGGGAAAGGTGTTAAAAAACACCTACCAAGGGGTTGGAGGGTGGTACTTGGGTAACGGGGATGGATGAATTACTCAAAGCCTGAGAAGGTGGGGCATCGATTGACAGTGAAGTATGCGGGTTGGTAGATGGGATAACTCTAGAAGATGTGACATCGGAGGGGATAGATGGGCTAGCTATGGAAGGTATAACGATAGAAGTGGGGATAAATGGGATGGCTATGTAAGTATATCTACAAAAGTTTTAGATGAGATAGTGGAAGAAGATGAAGCGGTAAGGGTGGTAGATACCTTGACTAGAACAAGGAAATAATTTGGTTGGTAAATCATATTACAGGTTTTAAAAGGTAAAGGATCCACCTGAATGGTGTAGGGGTGCCCTTCATATTAAAATTTTAGGCAAGGATGAAGGGTTGAAGGTATACACCCCATGACGTGAATCCAAGGTCGTCCAAGTAGTAGGTTATATTGAAATTCCTCCTCAAGAACATAGAATAGTTTCGGACTGGTGTGAGGACCCACATGGATGTGGAGGATAATGGTGCTAAGGGTAGAAGTCATGACATCATTGAAAGAATGCAACATAAAAGGGTGATTTTGTATGTAGTTGGTAGGTATGCAAAATTGTTCGTATCCATGGAAAGAAATGATATTAATGCTAGCACCTCCATCAATAATAACATGTCAAACACGAGTATCATTGATGTAGGTAGTGATGATGAGGGTAGGATCAAGATGATCTTATTGTAGAGGAGTAATCTTTGAATAATCGAAATTGACGACAAAAACCTGAGGGGAGGTAATGGGGGATGAGTTTTGAGGAGAAGTGGTGAGGGTGGCCATATGATGAGGGGTAAAGATGGCAGCCACAGGTGTAGGATCTGTTATCCAAAATTCACCCCCAGGGTAATTTTGATAACATGCATCAGAATATTCAAGTCCCAGGCAAATAGATTGATTCAAGGCAAAAAATCATGTTTTTGGGGTCCCCTCGGGTTCTTTCTAACTCTCCTATCCAAGAAGGAATCCCAACAGGTTGAGAAAATGGAAGAAATGAAGAAAATAAGGTTGCAGGACTGTTTTGAGGCATTTCAGGTATGAAGGGCTCGGGTTGTACTAGTTCGGGTTGAACTAAGGTTCGTTGTACCAAGCTTGGGGCTGGGAAAATGAGAAAATCGGCTAAGTCCTAGCCCAGGTAGCACTTGGGACAGTTGGGACATCGGGACATGCGGGGCGCGAAAAGCCGAACCAGCCGAAAAAATGAAGAAAATTGCCTAAGTCCTTGTTTCACACAGTTGGGACATCTGGGACAAAAGTATGCGAAAGACGTGGATCGGCCCGTTTGGCGCAAGTCAGTCCATTTTGGGTGGTTCGGAGAAATTTGTCCCAAGCAGTCTGGGACAGTTGGGACAAGAGTACGCGGAGGACGCGAACCAACTGGTTCGGCCGAAACAGAGAACTTTTGTTTGGGACATCTAGGCCAAAAGTACGCACAGGATGCGGAGAGCCGAGGGCCAATGGAATTGTGCCACGTGTCTTCGCCTCAAAGAGGGACAGGGAAGCCCGAATCAGGCAGATCAGAGAAATTTGTCCCAGACGGTTTGGGACATCCGGGCCAAAAATATGCGAGGGACGTGAAGACCCAGAAAAGCCACCAACGAATCAAAATGTGACACGTGTCACAAGGGGAGGCGCAGTAAAAATTTCGACTAAGTGTTTTTGGGCCCAAAAGTTCAAAGGGCGAGGTTTGAAGGGTCGGCCTGAGCCAATAGACACAGGACACATGTCCTAAGGTGGGGGAAGTGCAGAGCTCAGTTAGGACTTAGAAAATTTAGCAAAAGTTTTGGCCAAAAAACTAAAAGGTAAAGGTTTTCCCCTCGCCCCTGTCGACGAACCAAATGATGCCATGTGTCCCAAGTGGCGGGGTGCGGGGGGAAAATGGAAAATTTTCCAAAATTATAAAAACATCAAAATTTCAAAGGGAAACTTGTGAGAGGAAGAGGAGAGAGAATTTCTTGTCCAATCAGTGCTTGCCACGTGGCGTTTGACCAGCGGAGCGCGGAAAAATTCAAATTTTTGCCCGCCGATCCATTTTTTGGGCCATTTTTGCCCTAAAACTTTAGACCCCCATATCTTTTGATCCAGAGCTTGGATTTGCACGTTCTTTATATAATTGGAAAGCTTATGAAATTCTCTATAGGATTCCATGGTCAATATCTAATTTGGTTTAGTTTGGAGGGATAAAATTCAAAAAATGTTTCTGGTACGTGTTCATGGCCAAAAGTGACATTTCAGCGACCAAATTTAATACAGAATGGGTCGCACTGTCCTCCCATTTGGTCAAAATGACAGGGTATGGGTTTGTAAGGTCCTCCATGCTGATTTAATGCATTTGAAGTCAATGAGGAATGGGCTCCCACATTTTTGTATGTTTTCTCTCTCATGGGCTCAACCCATGCAATGTAAAAGCTAGATTTGGCTCATTTTGAAGGGATGATTACAAGTGGTTCATATTTTCAGCTCAGCCCTCCCTTCTTTTCTTCTCTAGGGTTGAAAATGGAGTTCAAACCTCCTCCCTTGCTCTGTAATGGCATTTTTTCCTTTTACTATTGAAATGATGTTCTGTGTAAACTTCTGAAGCAACAAAAATGTGTTTTTTGATGCATCTGTCCATCCTTGCTCGTTTTTTTGCTTGTTTTCTTCTTGCCTCTCTTCATTATAGGTATTTGTGCAAGTTTGAATGTTCATTGCAGGTCTGGAGCTATGTTCATGGAGTTTTGGGACATTTTCTATGTGAAATCTATCCTTGGGCCTGTGATGCATCTGTCCATCCTTCCCATTGCTCACCTCTCTTTGTCCCATGACAGTTTTGATAGATGTTCAACATTCTCCTTCTCTGGTGTATCACCATTTTAGTGTAGGATTTTGTTGTTTTTCCCTTTTCTCTCTCTCTCTCTCTCTGTCTTCTTGGCATGGTTAGATTAGGATTAGATTAGCTTGCCTGCACTGGAATAGCTTGTGGTAGGTAGTTTAGGAGCAGGAACCAGCCTCCTCTGGAGATTCCTTTCTCATTTTTGCAAGTCCCACACTTGGAGAAAGGTTTCAATGTTGTGTAATCACACTGGATACTAGCATGATCAAACTAGAAATCTGATTAGCATCCAGGGGTGCTGTGATTTTTCACTAACAAGGCAGTCCGGGACAGCTGGGACAAGAGTACGCGGAGGACGTGAACCGGCCGGTTTGGCCGAAACAGAGAACTTTCGTTTGGGACATCTGGGCCAAAAGTACGCGCGGGATGTGGAGAGCCGAAAGAGCTGAGGGCCAATGGAATTGTGCCACGTGTCTTCACCTCAAAGAGGGACAGGGAAGCCCGAATCGGGCGGATCAGAGAAATTTTTCCCCGACGGTTTGGGACACCTGGGCCAAAAATACGTGAGGGATGTGAAGACCCAGAAAATCTGCCAACGAATCAGAATGTGACGCGTGTCACAAGGGGAGGCGCAATAAAAATTTCAACTAAGTGTTTTTGGGCCCAAAAGTTCAAAGGGCGAGGTTTGAAGGGTCGGCCTGAGCCAATAGACATAGGACATGTGTCCTAAGGTGGGGGAAGTGCAGAGCTTGGGGAGGACTTATAAAATTTAGCAAAAGTTTTGGCTGAAAAACTAAAAGGTAAAGGTTTTCCCCGCGCCCTTGTCGACGAACCAAATGATGCCACGTGTCCCAAGTGGCGGGGCGCAGGGGGAAAATGGAAAATTTTCCAAAATTATAAAAACATCAAAATTTCAAAGGGAAACCTACGGGAGGCAGAGGAGATAGAATTTCTCATCCAATCAGTGCTTGCCACGTGGCATCCAACCAGCGGAGCACGGAAAAATTCAAATTTTTGCCCGCCGATCCGTTTTTTGGGCCGTTTTTGCCCTAAAACATCAGACCCCCATATCTTTTGATCCAGAGCTTGGATTTGCACGTTCTTTATATCATTGGAAAGCTTATGAAATTCTCTATAGGATTCCATGGTCAATCTCTAATTTTGGTTTAGTTTAGAGGGAGAAAATTCAAAAAACATTTCTGGTACGTGTTCATGGCCAGAAGTGACATTTCAGCGACCAAATTTAATACAGAATGGGTCGCACTCTCCTCCCATTTGGTCAAAATGACAGGGTATGGGTTTGTAAGGTCCTCCATGCTGATTTAATGCATTTGCAGTCAATGAGGAATGGGCTCCCATGTTTTTGTATGTTTTCTCTCTCATGGGCTCGACCCATGCAATGTAAAAGCCAGATTTGGCTCATTTTGAAGGGATGATTACAAGTGGTTCATCTTTTCAGCTCTGCCCTCCCTTCTTTTCTTCTCCAGGGTTGAAAATGGAGTTCAAACCTCCTCCCTTGCTCTGTAATGGCATTTTTTCCTTTTACTATTGAAATGATGTTCTGTGCAAACTTCTGAAGCAACAAAAAACATGTTTTGTGATGCATCTGTCCATCCTTGCTCGTTTTTTTGCTTGTTTTCTTCTTGCCTCTCTTCATTGCAGGTATTTGTGCAAGTTTGAATGTTCATTGCAGGTCTGGAGCTATGTTCATGGAGTTTTGGGACATTTTCTGTGTGAAATCTATCCTTGGGCCTGTGATGCATCTGTCCATCCTTCCCATTGCTCACCTCTCTTTGTTCCATGGCAGTTTTGATAGATGTTCAACATTCTCCTTCTCTGGTGTATCACCGTTTTAGTGTAGGCTTTTGCTATTTTTCCCTTTTCTCTCTCTCTCTCTGTCTCCTTGGCATGGTTAGATTAGGATTAGATTAGCTTGCCTGCACTGGAATAGCTTGTGGCAGGTAGTTTAGGAGCAGGAACCAGCCTTCTCTGGAGATTCCTTTCTCATTTCTGCAAGTCCCACACTTGGAGAAAGTTTTCAATGTTGTGCAATCACACTGGATGCTAGCATGATCAAACTAGAAATTTGATCAGCATCTAGGGGTGCTGTGATTTTGCACTAACAGTTTTGGCACGCCCGGTGGGACCTTAGAGGTCTTCCACTTCATCTTTTGCAGGTTGGTGTGTTCCTGTGAAGATTTCAGCCTTTGGAGGCACTTGCAAACACATCTGGTGACTCCATCTGATCAGCAACCCATTTCTGAAGTTGCAGACCTGTTTTTCATCCATTCCCATCCATCCTTCTTTCCATCCCTTTCATTCTTTTCCATTCCATGAAGTTGTGCAATCATGACTTCATTTCCATCATGGAATTCACATTTTTTACAACAGCAGTTTATCACACTTCCAACATGTTTTATCCACCAAATCCTAGAACAAATTCAAATCAGCATGCATACCCATATGAGCAGCAATGCCAAAATCATTTTGGCTATGGAGCTTTCCAAGAGTGAGAGTATGCATGGTTATGAAGACAATCAGATGCAAGATGCTGGTCTGTTGGAGAAAATCCAAAAGATGGAGGTAAAGATGGTGCAGTCCAGAGCAACAGCTCAAATGAGAGCTTTCAGAATTGGTTGCAGGACTCCTTGTCCATGGGGAGGCCCTTTTCCAAGACACTTCAGCCCTCAGGAGAAGCTTGACTTCATGATTGCAATGCTGCCATTGCTTGTAAAGTGGATTGAAGAAATAGAGGTGTATTAGAGGAGTATTCAGCAACCTTGTCAATGGGTAAGCATGCCATCTCATGCCTTTCTTTTTCCTCTTTCCCAATCTATTTTATCTCAATAGTGTCAAGTTTTAAACTCTCCATCTGCTGTCCCAAATGTTGATCCCATGTCTCCACCTCTCAGTCTTCCACCACACCTCAATTCTTCTTTCATTTTTCCTTCCAAACAGTCATCCCCTCCACAAGAGCTAATAGAAATACCCCCTCCTCCAAGAAACAAGAGTTTCTACCTCCACCACCACAAAAAATTTCCAAATCAATTGAGTTACAACCCATCCCTCCTCTTGCATTCCCAATTCCATGTGGGGAAGAAGAAATTGCAAAAATCAGTCATGAAGGATAGCAAGAAGAGGAGCCAAGAAGAAAAGAAATGACAGACAACTTGAGGGTCTGGGCTGCCAAATTTGGGATGACAAAGATCCCCTTGATGGTTAAACCTACAGAAGAGGCTAAGGTTGAACAAATGTTGGTCAGAGCTGATTTTGTGGCAGCAGAAGAAGAGCAAAAAGAAGAAGCAAATCAGAAGTCAGTTTGCTCAGAAAGTAGTGTCCATGTTGGCACTCTATTTGAAGGGAATGCTGATTCAATTCAAGTTGCACAATCAGCCATAAAGGAAGAAAGCTCAGAAGAAGATCTTGCAGTCCCAACTTGTCCTCTAGAGCAGCAGATCGAAGAGTTTGACTTGACAAACTTCATGCTAGAGGAAGAGTTCAATCAAGAGCAAGATTGTCTTCAAGTATTGGAGGAAGGAGAAGCTGCTCCAGATCCAAAAGAAGAGGAGCACATTCTAGTTGTGGAGGAGAAAATTGCAGATCCAAGGGCTTTGAGCACAAAGCAGGCTACATGAGAACCTTCAGTTCTTCCTTCTACTTCACCTCTCTCAAGTTCTAGTACTGAGGAGGAGTTTGATCTCTCAAACTCAATGTTGGAGGGTGAAAGAAACCATGGTGATCAAGTTACAGATCAAGAAGACACCATGGAGGAAGTGAAACATTTGCAGCAGGACAGCCATGAGGCAGTTTATCTGTCAGATTTGGAGGACTGTTTTGATGGAGAAGAGCCGGTTGAGTTTCCACCATTCTCTCTTTCATCATCCACATTCCAAACACTTGAGTCTGCTGTCATGAAGGAGAACATTCATTTGTAGCAGCCTGCATCTTATAGCAGCTCTTTGGAACCAAGATTGGAAGATTTTAATCTTTCATGTTCTTCATTGGAGGAAGAGAAAGGACAGAGGAATTTCACCATTTCTTCCACACCATCCATTCAGGAGGGTCTACAAGAAGACTCCATTTTGGAGTTGAAAATCAGAGCTATGGGCATATCAAATGGATCAGACCTTGCCCAATCAGGTATTTGGCTTCATTGGAGCCAAAGGGGAAGTCACAACCAGTCATGCTTGCTTCTGAGCATGAGGGTGAGCTACAAAGTACCAAGGATCAGCTGTCATACCTCTTCAATCCAAATGCAGAGCAACTAAAAGAGGTATTGAATTTTCCTTCAGCTGATACCTTGATGATTTGGGTGGAAGACCAGCTTCTTGTTGATTTTCCACTCATCCTAACAGCCATGATCAGCTCCAAATCAATTGCATGGCTGCCACTTTTGAGAAAGGGAAGCTATTTCTCACAACCAATTGCAGGGTTTGTTTAGCTTGCCTTTGCTTCCAGTTAGAGTAGAGTAGGTAGGTTTTCTTTCAGCAGAAGAAGTGCTTGTGCACACTCTGCATGTTTCATTTGGAGCATGTATGATTTTCAGTTCTGTACATAGTTTTTGTGGTGCTGGTTTTGCTCTTGCACAGTCCATTTCAGTGGCATTTTGGTGAGAACGACTCCATTTCAGTGGGTTTCCAAGTGGCTCAGAGGGGAAGGTTTTCAAAGTTCAGATCAGTTTGCAGGCTACAACTCATGACTCCATGCCCAATGGATGCTTCAGGTTACTGGTAACTTCATCTAGCAGGCAGATGACCCCGCTGAGTCGCCAAAACTGTTATCCAAAATTCACCCCCCCAGGGTAATTTTGATAACATGCATCAGAATATTCAAGTCCCAGGCAAATAGATTGATTCAAGGCAAAAAATCATGTTTTTGGGGTCCCCTCGGCTTCTTTCTAACTCTCCTATCCAAGAAGAAATCCCAACAGGTTGAGAAAATGGAAGAAATGCAGAAAATAAGCTTGGGGCAGGATCTGTTAGAAAATTCAGGTCTAAGGGTCCAGGCGTTGTACCTTGCATCAGGCGTTGGGAAGCTTGGGGCCAGAAAAAATCATGAAAATCGGCTAAGTCCTAGTCCAGGCAGCAATTGGGACTTGGGACATCGGGACGTGCGGGACGCGAAAAGCTGAACCGGCGAAAAAGGAAAAAATTGCCTAAGTCTTTGTTTCGCACAGTTGGGACAGTTGGGACAAAAGTACGCGAAAGACGCGGATCGGCCGGTTTGGCGCAAGTCAGTCCATTTCGGGTGGTTCGGAGAAATTTGTCCCAGGCAGTCTGGGACAGTTGGGACAAGAGTACGCGGAGGACACGAACCGGCCGGTTCAGCCGAAACAGAGAACTTTCGTTTGGGACATCTGGGCCAAAAGTACGCGTGGGATGTGGAGAGCCGAAAGAGCCGAGAGCGAATGGAAATGTGCCACGTGTCTTCGCCTCAAAGAGGGACAGGGAAGCCCGAATCGGGCGGATCGGAGAAATTTGTCCCAGATGGTTTGGGACATCCAGGCCAAAAATACATGAGGGACACGAAGACCCAGAAAAGCCGCCAACGAATCAGAATGTGACGCGTGTCACAAGGGGAGGCACAATAAAAATTTCGACTAAGTGTTTTTGGGCCCAAAAGTTCAAAGGGCGAGGTTTGAAGGGTCGGCCCGAGCCAATAGACACAGGACACGTGTCCTAAGGCGGGGGAAGTGTGGAGCTCGGGGAGGACTTAGAAAATTTAGCAAAAGTTTTGGCCGAAAAACTAAAAGGTAAAGGTTTTCCCCGCGCCCCTGTCGACGAACCAAATGATGCCACGTGTCCCAAGTGGCGGGGCGCGGGGGGAAAATGAATTTTTTTCCAAAGTGTAAGAAAAGTCAAAATTTTCAAAGGGAAACCCACAAGAGGTAGAGGAGAGAGAATTTCTCATCCAATCAGTGCTTACCACGTGGCGTCTGACCAGCGGAGCGCGGAAAAATTCAAATTTTTGCCCGCCGATCCGTTTTTTGGGCCGTTTTTGCCCTAAAACTTCAGACCCCCATATCTTTTGATCCAGAGCTCGGATTTGCACGTTCTTTATATCATTGGAAAGCTTATGAAATTATCTACAGGATTCCATGGTCAATATCTAATTTTGGTTCAGTTTGGAGAGAGAAAATTCAAAAATGTTTCTGGTACGTGTTCATGGCCAGAAGTGACATTTCAGCAACCAAATTTAATACAGAATGGGTCGCACTCTCCTCCCATTTGGTCAAAATGACAGGGTATGGGTTTGTAAGGTCCTCCATGCTGATTTAATGCATTTGCAGTCAATGAGGAATGGGCTCCCATGTTTTTGTATGTTTTCTCTCTCATGGGCTTGACCCATGCAATGTAAAAGCCAGATTTGGCTCATTTTGGAGGGATGATTACAAGTGGTTCATCTTTTCAGCTCTTCCCTCCCTTATTTTCTTCTCCAGGGTTGAAAATGGAGTTTGAACCTCCTCCCTTGCTCTGTAATGGCATTTTTTCCTTTTACTATTGAAATGATGTTCTGTGCAAACTTCTGAAGCAACAAAAAACATGTTTTGTGATGCATCTGTCCATCCTTGCTCATTTTTTTGCTTGTTTTCTTCTTGCCTCTCTTCATTGCAGGTATTTGTGCAAGTTTGAATGTTCATTGCAGGTTTGGAGCTGTGTTCATGGAGTTTTGGGACATTTTCTGTGTGAAATCTATCCTTGGGCCTGTGATGCATCTGTCCATCCTTCCCATCGCTCACCTCTCTTTGTTCCATGGCAGTTTTGATAGATGTTCAACATTCTCCTTCTCTGGTGTATCACTGTTTTAGTGTAGGCTTTTGCTATTTTTCCCTTTTCTCTCTCTCTCTCTGTCTCCTTGGCATGGTTAGATTAGGATTAGATTAGCTTTCCTGCACTGGAATAGCTTGTGGCAGGTAGTTTAGGAGCAGGAACCAGCCTTCTCTGGAGATTCCTTTCTCATTTCTGCAAGTCCCACACTTGGAGAAAGTTTTCAATGTTGTGCAATCACACTGGATGCTAGCATGATCAAACTAGAAATCTGATCAACATCTAGGGGTGCTGTGATTTTGCACTAACAGGATCATTTGGTGGAACCTCAATAGATTGTAGGACCTCAATAAGGTCCTAACGATGATTCTTAGAGGTTTGAATTAGGTCATACAAGGACATCTTCAAAGGAGTTTGATGAAGCTGTTTAATCATAGAGCCATGTATGATCCATTAGAAATAGGATGAGCCGACCCACATATGGTCACCTTGGGGATAGCTACAAGTGGAATGGTGGGTGAAGGTGCACTAGATGGGCTAACATTTTTCTCTTTTCCGTTATAATTTTTATGATCGAGTGGATACTCACACCATATTTTTTTCAAAGATCGGAGGAGGAAAATAGGGTTATGGAGAGGCAGGAAAAGGCCACTGAATAGATATAGGGCTAGACCCTGTGGCTACTGGTGAAGGAAGAATGCAATTCTCCTCCAACATGTCATATTTGGTGAAGAGACCATATGAACTATAAAGTTGAAGGAGTGGTGAGCAAGGTGAGCGATGATATGAGTTGATTTTGGTGTCGTCAATCCCTACTAGTTTGGGTTTGAGTGGGTGATAAGGATTAATAGGCGAAAGTGAGATGGCGGAGGTTTCTAACAACCTAGTAAGGATGTTAGAATAGGATCCTACCAATGGGTCATAATGAGAAGTCAGAGTTAGCTTAGATGAAGGTGCAAGTGATTTTTGTTGGAGAGGTGCTGCTGGAGGTGGTATAGGTGTGACTACCTTTTTGGTAGGTAGTGAAGGTTTTAGTTTTGGTTTAGGTTGCTCCTTCTTAGGTAAAGGTGTAGAAGGGATGCACAAGGTAAAAGGAGATGTAGGAGGTGGGCGTTCCTTAGAAAGACAAGGTGATATTGGCAATGTTGGCAATAGTTGGGTTGTAGGTAATGGAGAAGATGTAGGCATAAGAGGTGATGAAGGTGAAGGTGTGGGAAAAATAGAAGGAAAAGGTGCGGGTGCGGGTTGCTGCACCTTGGATTTTCCTTGGTGAAGAGGTAAATTGATGAAGGTGGAAGGGTGTGGGCCTAAAATCGAAGGTAGAGGTGAAGGTGAAAGAGAAGGCAAGGCATGGGAAATACCGGGGTGTGAGGCCTACGAGATTGGGTCTTCCTCTTAGGTACTTGAAACATTTTTGTGATGGGTGGTGGTTCAGTAGACAAGTTAAATTTCATTGTGGGATGTAGTAGGCTAGGTGTTGGTAGGAACCCTAAGGAAGTGGTAGGTTTATGTGTGGAGAGGGGTTTGGGTGAAGGTGAGGTTGAAGAAGAAGGGGCTGATATGAGTGGCTCAGGTGCCATGGTTTTAGTTTCCTTGAATACCTTATGATAGATTGTTGAGGTATTCAGGGACAACATCTGTGTTTGGGTGGATATTGGGAGTCGTAGGTTCCTCAAGAGTGTGGAGTAATCAACATACTCTAATCAATTTTCCAAATGTGAGAATAGTGTTGGTTTAGAAGATGACGAACCAGAGGTGAGACCCATCCAGAAATATTAGTCCTGTGATACATGGAAGGTTTTCACCTCTGATTTAGTAGGTAGAAGTGATGTAAAAAGGTTGATAGGATCTCAGAAGACCTTGGGAGAAGCATCATGTATAGGAAGAGGAGATAAGAGTGGCTCCTCCATGGGTCAAGGAGAGGGGAAAATAAGCAATATGGACTCCTCTTTAGGTGGAGAGGTAGATAGGGTTAGCTCCTCCTTGGGTAGAGGAATGGGTGTGATAGGCTTGGCGGTAGGTAGAGAAATAGGTGGGGTAAGCTACTCCATGGGTAGAGAAGTAGGTGTGATAGGCTCCTCTATGGGTAGAGGGGTTCGTGCAAGAATTTCCTTGATAGATTCTATGGGAGGAAACTGGCTAGATGGAACAGGTGTTGTGTTAAAAATGACATAAACCTTGTGTACATGGGTGTCACTAGTAGAGGTCTCTGAATCCTAGTTAGGTGAAAAAGTATGATTAGGAAAAGGTTTGTTAAACACACCAATATTGGCATTAGTAGGTGCATTAGGGTTATCTAGGACAATATCACCATTATCTAGCATTCCTTCGACAATGTTCTTGAAAGTTTTACAATTGCCATCATTATGTCCCCTAACTCAGTGATAGCTACAGAAGTCATTTTCTTTGTACCATGACAGTGTAAGACAAGAAGGATCAAACCTAGTGTTTGGTTTGATAGGTGGGAGGGTTATGGCTCTAAATTTTAAAATCTTTTCCAACACAAAAGAATATGGTTCTCCGATAGGAGTGTAAGCCCTCTGTTCATACTTGTACTTGAAGTTTTGAACATGAGAAAGGTTGGTAGGTGGTTTTGGTTGATTAAATGGATGAGAGGGGTTGGCTTTTAGAATCACCACATTGGAAGATCCTTTGGCCTTGGAATGGTTATTAGAAATTTTAGAAGAAGATTCATTCAATTTGAAGTTAGCATTCTTGTTAAACGTAACTTAAGTTTCTCCTCTTCAAGGGCACGAATCTCTAGTTTTTGGGCCATGGTGAAGGCTTCATCAAATGTGTGAAATGTTAAAACATAGAGAGTTAGGAAATGTGTCTGGCACATGCCCTTGTGACAACTCTATGAGCTCTACTTGTGGTAGCTGGAAGGTGAGTTGATTGATGAGGCCTTGCCAATGTGCAACGAAATCTGTAATAGATTCATCCTCATATTGGTGAATAAAATAAATATCAGTCATAGAGACCTTCTTAGTGATGTTGATTGAGAAATGATTAAGGAAGGTTTGGGTTAATTGGTTGAAAGAGAAGATTGAGTTCTTAGCTAAAACATTATAGCAATCTAGGGCGGGTCCCAACAGTGACATGAGAAATGTTCGAAGAAGCAAGGCATTGTTATGGGCAATCAAGTAACACACGTGTTTTAATGATCATCAATTTTGTTGAGGGTCTTCCTTGATATTAAAACAGTTGAAATTGGGTAACTCCCATTGCATGGGATCAAGGTGAATAGGTATGGATGGGCTCATTATAGATTTCATCATAAGTGAGGACATTATGAGATGTAGAAATGGAGGCCTCAAGTGTTTACATCTTATCCATCATCATCTTGATAAGATCCATGGTAGGATTAGATTGAGAAGCACCCCTTGTGGTATAAGGGGTGGATGAGATGAATAGGTCATAGGTGACATACCAATGTATGGTGGTGCTGGATATGTGAAATGAGAAGTGGGTATGTAGGTAGGAATAGATGATGAGGGCATGTACCCTAAATACAAGGTGGATGCCATAGGCTTTGAATGATGTGGGGTGTAGGTGGGTGGAACTTGTGTAAAGACCCCTCGTAGCGATGGGTATATAGTTTGGGGTATAGAAATAACTAAATTCTGATAAGGCATATAGGATGTCAACGCAACTGACGGTTTCAAAGTGATAGGTTATTGATGATGTGGGGAGCCCTATATTAGGAGTTGTGGATGAGGATAATGACAGATGTCAAGGCACTGGCTAAGGTCGGGAGTGACAGACATCGAAGGTGCGATAGACGCCGAAGGTGTGATAGATATCAAGGTGTATTAGGTCACGTGGATGTGAGAGTAGGTAATGATATAATAGTATTAACAGATATGACAGGGGGCATGAAGGTAGGCATGCCAAATAACAACTGGGCCAATGAGTTATAGTAGAAGAGTGGGCGAGGTAATGTTGTAAGGCTATTACTTTATGATTAAGGACTCAGTGTAATTCCTCGTCACTTGTAGGTAATAGTTACAGGAAGTTGGGATTCATTGGTGAAATAAATCAGTTGGGCAGAAAAGGTGAAGTAGGTTAATGTAGTACTAGTGTTAAAGGAATGCTCACACATGTTTGGCGAGTCCAAACCATAAGAAGCTGAAGATAGGGTATTCTAGGCTCTCAGAATGGACAGAACTCAAAAATAGGTGTTTGGTGATGGTGTGGACGGTAGAAATAGGTTACTATTTATTTCCAATAGAAATCAACAACACAAGACCGATACTGGTTAGTACAATGCATTCAGTTAGGCAAAAGAACCGATTCTTGTGACTGAACAAACTGGGGAACTAAAGAAATTAGATTTTTGGTGAAATTGTAAAATGGGTATATGGGATTTGTTAGTGATATATACTCAGAAAATGGTTACTTAAAGAATAAGCAACACATAAGATGATATGTTAAGAATAGATTACTTCTTTGATAGAAAATTAAAAAAATAGATAAGACCCATACTGGTGAGTCAACCGGTGCCGATATGATAAAGAAGCATGCCGTTGTTGGACCAATGCCGACAACTTATAAAAACTGGAAGTGAAGA